>CM072515.1:48033533-48128533 GCA_036898135.1 Oncomelania hupensis | reverse complement strand
GCTTACCACGGCAGATGTTAGTTAGCCCATGATAACCTTGTAGACACTCTACACACTCCCATGATTTCATTTCCTGCCCATAGAGTTATAGGCACATCTGTGTTCTACTTTAGCGGTCTCCGACCCATGATAAGTTCCACAGTTAGGTGGTATTTTCTCTATGTCGTACCATGTCCTTACACCTTGTGCCTGTAGAGTTTTACGTCGACGTGGAATCTCTTTCTCTTTATTTTTATTTGTATGTGGCACTCTGCTTTCATTTCCTCTGGGTTTAAAGTGGATCTGAAGTCTAGATCAGTATTAAGAAAGAACTTATAAAATGTCTAATTCAAAAGAGCTGACTATTGGGCTATATTCATGCATTTTGTGTGCGTGTGTCTAATAGTAATATTTGAGAAATTTGAATAGACCTAAAGATCGTGTCCAAACGTTCAAAAGGTAATTGCTGTAGCAGTAGTGAACCACAAACAAACGCAGTGGCTGACAATACAATACAATACAAGGTTATTGCTTTAGGTCCAGCGGACTCTTCCGAGCCAAATCAGGACCAGAGAGACGTTATCTTAAAATATTATAAAATGATTCAAGTCTTAAAAAACAAGCCTGTTACTCTTAAATACACAAACTTTCACAAGACACCTCTTTAAGAGACTTCTTTAAAACTGATGTATTAAAAATATATTCTCTTTCTTCAATCAAATCACTAAATGCAGTCCTAATAAAATCCAAACTAAACCGCAGTGGCTGATGCAAACACGTTGCTGCGGATTAGCCAAAGAAAACAATGTTGTGCCAGTAGTCTGAAATTACGCTCAATGACTACATTATAGACCATCTGCTTGCAAACCCTTGCATGACTTAATCTGCTTACACGCCCATCGGAGAGATGTTCCTTCATTGTGGATTGTTAAACTTTTCTATGATCATACTAGTGTAAAGGGTTGGGGGAAAATTCCTCACGCCCGCTTCAAAGTTAGGGGTAGATCTATATGTGTGTTAAATTTGTATTTGGCACTTGAGGTACCTTCCTTCCTTACCTGCATTGCCTTTCTGTAGAGTTACACTACACCTCTGAATGGCACCGTGCTTTTATTTCCTCTTACTGTAGTGAGTTGATAGAATATGGACATAGAGATGGTACCACATTATCCCCGTTGGGGTGCCGGGGGTTTCAGTATAAATAGTATCCCCACTTTCTGGAAATTTAGTGCTTTAAATTCCCACTGTCGCTGTCTTTCTCATTTGCTCTTTCTCATTCCTGCTCTGTTCTATCAATCTGCTATGCTATCTTCTTCTTCACTATACCAGTAACCTACCTTTTTTCTTGAAAACTCTTCCGGGACAAGACTCCTTATTTGTGTATAAGGTCTGTTGGATCATCTTAGGAATATTGGACGCTTTCTGCCAGGTGGTCACTAGGGCTTCCTATGATGTTATTATTTAGCAATGTAGTCATTTTATATGTATGTGTTTTGTTGATAGTTTATAATGATGTTTGTATTCTATTTTGTTTTTGTAAACGGGGGTTCGATAAATTAGAGTACAGCCTCAGCGTCCCCTGCGTGGGATGTCTTTATTGTAAAGTGACTGGCTGGTGGAGAGCTTTCAGTTTTACCAGTAGGGTTGTTTCAGCAGATCTTTTATGCGGATCAGGGGTTGTCCGGTCCTGATTTGGCTCGGAAGAGTCCCCTGGACCTAAAGCAATAATCATGTAATGTAATGGAACCACATTGAGACAGTAGCAGATCTTGCAGTGAGACAGTCAACTAAACGACAAACACATAATCCGCTGCCATGTAGAAATGATAATACATTGACACGTTGACACATGGATATATTACCACATTGAAATTGTGACGCATAGAGATGCCAGCCCAACCCCTTCTCCTTCTCCCTCATAAAGAGCGTGTCACACAATCAACAACAACAATGGCGCCGTCTGCCTGTGATTATTATTGATATTGCATTAATCCTGTGTATTGCCATATGAATAATTAAACGAGCCTCACTGGTAATGGTGCAACTGGTTTTTGTTGCTACAAACTTGCTTTAGCACTCTAGCCAATGCAAATATAATGATGTCAATAATGCTTTGCAGTTCAAAAATGAATGCTGTTTTATTACTACCATGCATCGCACGTTAACTTGGAATAGGAAACGATGGCAAGCCACTCAATGTATTTCCAGACACACACACATTTCGTGGTGGTGTTGTGACTCAGTTTTACCTAACGAAGCAACAACCCCCATTGGGGTGCCGGGAGTTTCAGTATAAATAGTATCCCCACTTTCTGGAAATTTAGTGCTTTAAATTCCCACTGTCGCTGTCTTTTTCATTTGCTCTTTCTCATTCCTGTTCTGTTCTATCAATTTGCTATACTATCTTCTTCTTCGATAGACCAGTCATCTACCTTTTTTCTTGAAAACTCTTCCGGGACAAGACTCCTTATTTGTGTATGAGGTCTGTTGGATCAGCTTGGGAATATTGGATGCTTTCTGCCAGGTGGTCACTAGGGCTTCCTATGATGTTATTATTTAGCAATGTAGGCATTTTATATGTATGTGTTTTGTTGATAATTTATAATGATGTTTGTATTCTATTTTGTTTTTGTAAACGGGGGTTCGATAAATTAGAGTACAGACTCAGCGTCCCCTGCGTGGGATGTCTTTATTGTAAAGTAACTGGCTGGTGGAGAGCTTTCAGTTTTACCACTAGGGTTGTTTCATCAGATCTTTTATGCGGATCAGGGGTTGTCCGGTCCTGATTTGGCTCGGAAGAGTCCGCTGGACCTAAAGCAATAATCATGTAATGTAATGAAGCAACAGGACGACATGGAATCATTCGCAACTATCTGAACTATCTGCAAGCAAAAAAAAAACAACCATAATCGATTCAGCCAATTTTTTAGATACAGCGCAAAACGTGTTTAAAAAAATAGTGAAGCACAATGCTTGCTGTATTCAGTTGAACAAGTCATAGCTGAAAAACCAGCAGGATTCGGGGCAGGGCGCTGTTCTATGACTTTGCTGAGTAAATGCAAATTATTATTATATTGTTAGTCTATAAAGCTTTACCAGCTCAAAGAGCTGCTCAAGGCATCTGCCGAAACGGGGTCTAACTCAAGCTGGTTAAGGTGCCAGCTGTTTGATGCTAACGGTGTAATGCCTTAAAAAACCTGGGCGATGGTGAACAACTGAGGGGCAATAGGACCTAGAGATTGCTGGATGTGTTTTTTATGTTTCTGGCACTCATCTGTCCATGGACATGAGTGTCAGGATCTTTAAATTCCCGTGCGATGGAATACATGCGTGCACATTGTAGATCGCGGATTGTTCTCTTATCTAAAAGAGTAATGTCAATATTATGATGTCACATACATGTGATGCATTTTCCAAATTCATGGTATCAGTTGATTTGCTGTTGTTCTAAATATTGTATCGTACTGGCTTGTATTGCGTTCATTCTGTTGTGTTGCATTGCGTTGAATATATTGTGTTGTATTGTATTGTGTTGTGTTAGTTGTGTGATTTAGCATGTGTGGGTGCCGGAATATCAAATCTGCTTGGTCAGGAGACTGATAGTTGCTATTTTTTATTTCGACGATTTCTTAGGAAAGAAATACGATATATAATATTTTAATTAACATGAAATGTGACCGTTATAAATAACACTGCCATCACAGCACCCATATTCGCATCCTCTCTCACCCTTTCTCCTTCGCCCTTTCTCTTTCCCTTCCTCCCTCCCCCCTCTCTGTCTCTCTATCTCTCTCTCTCTCTCTCTCTCTCTCTCTCTCTCTCTCTCTCTCTCTCTCTGGCTGTAACTCGATGAATCTTTTATTAGATATAGGAGAATAGTAGGCCTATATTGGAATTTGTATAACTTAGAAGCTATAGCTATATATCACTGAACTACAGCCATTAGAAGTCTGCACGTGAATTTGTTTTGAAACGGCTGACACTATTTTTGAGTAACGAGACAGCTGAAGGAAGGAAACTTTCAGTTCCCAGTACAATCGATACCACAGGCATACTCATCGGTCGGGAACATGAACTGCGGTATAGTCTTTGCAGTGGTGCATTTTTTCTGACGCTCAATTCCTAGATGGGTGAGTGCCAAAAAATAAGAAGTTAAAGAACACACCCGGCCAGAAAGCATAGCTGATATTCCATTCGGTCGTTATTGTCCTTGGGTTTTAATCACTCGATCAGACACGGTACTTAATACTTATCCAATCTGTGAATGAATCAGAAAGACTAGTGGAAAATGCCAATTTGGTAACTTTGTATAGCATGCTCACGTTTCTCGTTTTATTCCGTTCACTCCGCCTCGCGCGCCTCCGTTGCCAGAGCAATGGATCTACAGTACGTCAGGCAGAGCTGATGAACGTGTCTGCAAAATTTAACAAGCGGCAGGCAGCTGCTTTTTCTTTAGGAAGGTATTTTTCAGGTACGCTTACCTGTACATCCCTCCTCCTCCTCCTCCTTACCTCTGCTTCTTTGTCTGTCTGTCTCTAAGTGTCAGCGTTCTGTCTGTTTAAAGAGTTGCTAAAGATTTTCCAGCGCCTCAACCTCACTCATACCAATAAATGCGCCTTGACTTTTGTTAATGCTACCTTGTGTCTGCAAACACAGCAGGGGCCGCAGTTTCTTGTGCCCAATTTTCATCCAGGTCTATAAAAAAAAGTATAATCCAGCGATTCTAGGTATATGTTCTTCCAGTTCTATGTTTCCCCAGGTCTAGTTTCCCTCAAGGCATTACATGTTTGTATTCTCCCAGGTCTGTGATCTTCTAGGTCTGTTCTCTCCAGTTCGTGTTCTCACAGGTCTGTGTTCCTCTAGGTCTGTTCTCTCCAGTTCGTGTTCTCACAGGTCTGTGTTCCTCTAGGTCTGTTCTCTCCGGTTCATGTTCTCACAGGTCTGTGTTCCTCTAGGTCTGTTCTCTCCGGTTCATGTTCTCCAAGGTCTGTGTTCCTCTAGGTCTGTTCTCTCCGGTTCGTGTTCTCCAAGGTCTGTATGTTCTTTTCTCATAGACCTGTCTATTCCCTCAGGTTTGTATTCCCCAAGGTCTGTACTCCCCCAGATCTATGTTCCCCTTGGTCTGTTCTCTCAGGTTTGTGTTTTCCCAGGTCTATGTGTTCCTCTAAGTCTGTTCTTTGAGGTTTGTGTTCCCAAGGTGTGTATTCCCACAGGTCTATATTCTCCTAGGCCTGTATTCAGGTTTAAGTTCCCCCCAGGTTAGTCACAAATATATGTGGAGGAATAGAAATATACGAAGAAACGGACCTTGGAGAATATAGACCTGGGGAGCAAGGACCTGAAATTGAGGGAACATAAACGTGGGTAATACAGACCTGAGGCATTAAATACATGGAAGAATATAGACCTGGAGAAAAGGATCTGGTGAACATAGACCTGGGGGAACATAGACATGCTCCCGTCTCCAGTTAGTGGGCGTAGTAGTGAAGGTATCAGGAACTACAAAGCGTTAGCTATGTTTGCAATGGATGAGAGAAGGGTAAACCTCATTTCGCTGCTCCAATGAAAACTTGCACGGCCTATGAGATTCCACTAAAAGCACTAAAAAAGCAGTCAGAAGTTTTCTGACTTTCACAGGCACTTCTTCACTCTTGTCGCATTGTGTGTGGGTGGGTGGGTGGGAGGGGAAGTGTAAGGGGGTAGTTGGTGGCGGTGGTGGCAACGCGAGTGCGCCTACATTTAAGAGAGAGAGAGAGAGAGAGAGAGAGAGAGAGAGAGAGAGAGAGAGAGAGAGAGAGAGACAGAGACAGAGACAGAGAGACAGAGAGAGACAGAGACAGAGACAGAGATGGTTAATGTACAGTTCACACACAGGTTATATGTTGTTTGCCAAGAAGTATAGGGAGGCGCTGTGGTCTAATGGTAGTGCTTTGGCTTGCGGATCTGAAGTTCCCGGGTTCGAGCCCTGGCGGGGTTATTGTGTTGTGTCCCTGGGAAAGACACTTTACTCCTGTTTTCCTACTCCTTCGGATGAGAGTATAAACCGAGGTCTAGTCTACATTCCATCATAACGGACTTTAAAGATTCTGACGCTTATGTCCTAGACGGGTGAGTGCCGTTAACAAGAACACACCCAGCATGCACTTGGTCCTTCTCCCCCATCCTTGGCTGCCCAGGATTGTGCTGCGGGTGGGCGTCTCGGGCGGTTTGAGTTAGATCCTGTATCGGCCAGCGCTTTGAGCGCTATATAAAAAAAAGTGATTAAAGTAAATTAAAAATTAAATGTTGTTTGCCAAGAAGATGTATAGATCTGCATTACGCCGTCCAGTAATAAACTTGGACAGTGGAACTCTCTAATCCCTCAACCTGCCAGGTAGTCAGGGAGAGCCGAGCCAGTCAGCGGCCATTGAAGCTCAGTCCTGGACGTTTTCTAACCAGCTCTTTCTCTGTTGATCTCGTCGTCGTCCTCCTTCTTGTTCTACTTCTTATTTCTTGTTTTTATTTCACAAAACCCAAAACGATTTCTGATATTACCACCACCACTTTTAATCATCGATCTAAAAAATTAATTTATCTTCCTTCTCCTTAAAGTTTGGATACGCTTGGCGCTAATTACATTTTCGTTTTTATAACCTCTTATTATCAACACTAATTCAGACTTTTTTGCATCAAAGCTAAGCATTTACAGCAACTGTAATACGCTTCTCAAAATAATTAAAACGTTACATCAATTCCAACCAACAATTGTGAGTACGATTCTAACATTGCATTGAAACCATAAATGGACTTTGCCTAGAAAGGTTCCTTTCCCCCGTGGGAGTGCCGGGGGTTTCAGTAAAAATAGTATCCCCACTTTCTGGAAATTTAGTGCTTTAAATTCCCACTGTCGCCGTCTTTCTCCTTTGTTTTTTCTCATTCATACTCTGTTCTATCAATCTACTATAATATCTTCTTCTTCGCTAGACCAGACACCTACCTTTTTTTTTTGAAAACTCTTCCGGGACAAAACTCCTCATTTGTGTGTGAGGTCTATTGGATCAGCTTGGAAAAATTGAACGCTTTCTGCCGGGTGGTCACTGGGGCTTCCTATGATGCTATTATTTGGCTATGTAGGCATTTCATATACATGTATGTGTTTTGTTGATATTTTATAATGATGTTTATATTCTATTTTGTTTTTGTAAATTAGAGTATAGCCTCAGCGTCCCCTGCATGGGATGTCTTTATTGTAAAGTGACTGGCTGGTGGAGTGCCTTCAGTGTTGCCACTGAGGTTGTTTCGGCAGATCTTTTGTGCGGTTCGGAGGCGAGTCCTCTTTCGGCGAAGTTGTGGTCTTAATTTTGTGGTCCTGATTCGACTCGGGGGAGTCCGCTGGACCTAAAGTAATAATCATGTAATGTAAAGAAAGATTCCTGAGGTCCAACTAGGTTTTCGACAGTATTGTGAATATACGGGTTAGTTTTGTGCTTCCACTTTTCTACGTAGAAATGAAGATAATTTGATAAATGCTTTACCCTTAAAAAGAGGATTTTTATCTTGTTGGGCAAGAAGTGTCCAATGCCGCACTGATACTGACAGTAATAATGATAAACTGGAGCAGTGAATCAAACTGTGGTAAATTTAATGGACACATCAGATTAAGTGTTTCACGCTTACAGAAGCTTTATGTGTTCAAGAAGTATCTAACCCCTGCACTGATAATGACAGTAATGGCGATAAGATTTAAACGGTGGAACGCATGCTTGTGCAATTCATGCAGACATCAATACATTATGCGCAGTAAAAGTCTTTTTTTTAAATTATTATTTTGTTTGGCAATTTAATTTAATTTAATTTAATCGTTCTTATATAGCGCTTTACCAGCTCAAGAGCTGCTCAAGGCGCTGGCCGATACAGGATCTAACTCAAGCCGCACGAGACGCCCACAAGATGGCAAGATGAAGTATCCACGTTTCCTTGATATTGACAGTAATAATGATACACTTGAACTGTGGAACATGTTCATGATTCATTCCTAGCGGGTATCGGTAATTAATGACTGATGATTTATCATTATCAAGCTTAAAATCGAAAACCTTGCCTTGTATGGGTGGGAAAGTGAGCCTAGTGAGTAATGGTTTGGGGGGTGAGGTGGGGGGGCATATATAACCTAAAGTTTGATGGGTATCCCAGTCAGAGGGGCCGGGTAGCTCAGTTGGTAAGAGCGTCTTGCTGGTAACCGAAAGGTCGCTGGTTCGAATCCCGGATTGGTCAACGTGTGATCATATTATTTTTCCCTTTACCAACAACTGGCCCGCTGGTGTCAGTATAAATCGGTCCAGTAGTCACCTATATGCGAAAGTGTCGTGTGACTATAATCTACAAACAACAACAACAGGTATCCCAGTCAGATAGTTTCTACGCTATTAGATGAGAGAGGACAAGTATGGGATCTGGTGTAAGCTGTGTGTAGAGAGGATTGTAGCGAAGCAGCCTAGTAAACGCATGGTTGATTTGTTAAACATCGGCAGGACCTCACAAGTTCTAACCTTCTCCAAAGTCTGTAGAGTTATCAATACAAAATTAATGGGTTGCATTAGATGAGGTGTAAATAAACTGTATGTAGATGGCCTGTTCTAGTAGCAAAGTATTGTTAAGAGGTAATACCCCCCAGAGGGGGCCTCACAGCATTGTTTGTCATTCCAGCGCCTTAAGAAGCTCTGTGACCGGGTAAATACGCTATATGAGAACTTTCACTTGTGCAAATGTCTGTAGGGTTACGAGTACAAACTAGATTAAATTATTTGAGAGAGGTGTTACGTGGATGTAGATGCCTGTTGTACGTAGTAGCTTAGTGTTCTTGTTGCAGTCTGGAGAGCCGCTAAGTAGTGGGGACAGGAACCACTTAGGCTATAATCGACTGATCATTGATCTAACGTCAAGCCTACCACACTGAGACAGACATACTAGACAAGTAACTGCCTTTCTGCACAAGCCGTGGTTTGTTTTACTTTAGTCCTCTGCACTTCCCTTCGATGCTAGGTTTAAGAAAAACACATATTTCGTCTTACTTGTCTGGATCTCGCAATCTAAAGAGTCTTAATTGAAATGACTACTGAAGATGCGTCTCATCGTATTCTCTAGGTATTAAGACGTACGGACTACGAATCTCAATTTTGACAAATTGCGCAGCTACAACAGTAGTTCTTGTTCTGGACGGCAAAATAGATACTAGTTTTGTTTTGTCATCACACTGCATACACAAGCAGTCAGCTGTGTTAGGCTTACACAAATTATGAAACTAGCTTTGTTGGATCTATTTAGGCCATGGTACTGTTGCTTACTGGAAGCGTAAAAGGCAAACAGCTAGGTAGAGATTTTCGGTCCGTCGAACGTTTGGCTGGGACTCGCAATATTTAAACCTCCTTGATCTCAGATATTGAAGTGTTCGGGGACGTTAATCTATCCACAGACAGACAGATATTGAAGCCAAGCTAGGCTCTCTCTTTATAAAACGATGCTAGTTGCCAAGCCAGCCAGGCTCTGAAAGGGTTTCAGTTAGATAAATCAGTCATCAAATTTAAAGATTCTCTATCTACGCATTTCGCTTAAAAACTTCATCAGTAATTAAACCAACGGTATTTAAAAGTAGAGCAGGAAAGTGAATCCAAACAAGTCGACGACGACGACGACGACGATGATGATGATGATGACGACGATGATGATGATGATGGCGATGAAGATTATGAGGACGATGATCTAGACTTAAATCACTCACATTGGCAGCATGATCAAGGCGCAGAGAACCAAATTTGAGCTGTTCAAAAGCCACCCCACTGTGTGAGGTATATGTAATGGTTTTCTCATAAATCTTCATTCGTGAAGATCGATAGGCTTTAGTTCTCCCTTTTCTCAGAACTAACGTTATGAGGATAGTGTCTACCTCCTCTCTCTGAGAATTTGAAAACTTGCTTTGTAATAACATGGTTCTTCCCACTCACCACCCACCCTCTTTCTTTCTCTCTGTCTCTCTCTGTCTGTCACTCTCTTTCTCTCTCTGTCACTCATTCGTTCTCTCTCGCTCACTTTCTCTCTCTCTCTCTCTCTCTCTCTCTCTCTCTCTCTCTCTCTCTCTCTCTCTCTCTCTCTCTCTCTCTCTCTCTCCATCTCTCTTTTTCATTCTTTCTCTCTGAGTGTGTGTGTGTGTGAAAAGACTTCTTCTCTTGGCTTAAATGACCGCACCGTATAAGATTTTGCGACAGTCTACAAAGGATCCTCCGCTTCAATACTGGCTATAATGCTGGTGCTATAGTTGCCGAGCCTGCCCCTGGGAAGGGAAAATGGCTGTTGCCAATTACTTGAATGAAGCAGGAAGCAGCGCGCGGTGCCCAGGGGAAGTGTGCTCTACTGTAAAATCGGTGATGGAGTGGGAATCTAAGTCAATGGCTTCATAATCTGCAATTACACTGGCAGGATGAGCGTTGGTGTGTGGATTTGGTTGTGTGTGTGTTTGATATATATATATATATATATATATATATATATATATATATATATATATATATATATATATATATATATATATATATATATATATATATATATATGTATATATATATATATATATATATATATATATATATATATATATATATATATATATATATATATATAAGCAAGAGAAATAATTATCCTGCTCTCAAAGGTGGACAAAAGTGAGACATAGTGACTTTCAATTCCATGTGCTTCTTAAATCTTGTTTAAATTAACTTGCCTCCCTTGGCTTGTTTTTATTCCTTGTTCCTTAATGGTTGCTGTACGGTGCTAGCCATTTGGAGAGAATTTATACTAAATTATATATATATATAATAGAGAGAGAGAGAGAGAGAGAGAGAGAGAGAGAGAGAGAGAGAGAGTTGAAGGTGTGGGTGGGTGTAGGCGTGTGGAAGGGGGGTGTAGGAAGAGGTGGGGATGGGAATAGGGTGAGAGGTTGCTTGGAGATCTATACCAAAAAACAAAAAAAAAAGGTAAAGGTAGTCCCATAGCCTTGTGGCCGTAGGGGAGCGTGATGTTGGAGATCACACTTATCTTGGGCCAGCGTAATGATGTGATGCCCATATCTCTCCCTCGCTGCTTTACCTTCCCCACCCTTAAGAGAGTAGGTACTCAGTCACAGTTGAATCAATTGGGAGCGTTGTTATTTGTCGCTTCACGTTTTGCGGTCACCCATCCAAGTGCTAACCGCACTGGACGGTGCTTAACATGCGACACAGTAGCGAGTGCTCCGACCACTGCGCTATCCGACACCCCGTCTATACAAAGGGCGTTGATTTAAATTTACCACAATTGAAAAAGAAGACGAGTTTATGGATGTTCAGGAGACAAAGCACACCAGACTAAAAGCTTCTCTTCTACATGTATTTCGCTAACAACCTCATCATAAACAGACATAAGAGGAGAATTGCGCCACCTGTTTTATTCCCACATGCTGGCAGAACGCGCTTTAAATCCCCGTCCCTCTCCCCTCGCATTTACTCTCTGTCTGTCTGTCTGTCGGTCTGTCTGTCTCTCTCTGTCTCTGTGCGGCAGGGATAGCTCAGTAGTCAGAGCGCACGACTTGTGCGAGTGCGTCTAGGGCGACGTGTGTTCAAATCCTGACTTCAGCAAACTATTTTGTGATTGCTGGATATTACGGGCCAGCGCATTGAGAAGCTCTCTGAGCTTGTAAATGCGCTATATAAGAGAAATCTCTCTCTCTCTCTCTCTCTCTCTCTCTCTCTCTCTCTCTCTCTCTCTCTCTCTCTCTCTCTCTCTCTCTTTCTCTCTTATGGGGAATTCATCACATTGAAAACATTGAAAAGGTACACTTACTTGCCTGTAAAAGATTCCTTGGTGTTCCACGCGGTACACCCAATAGCATCGTGTACGGGGGGGAACTGGGGAGTATGCATTATATGTAAATTTTACGTTACGTAGCATTAATTACTAGTTTAGGTTATTGCAAATGAACGCCGACAGACTACCTGGACAAGCTTACAAAATGTTATTTTTATTAGATGAAAAAGGCAAAAAATGCCGTGCAAGCAACATAACAGACTTACTTTTTCGATCAGAGTTTGGCATCGTGTGGCTTCATCAAAGAGTAGGTAATATAAATGCTTTCTTAAATTCTGTTAAGAAGTCGTTTGATAGACATGCATGTTCAAAACTGGCAGGAAACTTCACATGAAAGTGATCGCTTTAAAACGTACAGATCGTGTAACACTCTTTTTATACCAGAACTGTATATTGACTGGTTTTCTGTATCAACTTTTGGTCTAGCTATTACCAAGCGCAGAGCGGGAATGTTGCCAATAAACTCAAACCTGCACAGATTTGATGGCGGTAGCAACAGCAAAGAACTGTCCATTTTGCATTGTCAGTATTGAAGACAAAACTCACGTATTGTTTGTTTGCCCACTAACAGCCCGCAGCCGGTATTCAGTGTCCAACACTGCCATCGATAACACCCACAGCACGTCTCGTTCATAAACTGCAAGACATGGACCTGGAAATGAGGTTCAGGAGGTCGGGTAGCTTCAGAGATTGTGGGCGTATACTGGAAAGGAGAACAGAGAAGTGAAGCTCGATGGGAGAAGTGGCGGTGGGGCGAGAGAGAGAGAGAGAGAGAGAGAGAGAGAGAGAGAGAGAGGGAGAGAGAAGAGAAAGAGAGAGAGAGAGAGATTGAGAGAAATTTATTGAACTAAATATCGTGGATTGTAAACGTATTTCTAGTAATTTTGAATTATGGGCAAACATGAGTTTGTTAAAGGCGCTGTCATTTTTTTTCTTGTGAATGCTCTTAAAATGCGTACTAGACATCTTATCACTACTGCAAGTCATTGTTTTATGTTGTGAAAGGGGCACGTAGCCTATATAACATTAATAAACCAGAGTCAGTCTCTCTCTCTCTCTCTCTCTCTCTCTCTCTCTCTCTCTCTCTCTCTCTCTCTCTCTCTCTCTCTCTCTTTATTTTTACATTTAAAAACCGGATGGCTTGAAAGAAAATAATGCAAAATAGACAGTTGTGTGTGTTGTGTAAGAATGCTGGTGTCCGATAGAAAATTATGCAAGAATTACAGATATAGATGCGTGTTAAAATGAATGTGTTTTCTTGGAAAATGGTTGTAAGATAGCAAGATCTGTTATGCTAGAACATGTGTTTGAGAGAAAATGATACTAGATTGAAAGATGTGTGTTAAAATGCAGGTGCTTAATAAAATGTTTGCGGATGGACAGATTGATGTCAGAAAGCAGTGTGAACACGATGCGAATGGACAGATAGTTGTGGGTAAAGATGCATATGTTTGTGAGAAAATGATGTAATGAAGATAGTTGCATTTAAGAATAAGGGAGAGACTGAGTAGAGATTTGACAGAAAAATGATGCTAGAAAGTTCAATAACAGCGAGAATTTAAAAAAATGCGTTTGGGAGAAAATGAGAAAGGATAGATGGGTATAAGGGCATTTGTGTGTGTCGTATACATCTTGTGTTAACTTAATGTCAGAAATGTTGTTTATTTATTTATTTATTTATTTATTTTTATTATTTTTTTAAACTGGTTTTTCTTAATCGTATTTAAATCATGGACCGATTTTAGGGACGCGTACTTTTGTGTTTGTACATTTATGAGGCGTTTCATTGTTGGGTTTTCATGAGAAAGGATAGATGTGGTATAAGGGCATTTGTGTGTGTGTCGTATACATCTTGTGTTAACTTAATGTCGGAAATGTTGTTTATTTATTTATTTATTTTTTATTTTTTATTTTTTAATTTTTTTTAAAAAAAATTTTTTATATTTTTTTTTGTTTTTTTTTTTTAACTGGTTTTTCTTAATCGTATTTAAATCATGGACCGATTTTTAGGGACGCATACTTTTGTGTTTGTACATTTATGAGGCGTTTCATTGTTGGGTTTTAATGTGGCCTGTGGCCTTGAAATGAACAATGTATTGTTTATTCAATAAAATGTCTTACGTCTTACGTCTTACCTCTTACGTCTCTCTCTCTCTCTCTCTCTCTCTCTCTCTCTCTCTCTCTCTCTCTCTCTCTCTCTCTCTCTCTCTCTCTCTCTCTCTCTCTCTCTCTCTCTCTCTCTCTCTCTCTTTCTCTCCTCTCTCTCTCTCGCCCCACCGCCACTTCTCCCCTAGAGCTTCTCTTCTCTGTTCTCCTTTCCAGTATACGCCCACAATCTCTGAAGCTACCCGACCTGCTGAACCTCATTTCCAGGTCCATGTCTTGCAGTTTATGGGTGTTAACGATGACAGTGTTGGACACTGAATACCGGCTGCGGGCTTTGCTACTGAATTTTAGACGTGATCCGCCTATAATCATGTTTAACGGTATTCCTCGGACATGAAACACGACCTTTCGATTGATCATAAAGAGGATTGTTGATGTAACGAATAGGATTTATGAAGTGTTGAAGAAGACGAGGCGTAACAAAAAAAATTCATCCTTGACAGTTTAAATTATAATAATAATAATAATAATAATAATAATAATAATAATAATAATAATAATTATTATTATTATTATTATTATTATTATTATTATTATTATTATTATTTAGTCGTTCTTATATAGCGCTTTTCCAGCTCAAGAGCTGCTGAAGGCGCTGGCCGATACAGGATCTAACTCAAGCCGCCCGAAGCGCCAACTTGCAGCCTTTGAGACAACTGAGCACAATCCTGGGCAGCCAGGGACGGGGGAGAAGGACCTAGGTGCATGCTGGGTGTGTTCTTGTCACCGGCACTCACCCGTCTAGGACATGAGCGTCAGGATCTTTAAAGTCCGTTATGATAGAATGTATGCGACACAGACTAGACCTCGGTTTATACTCTCATCTGAAGGAGTAGGAAACGGGAGTAAAGTGTCTTTCCAAAGAACACAACACAATGCCCCGGCCTGGGCTCGAACCCGGGACCTTCAAATCCGCAAGCCAAAGCTCTACCATTAGGCCACCGTGCCTCCGTTCCATTGATTATCTTCTTCTTCTTCTTCTTCTTCTTCTTCTTCTTCTTCTTCTTCTTCTTCTTCTTCTTCTTCTTCTTCTTCTTCTTCTTCTTCTTCTTGGGTTATTGTGGATCATGCTGTACAGCTATGGAGATAAGATTCTTCTTGCTTTTTTTTTCTCTTCTGGACAATGCAAGGCGGCGCCCTCCAGGACAGGGTCTATCGACTTAGCTAGCTGTCCTGTCACTTCCATTAATCGGCAGATGAGGTTGTTGGAAAAAGAGGAATCAGTGAAGAGGAGGGATGGCAGAGAGAAGAAATGGAAAGGAGCGATGGGGGAGGAAGAAGAGCAAAAGAGGGCGGGTGTGGAGGAATGGGTGAGAGCAAGATGAAGAGGATTGTTGGGGAGACCAGTAGAGGACGGATAACATACTAAAGCTGAATTGTATCAAAAAGTGGCGGATTCTTAATATGCTTACAATAGGTTCAGGGCTGATCTAGCTTCAAGCTATCAAGAGATGTTGATATTTAAGCAATAGTTTTGTTGCCTCATTGTACCCACACCCATCCTCCTCCTCCTCCTCCTCTCTCTCTCTCTCTTTCTCTCTCTCTCTCTCTCTCTCTCTCTCTCTCTCTCTCTCTCTCTCTCTCTCTCTCTCTCTCTCTCTCTTGGGCATCAAGAGTATGGATATGTTTGGGTACTCTCACTCTCTCTCTCTCTCTCTCTCTCTCTCTCTCTCTCTCTCTCTCTCTCTCTCTCTCTCTCTCTCTCTCTCTCTCTCTCTCTTGGGCATCAAGAGTATGGATATGTTTGGGTAGCTATGGTTTCTTATACGTATGGGAAAATCAGGGGGTTGGTTGTATTAATGCTTTCCTGAGATGTTTTAAACAAAGACTAATAGATTGCAGATGGCAAGAGTAGGAAGCACATCTACAGCAGAGTAATAGTATGTCTTTTTATAGAACATTTAAGTTAACAAATAACATGGAAGCTTGTATATTTCTAGATGTGAATAATTATGTAAAAAAATGCACTGACAAAATTTCATTTTGGTGTGTCAAGTATTGCTGTTCATGCATATAAATTTAAGAGTGTAACCTATCACAATACGCTATGTCGTCTATGCAATCTAGCTTGTGAAGATGAAGTCCATTTTGTTCTCTGTTGTCCATGCCTGAGTGATTTAAGAAGCGACTTAATCTTACCTAAATTGTATAGGTACTCTTCTGCTGTCCAATTAAGCTTACTTCTCTCTACACAAAGTATGACAGCATTAAGAAATCTAGCTCTGTATCTGTGTTTTGCATTTAAGCGTTTGAGAGAAGTATCTCATTGTTGTTATACCGATGTGGTTATTTTTGTAATGTGCCTACCCCTTCATATGGGGCTATGACCTTATTGAATAAAATTCTCTCTCTCTCTCTCTCTCTCTCTCTCTCTCTCTCTCTCTCTCTCTCTCTCTCTCTCTCTCTCTCTCTAAATATGTTTAATGTAAAATCGGTTAAGAGAAATGGTTGAATCATATATTCTAAACAATCTTTCTTACTCCTTCCGATAAGAGTATAAACCGAGATCTTGTCTTTGCACGCATGCATTCCATCTCACGGACTTTTAAAGTTCCTCACGCTTATGTCCTAGACGGGTGAGTGCCGGCTACACAAAATTAATACATTCAGCACGCACTAGGTCCCTTCTCCCCACACCCGGTCGCCCGTGATTGTGCTGAGTTGTCTGGGCGTCAGACTATGCGTTAAAAGGCTGCAAGTGGGCACCTCGGGCGTCTTGAGTTAGATCCTGTATCGGCCAGCGCCTTGAACAGCTCTTAAGCTGGAAAAGCGCTATATAAAAAAAAACACAACCATTTAAATACAGAAAATAAACCTCACTCTAACGCGGCTTCCATTCTGCCCACTCTTTGTTCTTTGTTTGTTAATGCGCGTATATGTCTGTGACCGCGTGTGCTTGGGTCCTTGCTTACATGTGTACACATCATATCTGCATAATGTGTGTCTAGATTGATTCCTTAATGTACGTTTATCTGATGTGTGCAGATCCACAAGTGGGTCAACGCAGATTCCATGCTGGAGAAATGTCTAGTGGGCAAACTGGAATCTTCGCCCTCTGATGGAAGTAAGCCTTTTTCTTACACACAATCCTTTGTCTGTTTGCTTTTTTTTTGCATTGCAGACTTTGATTCTCTTTGTTTAGTGATGTCTTGTTGATTTCAGTCCACACACTATGACTAGTTACACCCGTCTGCTTTGAGATCTGGCTTTCGCATTTAGATTTAGGTTGTTTTGCTTGTGATGGGTTGTTAATGAAGGTATTATAAATAGCTTGTACCCAGGAAATGGAATCTAACCAACCGCAAAGAAAGAACTTGCCGTCTTTTGGGTCAAAACTTCATTAAAAACGTGCGGTACAGTCCAATGCAAAACACATACACACACACACACACCAACACACACACACACACACACACACACACACACACCCACACACACACACACACACACACACACAACACACCCACAACACACAAACACACATACACACACTTAAGCAAGTGCGCGCGCGAGCACACACACACACCTACACACACATACACATAGAGTCACCTGGCGGCTCAGTAAGCTTAACACTTTATTCCCAACAGCATTGTAGTTCAGCATTGGGCATTTGGCTATTCAGCCATTCTTAGATGTTGATCTGTAAAATATTGTCTGCTACTGCCTGAGACCTACTATCTACAGAAGGCCGCGTGGTGGTCTACTGACACTGTACAGAGAGCCCATAACTCAAATGTTTCTGCTACGCTGTATTGTGCTGTCTGTATTGCCGCCATATTATTTAGAACTTTACTGGGCAATGAAGTATTCATCGCTTTACTTGCTGTTCTTGTAAGATGAATCATTCAATTTCTACAACTTTCTGTTTTATATCTAACTGAATCAAAGACCGCGCCTTCCGTTGGCCAGCAGGACGGAGGTGACAAGTGTGCTACTGATGGACCACTTAGCAAGATCCGCACGAGAGACAACATCATCATAGGAACCTGGACTGTCAGGACCATGATGACCAACAACACCAATGTCATCAACACGGACATCAAAGTCCAAGGCCAGTACCTCAACACAGTGCATAGCTTCAAATATTTAGGAGCCATTTTATCAGACAATGGGTCCCGACAGGAAGTCCTCTCCAGGATCGCACAAACAACTGCTGCCCTGACAAGGTTGAAGCTCATTTGGAAAGACATGACCATCAGTCTACATTCCAAGGTGAGGCTGCTGCACTACCTTGTCATCTCCGTCTTCATATACGCTTGCGAAACATGGGCCCTCACAGCAGATCTACAACGAAGAATACAAAGCATGGAGATGAGGTGCTACAGAAGACTTCCGTGCATTTTCTATACTCTGCACATCACCAATGACGAAGTCCGATAGACCATCGCACACGCCATTGGACTACATGATAACCTGCTCACAGTGGTGAAGAAAAGGAAACTCCGATGGTATGTCCACGTCAGCAGAGCATCAGGCCTTGCAAAGACCATCTTGAAGGGCACGGAGGAAGGAGGCAGAAGAAGAGGGAGACAGAAAAAGAGGTTGGAGGACAACATAAGAGAAGGGACTGGCTTGACACTGAGCGAAGCCATGAGGGTTGCTGATGACAGAGAAAGGCGGAGTACGCTGGACGATCATCTGTGGTGCCCAACGACCTTTGAGTTACGGGATAGAATAGGATAGGAAAAGCACGCTGTTCTCAGTCATATAGAGATTCGCTTTTCTTGTACGGTTATTAGGAGTTGTTTTTATAGAGCACACTTATAAATGCTGCTGAATGCGCTCGCCAATTTTTTTTTCCCTTCGAACGATTTGAACCCATAGCTTGCTTTGGCTGCTAGGGAAGTTGAGACTGGTTTTGTGATGAACCGTACTATTGTGCTACCTGCGACCAGGAGCATTGTATCCACGCCATTCAAGACTTGTTCTCGCGACGTCGCTGTGCCCCATAAACTACTAAGCCACAGTAACCATGTTATAGTCCTGTCCTTGGCGGGTAATTTCTCTTTGTTCCTGAAGTTTAAAGTTTATTTTCCAACTGTGGTGTTTGGGTCTGGGAGTACTACAGAATGTGTGGTACTAAACTACTGCTGTTTATGCCGTCTTTTGTGGCTTGTCGCTTGCAGGCTTGTTAGTTCCCCAGCTATTAATAGCTAGTTCCTTCTATAACTGTCTGGACTACACCACTCCTACACGCTGAGAAGGAGATGAGGAGGGGAAGGAATTGGAAAGGTGAAGGAAGAAGAAGAAAACAAACGAGGAGGAGGTGGGAGAGAAAGAGAGAGTGAGAGAGAGAGAGAGAGAGAGAGAGAGAGAGAGAGAGAGAGAGAGAGAGAGAAGGGGAAGGAATAGGAAAGGTGAAGGAAGAAGAAGAAAACAAACGAGGAGGAAGAGAGAGAGAGAGAGAGAGAGAGAGAGAGAGAGAGAGAGAGAGAGAGAGAGAGAGAGAGAGAGAGAGAGAGAGAGAGAGAGAGAGAGAGAGAGAGAGAGAGAGAGAGAGAGAGAGAGAGAGAGAGAGAGAGAGAGAGAGAGAGAGAGAGAGAGAGAGAGAGAGAGAGAGAGAGAGAGAGAGAGAGAGAGAGAGAGAGAGAGAGAGAGAGAGAGAGAGAGAGAGAGAGAGAGAGAGAGAGAGAGAGAGAGAGAGAGAGAGAGAGAGAGAGAGAGAGAGAGAGAGAGAGAGAGAGAGAGAGAGAGAGAGAGAGGGAGGGAGGGAGAGAGAGGGAGAGAGAGAGAGAGAGAGAGAGAGAGAGAGAGAGAGAGAGAGAGAGAGAGAGAGAGATTTACAATGGTCACTCTCCGATTTTTAACGTAGAGAGAATCGTTTTAAAATGATGTAACAAATATGTTAAGTCAGGAAGAGGGCCACGAAGAAGAAAATAAAAAAGAGGAGGGAAAAAAGCAACTTACGAAGAACAAGAAATTAGAATAGAATGAGATGAAGAAAAAAAAATCCGAGAAAGTAGAAGAAGGTAAAAACGACGTATGGAAGAACGGGTGAAGTGAATGTAGTGAAGAAAAATCAATAGTTTCTTGTGTGCAAACTGTTGAAGACGCTGTGGCCACTGTCACTCATTGTACTCATTCGTCTCTTCATTATCTTGTTGCAGATTTCTACAAGTATGATATTAATAACCCTTGACGATCGCTTCCTCCTCCTCCTCTTCTCCTCCTCATCGTCGTCTTCTTCTTCTACTCGTAAAATGTGTGCACATCTAGCTCTGCACTAATAGCCCTTCTTCATCTTGCCCTTATCCCTCCCGCTTCTATTTTCTACCCATCACCTTCACCACCGCACCTGCACCCACCCAATACTCCTCATGCTTCTTCTTCTTCTTCTTCTTCTTCTTCTTCTTCTTCTTCTTCTTCTTCTTCTTCTTCTTCTTCTTCTTCTTCTTCTTCGTCCTTCCTCTCTCGGCAAACCTTGATGTTATCTGGCAGTCAGAATGACGATGATAGCATTGTTAGACTTTCTTATTGTTCCACTAGGAATATTCCAGAAGGCCATCATCATCATCACAATCATAACGGTCGTCGTCGTCGTCATCATCATCATCATCATCATCATCATCATCATCATCATCATCATCATCATCGTCGTCGTCGTCGTCGTCATCGTAGTCAGCATCGTAGTCGTCATTATCATCCTCATTATCCTCATCATCAATCCCTCAGCTTGTCGGGCCTGTGGTGAGATAAGAACTAAGGCGGCTGACGCGGAGCGTTCGCCACTTCGGTCTGTGTAGCTGCATTTGTCAAGAAGCGTCGTAACATGTCCAGCCCCATCCACGTTTTGACATCATCTGTCCAGGGCTTTCTTTGTCGTTCTCTGCTCCTGCCTGCCTCCTGCACTGTTCCTTGCAAGATATCTTTTTGCGAGGGTATCGTGCCATGCCGCGTAACGTTACCAAACCACGCCATCTTTCTCTTCACAATGGCAAGGTGTGGTACTTGAGAGCACGCAAGTCACGTGACCAAGCTAGGCGATTTGTAGCATCCAGCGGAAGCATGTCATTTCAAATACCTGGACGTTGCTGTCAGGGTGTCCTGCTCCCGCAAACTGTACAGCCGAACTGAGAGCACCAAGGACCTGAAGAGTCTCAACGTAGTTTAGGAACGTATTTTTTTTTTTGGTCTTATATTGTTCAGACACAGAAGTTTGAAGTAGTGAATTGGAAAAGCTGAATTCCCAGCACGCTTTCATTCTGTTTTTTCTTACCTCCCCCTCTCCCTCCACCCTCCACTCCCATCACCCCTCCCATGTGTTGCCGTGCCTTTGAAGACGGAAGCAACGGTCGTGACAAGATCAGATTTTCTGTTCCTGTCTTGGCTAGGTCTTTTTGTGTCGCTTGTTGCTGCAAATTGGCCTATTGAGCGGTTTAAATTGGATTCTTATTTCGGCCACAGTTCTTTGAGCTGAGAGGCGCACTACATAACAAAATCGTTTAATTTATCCTTCTTCTTCTTCTTCTTCTTCTTCTTCTTCTTCTTCTTCTTCTTCTTCTTCTTCTTCTTCTTCTTCTTCTTCTTCTTCTTCTCTCTCTCTCTCTCTCTCTCTCTCTCTCTCTCTCTCTCTCTCTCTCTCTCCTTCTTTCTCTCTCTATCTTTCTCTTTTTTCTTTTTGAGTTAACATTTTGCTTAATTCCTGAACATGGGAGGTAATGTAGGTCGGAAGACGCTTTGTTTACCTCCCTTTGAGCAGTAAGGCATTGATGTCCATTATGATTAGCCGTTGACCAAATAGAGGAACCTATGGACTGTGCACTGCACCGCCTAATGGATGATGAGCCAAGGGTTTGTAATGTTTCCTGACTCGATAAGCCAAAGGCCGACAATTGGTGAAGTATTAAACATTAATGTAAACTATAGGTTCTGCAAAAACCATCCTGCAAGGCACGGTGCAAGGAGGCAGAAGAAGAGGGAGACAGAAAAAGAGGTTGGGTGACAACATTCGAGAATGGACTGGCTTGATACTGAGCGAAGCCATGAGGGTTGCTGAGGACAGAGAAAGATGGAGTACGCTGGCTAAACGATCTTCTGTGGTGCCCCAACGATCTTCGAGTTACGGGATAGGATAGGATAGGATCATAGGCGCTTGTATCTGGACACGCGAGCGCCTATGCCTGTGACGCGTCTCCCTTTGGTTATCTAAAGGGAGATGCATCACAGGCATAGGCGCTCGCGTGTCCAGATACAAGCGCCTGTGGATAGGATAGGCTATGCATCGTCTAATTGCTGACGAGGAAAGGTTTGGCAAATTCTCTTTAGATTTGATGAGTCAAAAATTAGTATTTTGATTAGGCACAGATTATAGACTGCATTGCGAAATGGATGCGGAAAAACTTGTGCTTTTCCTTAGGCCTGATGATCGGTTCTAAACATGTGATGCGTGTTCGCAGACTGCATCGCTTAACAGGCCTTATTCGGAAATTGGAGGTAACTTGTCGTTTTGTTTTTAGCTACCCAGAGTTATACGGGCGGACATCTCGTCTCAGAACAATATATATGCTACTCTGAGCTGCAAACGTTTCGTTGGGGAAGGACGGTGATGGTTGCTTGGCAGTGCAAGGCCGAACTAGCGGAGTTAGCTAGGATTGCAACTGAAATCAACTTTTCGGTTGATCCGGAAGGTTTGAAGGAGGACAGAGCAAAAAGTGTAGGCGAGAAACTATGTTCGTTTGCAAAGAATGTCCACCCCAACGTTAGACCACTCTGGCGCAACATGCAAAGCAAGCTGGACAGAGTTGTTTCCCAACGTATTTCCAAGCATGGCCAAGCCAAACGATTCGTGTTTGATGCTCTACACACTATAGTTGAAAAAGGGGATTGACGTGCTCCCCCCCGTAACCTTTTCGGTCGTTGGGAGAGATAGGCGTTGTTAGGATCACCACCTTCACCACCTGCACCACTTAGGGTCAGCTTCATAGGGGCCAGTGTCAATCTCCTCTCCTTGCCCGGTTCTAAACAAAGTAAGGACCCATTCACAGTTGGGTGGGCGGTTGTTTAGTGATTGCTTCCATGTATTAACTGTTTTGACCCAAGCTGGAAACCTTGCTGGACGATGGTAGGTGAAACATATCTAGTATGTGCCCTAACCGCTACGCTGTTGCACAGTTCCTACCAACGTATTGTCTACATGGCCAAATGATTGCGCAAAAGCTACGCATTTTACTTGCCTCCAAAGGATCCAATCATCAGTCTGAACAATCTGTTATTTTCTTTTACAACAAGTTTTCCGTTACTGTGGCAACCCTCAGACGTCAGTTACGGGGTTCATTTAGCCAACAACAGAAGTAATTAATCTCTTCGTCTTCCTACAGTTCAGATCACTGTCTTTTCACTTGCTTCCCTTAAGGACCTAAATCCACGTAGCGAATGGGGATTTCCTTCTTAAATGAACGCTTGCCCAGCATTCACCGCTTATTAAACAGAGTTGGAGAGGCGTGTGCATGCATGTCTTAAGTGTACATGTGTGCGTGTGTGTGTTTATGTGTGAGAGAGAGAGAGAGAGTCAAGTCAAGTCAAGTCAAATAAACAAATATTCATTACCCACAATGGAGAATTCATACAGCAAATTGGAACGCATCTCGGCATATACACAACATGTTTTAATACAAATAAAATTAAAAGTAATACATAAATCAACAACTATTGCAACTTTATTTCCACAAGAGAGAGAGAGAGAGAGAGAGAGAGAGAGAGGGAGGAGGAGGAGGAGGCGGAGGAGAAGAAGAACCGATGGTTATGAAAAGAGACAGTGGGCAAGCCCACCTTTGAATGATTAAGGGTTCGTTTGGCGACGTTTAGTGTTGCCATTTACAAGGGGCGAATAAGAACAATCGGCGGAACGGTCATGTATTACGGTCAGGTTTAACGGTTAATTCTATTATTCATAATGTTGATGATTACAAATAATACTAGTATTAATAATGCTACTCGAGATATGTTTAGAATAATAGTACAAGTAATGATTGTGTTTCTATGTTATTCAGAAGTTCGGAAAGGCAGCAGAACCTCTCTTGGTGCCAATGGTAAGTAGACTACAGTACCAACTGTCTTCATATTTCAGTCATGTCTATACGCTCTTCTCTCCCCTGTTATAATAATTATTAGTTTATAATGCTTGCCTCCTATGTCATTCTCACCCAGATAGTGTCTTCTTCTGTACGTCAAAACCATGGCTAACACTAATTCTCTGTCTCTCCTTCCCTACTTTCTCTTTCTGCAACTCTTTCTCTCTCTCTCTTTCTCTCTCTCACACATACTCTCTCTCTGTCTCTCTCTGTCTGTCTCTCTATGTCCCCCCCATCCCTCCACATACCCCCTCACCATCTTCGCTCTTGTTCTCTCTTTACTCATGCTGCAAAGGCCGCCAGCCAGCTGGTCAATAGAAAACCCGTAAAGATCTGGAACAATAAACGTTATGGCTTAAACCTGGCTACTGGTATGGTCCACTCCCCCTCCTCTCTCTCTCTCTCTCTCTCTCTCTCTCTCTCTCTCACTCTCACTCTCTCACTCTCTCTCTCTCTCACTCTGTCTCTCTGTGTCTGTCTCTCTGTCTCTGTGTCTCTCCTTCTCTCTCTCTCTACCTCTCTCTCTCTCTCTCTACCTCTACACCTCTCTCTCTCTCTCTCTCTCTCTCTCTCTCTCTCTCTCTCTCTCTCTCTCTCTCTCTTCCCCCCCCCCCCCACCTTTCTTCGCTTTCCATTGTGCCTTTATTATCTTAGCGTTGGAAATTATGTTGGAAGAAAAAGGTATTTTTGTGCTCCTTTCCGCTTTTTTACTGTGTTGTTATTTTCTCGTCTTTGTCTTCAGTGCCGTTGTTACAGGATTCATGGTTTCCTAAAATCTGAAAGAGGAGCATGCATACGTCTTTTCTTTCTCGATTAAAAAAAAAATTCCTTTCATTTAATTTAATTTATTTATTTATGTCTCAATTTTATCTTTTATAATCTCAGTCGTGAATGTATTTAAATAGACCAAATATTAACACTCCCTTATTTGCGTGATTGTTTTCTATTCTTTGAGTTTTGTTTTGTTGCTGTCAGTTCCTATTGTTGACTTCGTGACAGGAAAGTTTTGTATTTGTTATTTTGTTAAATGTACACCACCGCCTTCTTTACTTCCAATGATGACTATAGTTATGGTTATTTCTGTTTGTTTTCCTTTGCTTTTTGTCACTGACAAAATCTTCTTTTCTCTGTTGTAAGCCCTGTGCTTTCTCTGTACAAAGAAACTGGTTCTTTCTGTTCGATGACTTCAATTTCTGTTTTTTTCTCTCTATCTCTTCTGTCGTAGAATTTTATTTCAGTGCGCGAGTTTATTTTCTTTGTGCTCTAGGATGTCCTTTAATTCTTTGTTCTCTTTTATTGGGTTTCCTTTGCATTTTTACTTATTTCTTTCTTTTTACGTTTGTTTTTAATTCACTCGGGTATTGGTAGTACTGCCTTGGTACAATAAATAGGAATGAACAAAACACACTGGAGAGAGAGAGAGAGAGAGAGAGAGAGAGAGAGAGAGAGAGAGAGAGAGAGAGAGAGAGAAGAGAGAGAGGAGAGAGAGAGAGAGAGAGAGAGAGAGAGAGAGAGAGAGAGAGAGAGAGAGAGAGAGAGAGAGAGAGAGAGAGAGAGAGAGAGAGAGAGAGAGAGAGAGAGAGAGAGAGAGAGAGAGAGAGAGAGAGAGAGAGAGAGAGAGAGAGAGAGAGAGAGAGAGAGAGAGAGAGAGAGAGAGAGAGAGAGAGAGAGAGAGAAGAGAGAGAGAGAGAGAGAGAGAGAGAGAGAGAGAGAGAGAGAGAGAGAAGAGAGAGAGAGAGAGAGAGAGAGAGGTGGGGGTTCAGAAAGAGAATTTTAGGGAGAGAAGGGGTTCAGTTCTCTATTACACCACACCTTCGGCTCCCTCTTTATCCCTCTCCGCGCCTCCCTCCACCCTCTTTCCCTACCCCACCATCATCTCTTTCTCTCTCTCTCTCTCTCTCTCTCTCTCTCTCTCTCTCTCTCTCTCTCTCTCTCTCTCTCTCTCTCTGTCTCCATCCTCCATCCCTTTGCTGTGATTGTATAAGAGAAAATAAATGTTTTATTTTAATTTGTATAAGGAAAAGGGTTATATTGCCGGTGATGTAGCATGCCAGAGGCTGTTCGTGTTAAATCAAGTCAAGAATCTACCGAGAGCCTACCACACATATCCACATTGGCAAAATCACTTTTTAGAGGAGTTGTGGGACGTGGGGAAGGCGGTTAAGGAAAAGGAGGGTAAGACAAGAGGTAAACCCTGTATTAGTTTGTTGAAAATGTATGGAAACGTGGAGACTACAGCAATCTGCATTGAGCTTATATATACCGAACGTGAAGGTGAATGATAAGGTTTTCAAGTAACTACGGTTGCCTCCTTTTAGAGGAGAGAGACATTATAAATTGCCCATTCCTCTGGGCCAGCTTCATGAGGGTGGTGCTCATCTCTACCTCCCGGGCCCCACTACCCTATTTTCTTACCTTCCCCGTTTGTAAAAGATGGACAGTACGGCTGTGTGGGTTGATATATTGTTGTGTGCAGTTTCACGCTTCGTGCCGTACAGTAGTGTCACTTACATTCGTAACCAGAATCGACCATTCTGAATTATTAATCTGAATTCCCAAGGGGCGAACGTATGTGACTTAGGTACGAGACTATTGAGGTCACCGAGGGTTTTCTCCGGGCACTTCGGTTTCCTCCCTCCCTTCAATAATGGTACTGGATGCTGTCAATACACAATTTTCAAAAATAAAAATTCGATATTTTTCCCGTCCTGTAATAGCGATCTCCCTGCCTTTACACCACCTTTTTGAGTGATAGATGTGTATTTGCTGTGTGTGTGTGAGGGTGGATGAGACAGGTGAGCGTGTATGTTGGTACAGATCGCCGCGCTTTGAGCCTGATTGATTTGGGATTGACTCTAGACATATGTAATCTTTTTTTTTTTTATTACCGTTTTATGATGCATGCGATGTGTTCGTCGTATTCATTATTTTATTATTATTATATTAATTTATATATTTATTTTTTGATTTTTAGTATTATTAATATTATTATTATTATTAATTATTATTATTATTATTATTATTATTTTATTTATTTATTATATTTATTTATTTATTTCATTTATTTAATTGTTCTCAAGAGCTGCTCAAGGCGCATGGCCGATACAGGATCTAACTCAAACCGCCCGAGGCGCCCACTTGCAGCTTTTGGGTGCATCGTCTGACGCCCACTGCGCCCCATTCTGGGCGACTGGGTGTGGGGGAGAAGGCACCTAGTGGTTGCTGGAGGTATATGTATAGCCAGCACTCACTCGTCTAAGACATGAGCACCAGGATTTTTTTTAGTCCCTGCGATGGATGCGTGCGTGCACAGACTAGACCTCGGTTTATACTCTCATCCGAAGGAGTAATATCTCCAAATAGGGGCCCGTGTGCCATAACCGTTAGGCTGTAAATATAATTATGGGTGGCTATTATAAGGTGACCTGTTAGCGTCGATATAGAACGTTAGTCTCCAATGCCCAAGTTTCTAGTGCCGAACTGATCGAAGAGGTGGGTTCCATCTATGCAAGGACAATGTTTTAACTGATCCGGCCCTGCTCCCTCACTTGATAGTGGTCTTAGATGCAGTCAGTATACCTTTCAACAAAACTAAACTAATTTCTTTTCCGTCTTCGAATAGTGATCTCCCTTCTTTTACACCACACCATGCGTTTGTGTGACGAATGTGAGTGGGTTGTGTATGTGAGAGTGTGAGTAAGATGTGAGCCTGTATGTTGGTACTGATCGCGGCCCTTCCAACCTGAGTGGCAAAATGGGGAAAAATAGCAAAACTATTGCGTTCATGATGATGATGATGATGAGATGATGGATGATGATTGATGATGATGATGATGATGATGATGAAAACAAATGATGATTGATCACGGAAGGACTGAAACAGAAGCTAGTTAGTCTTATGCGTGAGTGTTGGTCGCGGGGTGTATAATCACGAATGATTTAGGACAAAGTTCTCTCCATGCGGGGGATATCATGAACTTGGGTGCGGGGGTGGGTGAACGGTCGTTGTTTTACTTCTTAGCAATAACCAAAGTACCTTTATTTTACCGTTAACTATTATCGTTTAGATAGCTTTTTGCTTTCGCGCTGCGGCAAAGACTAAGTTTGTTTTGTTACACGAAACTTCAATCCAGGGGAGAGAAAGAGAAAATAGAAGACTGAAAGACTGTATTGGGCCAGAAGTTCCTCATGACATCTGCCACGTTTTTTTAATTACAATGGACGTGATTTGTTTTATCGACTAACAGAGAAAGAAAGGTCAATAAGTCCAAGTCACATGGACGTGTATAGGCCAAGATTTCTCACCGGAATGTTACCGCCATGGTTTTTCTCATTCCATGCGCCCTTTTTCTAATTACATAGTCATTGTCATGGAGATTGGTGCTGGGGAATATGCATGAATATGGATTTTATTGTATATGAGGTGGTGGGGTTTAATGCAGATTGAAAGGAGAATCATCATCATCATCATCATCATCATCATCATCATCATCATCATCATCATCATCATCATCATCATCATCATCATATTTTTTCTTCTTCCTTTACTTCTTTACCTCATTTGGGTGCGTAATCAGAAAGTATGTAATTCGTCACTGCTATCAGATGGTATCAAGTACCTCTAAGATTGCCAGTCATTGCTCCTATCACCTCTGTACTTTGCTGCTTGGCTTGCCAGATCGATAGCGTGGCAGCATGAGAGAGAGAGAGAGAGAGAGAGAGAGAGAGAGAGAGAGAGAGAGGGAGAGCGAGAGCGAGAGGGGGAGGGATGGAGGGAGGGATTGAGGGTGGAGGGTGGGACTGTGAATGTCCAAGCAAGTAAAGGAAAGCAGAAATCAGTCACCGCCGCCAGCAAGAAAGACGAACCAGCGCCGCTTGCCTGATTCGCTCAAACCACGTCAAATTTCTAGTCGTTGAGATCTAGAACTCCCACACTATAGTATATGTAGCAATCCTATTTCAGACAATGTCATCTCCAATCAAGCATATTAAAATAAAATTAAAAAAAAATATATATATATATATATTTTTTTTAAAGTCACAACCTTTTGGCAAGAAATACGCGGCATTGATTTGCTCAAACCACATCATTTCTAATTCTAGAGACCCAGAACTCTCCCACTGTAGTACCTTTTGAGATCTAAGTCAGCAAAACAATAGTGAGCCTGTAGTTACAAAAAATAATAATAAAAAAAAAGGGGGAGGAGAGAGGAGAGAAGGGAAAGCACCACTGCCGCTTCTCTTGATTGTCTAAAAAAAAAAAAATTAAAATAAAAGAAACATACAATAAACACAAATTGCACAATTCTGAAAATCCAGAATTCTTTAATTTTAGGAAGGAATGAACTTGGAAGTCTAATGTCTACACCCACCATTGGCGATATGACAGACGGGGATTACCATCCCAGGTGAAAGGTGGTAGCGACCTAATTCACCACTGAGCCAAAAGATCAATCATACTGCTAAAATGGACAGTGAAAATGCACGCTCTTATCTTGTCCTCCATGGGATTCAAACCTGAGTTGTTTGTGTGCCAAGCGAACGCTCTACCATTGAGCTACGGAGCTGGGCAAATGTTAGGATCTGCTGCAATCTATGACAGAGTGCAAGGTCCATTCAATCAAGAATCATCACAGCCTTCGGCAATAAATAGAGGCAAGCGGCGCCTCTTTTCATAAGCTCAACCAACCGATTTCTGCTTTAGTTCTGGGGGTCTATGTGGTATTCCATTTCTCTGCATGCAGATCTGTGGGCAAACTTGACGATCGTCCGTTCCCACAAACTTCTTTGACATACCTTTCATCATCATCATCATCATCATCATCATCATCATCATCTTCTTCATCATCATCATTCATCATCATCTTTTCGTCTTCTTCTTCTTCTTCTTTTCTTCTTCTTCTTCTTCTTTTCTTCCTCCTCCTCCTCCCTCCTTCAATGCACACTCGTTCATTTTAAAAATCAAGTTCAATATAACGGTTATATTGGGCAAGTGGCCTTACGCCCATTTGTGACGCATTTGTGGCCATCTGCGTCAAGCTTTGGGTTATTTTTTGTATTTCCAGACTTACATGTAAATACTTTGATATAGTCGGAAATAAGAACGAGCCAAATGTCGGTTGATGGTTGTTTAATATCTGATATAATTTTTTTTTACTTTATTTTTTTGTCACGAATTCTTCATTGCGGTGCGGCTGTCGAGGAGAATAACGGGCGGTTCGTTGTTTTATTTGTGGAAACTGGAGTTACCTTACACTTAGCTAAGGCGCCACCCCACTCCCCTTCTTATGATTAGTGCTTAATGGAAACGAACACGAGACGTAATCGATAATAATACGGGTTCCCTTTCCTTTTTTGTTTGCTAATAATTGTATTACTAGCGGGTGAAATGGAAAGAACAATTATAGCAATGTCGTTCCCTATCACACGTTAATTCCATGCATTCTAGGCATTCTAGTTTGGTCTAGTTTGGTCTGAACCTTGAATCGCTCATTGAGCGTAGAAAAGCGCTCTATAAATACAACTCGTAATTCAGAAAAATAACATCTGTTCGGCTCAAGGAAAACCCCTACCACCTCAAATTACAATCTCACTCTTCTCTCAATCCGCTACGGTCGGTCCATATTGATTAGTGTTTCCAACGGGAATGGGACGAAGCAGATGTTTTAGTTAAGTTTATGAGATGCCTGCAGTAGATGAATACAGCACGTTTGTGTTTCTGTGGCTGTAATGAGAGCTTTGTATGAAAACCAGACGTCATCCATCATTGTTGCACGGGTCTAGAATACTACCCCACGGCCCACCACCATCCCCTTCCAACCCTCTCCATATCCACATCAGTCTGTCATTACAATGATCACCGCAAATGAATAATTCTCCCCATGACTGTCCACCCCTACCCCAACTCTCTCGAACTTTCGTGATGGGTCTCTGAAATCTGATGCCACGTTCATGATGAGTTAAGAATTCTGCTTGTTCATCATCATCATCATCATCATCATCATCATCATCATCATCATCATCATCATCATCATCATCATCATCATCTCTCTCTCATTTTCTCTTCCTTTCTCTCTCTCTTTCTCTGTCTCTCTGTGCCTCTCTCTCTCTGTCTCTATCTCTTTTTCTGTATCTTTCTGTCTCTCTCTGTCTCTGTCTCTCTCTGTCTCTCTCTGTCTCTTTTTCTGTCTCTTTCTGTCTCTCTCTGTCTCTGTCTCTCTGTCTCTGTCTCTCTCTCTCTCTCTCTCTCTCTCTCTCTCTCTCTCTCTCTCTCTTCTCTCTCTCTCTCTCTCTCTCGGTTCATGACGGAGGATCAGTCTGTCGATACTGGATATTGTCTTTGTGGTCACGAATTAGAAGATGAATATAACCTTTTGTTTCTTTGCCCTGCATATGAATCCATAGGCAGAAATTGTATGCTGATATTAAACATATTAACACTATAATACGTCACAGCAGCAGGTAGCAAAACTGTTTTCATGTAAGGATGAAAATTAAATAAATAACGTAGCAAAACTGCTTGCATGTAAGGATGAAAATAAAATAAAGAATTTAGCTAAATTTGTGGCAGAAGCCTTAATTTAGCAGACAGCATCACATATTAGAGATGTAGAGAAAAGCATCTAGTGACATTTCTTTGTGGATCAAACTATATATTGTGTACCTGCCTGTACAGATTTAGTACTGTATGATGTAATTGAGAGATTGGTCACTTTGTACCGTTTGAACAAAGGTATGCCTGTGTGTTGAAGGAGAATAAATTAAGTGTTTGTTTTGTTCAACCAGATTGAAAATAATGTAATAACGCTTTTATTATATTTTTAGGATCATTTCTCGTCATTGGCTGCTTGCCTAGATTGTTTATTTGTATTTATATTTTTAAAATTAACACTAGATAATAATTATAAATGTTGAAATGTTCTCAAAATGTTTGATAAACTGTTTTAAACCCTGTCTGAGGGCTGCGTTGCTAATTAAATAATCAAATCAAATCAATTCTTTCTCTCTCTCTCTCAACTTCCCTCCCTCCCTCTCTCTCATCATGATCACTTCAACCTGTCATCTCCTTCTCCCCTTTGCACTCTTCTTCCTTCTCCCTTTCTTGTTCTAGACACTGAGTAGGCGTGTACTTGCCACCATAGCTCTTGGCATGTCAGTGGGCGACGTGAAATGTGATTACTAAATGGACAAAGACTATAAAATGTATGACAAAGTCAAACTAATTTTCATCTGTGAAGGCCCTAGTAGACACAGTGATTAGCTAAAATAAAATATCCACCAGGAAGCAATGGTAAAATAGTGTTATTGCTGCCACAAAAAACGAAACTCAAAGCAATAGACACTAAAGCTCAAAGCCCGCTGGCAAGCACGGGAAGTTTGTTACTTTCCTTCATCATTTCCCTTCCACCGCTTTGTATTCGTTTGTTTTTTTAGCGGGCTAAACGACACTCAGTGGAGAATTTGCTACTAAAAACACAATAAAGACATAGTGGACATCGGATTATATTTGAGCATCTGCAGACTTTTGTTTATTTATTTATTATAGAAATGGGTGCGAAAATTCCATATTCTAAGTGGAACAACTGGCAGCAAAAGACAGGAGATAAACCTTTTCCTGTCGTTCCCTAAACTATTGCAGTATTGCATCTATGAAGTCTTATTCCCGTGTGCTGTTAGTACGCAAACAAGCCTAAATCAGAGCAGTTGTAAATGGCCATGCACTAATAATGGTTTGAAATTTTCTCATGCTTATTTTTTTTAGTGCTGTGTCTCTGTTTGTATTGGTACCTTGTCATCTTCATGTAATTTATGTGCAAGTATGTATTAGTGTGCTTGAATTGTTAATGCCAAAGAATGTTTATGTGTGCACCTTGAGTCGCCTTGTGGTGAGATATGTGCGCGTTATAAGTTCTAGTATTATTATTATATTAATAGTAGTAGTACTGCAGTTCCTTTTCCAAAGGCGAGACTACTCACTCCCAATGTTGTTCACAACCTTTCTGCTTCCCTTATTTATTTATTTATTTATTTATTTATTTATTTATTTATTTATTTATTTATTCGTCTGTTCACATTTGTGATCAGGTACCTACAAAGAAAACGTGTTTTTGTATATATCCATGATTTGAATGTACCGGGAGTGGATGATGGCAGAGTTGTATTCTAGTTTTGCTACCCTTGTCTAGCATTAAACCAGATTAGATCTATCCTGCGCAGTCATTAATCACAGTTAATGCATCACCAAACAGTTGTTTTTTTGTACATTAATTTATTAATGGAAAGCGGATGTTAATATAATGAAGTCAGTATTGATGACTTTTGAGCTGTTGATAAATAGCTGAAGTAATTAAGACTGTATGTAAAGTAATGCATTGACGTACGCATGTGACCAGGGAGATGAAAGGCCATCAGAGAGTGGAGAGAGGGAGAGAGAAGGGGAGAGAGAGAGAGAGAGAGAGAGAGAGAGAGAGAGAGAGAGAGAGAGAGAGAGAGAGAGAGAGAGAGAGAGAGAGATTCGGGATGTGTTGGCGTGGAGATAGGGGTATGTAAGATTGGAAGCACGGCACAGATCAATGTTTGTGTCAATGTCGTTAGAGCTTTTCTACTGGCACTTTTTATGTCTTAGGAGCTGTGGGCTTTATAACTTTAGACACTTCTCATCATTCCTTGCTGCCTCTTCTTCTTCTTCTTCTTCTTCTTCTTCTTCTTCTTCTTCTTCCTCTTCCTCTTCTTCCTCCTCTTCTTCTTCTGCTTCAGATGTTTCTGTACAATTAAGATCCCAGTTTCGTGTATGTCAATCTAAAAAGGTTGCGCCTATTTTATGTTTAAGGCGTGAAATCACAAGAATTTTCAAACACTTCAAAACACTTCACCAATGCTGCAGTCATTTTTGCCATAATCACAAGACTCGTCTCTTTACATAATGGAGATTTAAAAAAAAAAAAAAAAAAAGGTGATGTGAGGTGGACGGTGTGCGAGAGAGAGACAAACATAGATAATTTCACGTGGAGGATGAAAAGCCAGAAAAAAGAGAGGGTAGGAGCGAAGGGAGGAAAAAAGATATTTATTTTCACAGTAAAGAAAGAGTGAGGTGAAGGGGGGGGGGGGGAGGGGGAGAGTAGCATAGAGAGAGAGGGAGAAAGAAGAAAGAAGGAGAAGATGGAGGGGGAGAGAGAAAGAGAGAGCGGGAGATGGGGGAGGAGACAGATCTTTTCACATTAATGAAGAAAAACCAGAGCACGAATATGGACCGAGAGAGAAGGAAAGATGATGGCGGAGGAGAAAGATAGAGCATGGATCGATGATTGACGATGTGGAGAGAGGCGTGTGGACACGAGACGAGAACAAACAGCCAAGCCATCAGTCAAAGTGAAGAAGCCACTTTAAGCTATTCCTTCTCAGGCTTTACGCACTCTTTATATCGTATCAAGCACCAGCCCGCCCTTCAGCCATATTCAATCTTTGGACGCAAGTATAAACATAGGTCTAGTCTGTATGCCATGCATTCCATCGTGCGGACTTTAAAGATCCTGATGCTGAAGCATTAAAGATTCTGACGCTCAAGTATTAAAGATCCTGACGCTCCAATACTGGGTGGGGGAAGTGCCAAATACATTAACACACCCAGTAAGCACGTGGCTGTTCAGGATTGTTTAGTTTTCTAAGACTAATGCGTAACAAGCAACAATTTTCAACTCTCCCCCTTAACGCAAGAATAGCTACTGACAGGCAACATTTCTCCGCTAGTCAGCAATCATTTGCAGTTGAGTAGAACTTGAAATTCGAAAGGATCGTTGGAAACAGATTGGATGAAGTTACCGAGCGAGTCACTTGCGTGGTGTAATTTGCCTGAAAGAAGTTTAACTTGCATTTGGCGACCGGATGAGTGCTTTCGGGACCTCTGTCATGCATTTATATAATAATTTGAATAATATATTGTTGTTGTGTTGTTTTTTCCAGGGGCCATATCTGTTTCCAAGACAGATCTCAAGCCTCCAGAACCGGAAACACCAAAGTAAGTACGGTAATTTTTATTTCATTGTATTATTTATTTTTTTATTATCCACCTCCTAACCGTTGTCTCTGTTAGTCCGTGCTTGTGGACAGCCTTCACATCCACTGCTACTCAATCCTCGTTTCCTTCCCACTCTCTCTTGACCCCTTCATCTCTGAGCATACTCCACCTATACCCTAAATGCTCATTTATGGAATATAAGATACCCATGGACGAAAAAGGTATGGGTCATTTCATGATCGAATCAAGGGTTATAATACTGCCAAGAGTTCTAGCCCGTTGTAGAGGTGTTAAAATGTGGTTTTCTCCCTTTATTTGTGTTGGAGGCGAGTTATGTAAGTTTGTATGTGTAGTTTGAAATATTTGCTAAGGACAAAATATAATTGATACAATAGATGAAGACATATAAAGAACAAATGGAAAACTGTACTACAATTACTGTAGGAAAATCAAGAGTCAATCTGTTTCTCTCATTACTTCTGTCACTCTCCTCAAAGGGGAAATTACTCCTGCAGACATGAGTGTGTGTGTGATGTCTTCTTTTTTCTTGAAACGCAAGCAGACAGTAATGGAGTTTGAATCAAAACCACTTTCACGCGCACACGTACACACATATATACACACACAAACACACACATCACAGATACACACATGCACACAAATGCATGACTGCTCACAGACATGTAGCACAGACACACACACATACACTTGAATTGCACATTCACACATAAATACACAAACACACAAGTACACACAGGCACTTGTACACACAGACACATACAAAAATACACAGCAACATATATGCATAAACACATAACAGAAACTCTCATACGTACACAAATACTTGCATACTTACACATGCACAAGCACACTGTACACTCTCTCTCTCAGGTCTCAGTCATAGCTTATGGTTGCTGGCATTAAGAGGCACAAGAGAAAGTGTTCTGGTGCAAGGTTCTTCAAGTTTGCAGCACCCTCTGTTAGGAACAATCCCCCAAGTCCTAGTGACAATGTGACTCCAAGGAGTCCCAACAACTGATACCCTGGTGCTTTTTGTTCTCCTGCAAAAAGTTTGCTGTTTATGTAATCCTGTTTCTCTATGCAGCACTAGTATGCTATGATGGTGTAGAGTGTCAATGCTGTACAAGTTACAGAAGTGGAAATCATCATCATCACCCCCACGGGCTTGGCTCTGCATGCCAGGGTTGGACCCTAGCCTCTCTTTGGCCCAATCCTTTTTCTTAACCTTTTGTCTTGCTTCTGCCTTTTCGATCCTTTCACCCTATTTTCACCCTAGAACTCATTCCACTAACTTTGCAGCTTTTCCCATTTCTTTCTTCTGTCTTACTGGTTCTTTCTATACCTTCTTGATCTTTCTCCCCAAAATTCTCCTCCATACAGGCAAGCCTGCATTGGTTCTGCATGGCCAGAGGCTGGATGGTTGTGGCCTGTTTAAAATTTTCACAATCGTGAATACAGAGGGTCTGGCATGAGGAGCGACCACAGGCCTATGGACGTCACCGACTATTCTTTGTCCATTCCCTAGGACGGCAGCTCTCCTAGGGTGACCTTTTTTTTTCTGCCATCGTTGAGCCTACGCTTCAATGACAACACAAACAACAACGAACAAACAGAAAAGATCTTATGACGGACTGGACCATACTAATGGACATGATTCTGACAGCGACATGGAAACTAGGTGTGCAACCAATGAATCTGGCCTCTTCAAAACATGGCCACGCGTGCTTCTTGATTGTTAGGATAACCAACGAAAACCAAAAAATTTCCACATTTGTCATGGAAAAGCTGTTGGCTATGTTTAATCGTATCTGGTCTTCTGGTTCCTTTCCCTCAACATGGCAGGAAGCAGTCATTGTTTCAATCCTTAAACCTGGTAAGGATCACTCTGATCCAAGCAACTACAGGCCCATTGCCCTTACAAGCTGTTTGTGCAAAACTATAGAAAGAATGATCTATTATTGTTTGATGTGGCAGAACCCATCAAGGCTCTTGATATCTCTCAGTGTGGTTTCCGCAAAAACAGGAGCACTTCAGATCATCTTGTTCGTTTCGAGTCGTTTGTGAAGAGACGTGTTGGTTAAAGGTGAACATGTTGTTTCTGTTTTGTTTGATCTAGAAAAGGCGTATGATATGATTTGGAAGTTCTGGATTCTAAAAGATCTAGAACTCCTGGGCTTCTGTGGGAACACCCATTTTTATAGCAAATGTTTTAACCAATAGAAAGTTTCAGATCCGACTTGGCTCCACTTTGTAAGATCCTTTTGAGCAGGAGATGGATGTCCCTAAGGGTTGCATTCTTTCTCCTCTTTTGTTTACCATTAAGATCAACAACATAGTTTAAAACTTCAAATCTGGCATAGATAAATCAATGTTTGTTGATGATTTCTCCATCTTGGCTAAGTTGAAGCTCCTGCATCGGAGCAGCAAGCCTGCTCCTCTGCAAAACTTAAGACGAGTTTCTGCAATGCCTTGTTAACAAAGGGTGTGCAGAGCGTCTCACTGATGGCAGAAACAGCCCTCAGTGATCGCGTCCACTTATATAGATAGGACGAACAATCTTCTACGTCCGTGGTCCTCTGGAATCTCCAACATAATTCCTATACATATATATATCATGGCTAACATAAATACAGGGAGAAGTAATTAATAATATACACATTCTCCGGTACAGCCACTGGTCTGCAATAATACACATAGGAGAAGCAACAGTTGGACATTGGGGGCTACCTCGTGGTTTTCGAAAACCGTTCGCATGGTCAGCCACGTGGTCAAGCAAAGTTTTACAAACATTCACAATTATAAAACATGGCAAGACTTCACAAGCATAATCCAACAATATAATCAATAAATCTCAGTGAAACAAAAGATTGATCATTTACCTTTCCGACAATGTTAGGCTCTGGCTATACTGCGATGAATTGAATTTCACCGGTCAACTGCATAGTCTACTGAAAGAGATCTTTCAACGTGAGCATCCTTCTTGTGTGAGAGTTAGACAAAGACTGACTCCCTAACCCTGTGGTCAACTTAAGCCCGCGAAATCTCGTGAGATACCTGAGCGCCCTCTTGCGGGGGCGACGGATATCAGTCAGCTTAATGAGGTCACTGCCTATCTGAGCGAGAATCTAGTCTACACATTCTTAGCCCAAACCTTAACTTCTGTCGTCTGCTAGGCATCGACTTTAAGTTTACAAAGGCTACAGCAGGATGACTATTTGAGGTGTGAAGCCTTAGTGCTGGGTCCAAACTAGCCTCCCGTGACATCTGTTTTGCCTAACTTTGCGTCCACCTGCAAAGAAGAAACTGTTTTGGCTTGCCTTCATAATGGGCATATTTATGTCACCCATAGTTTCCTTTTAAAAGGAGAAGAATCACGGTGGTGCATTGCATGTGACAAATCCTTTTCTATCCACCATTTTATGTCTGAATGTGCTGATCTGGTTGATGAAAGAGAAAGATGTTTTGGTTCGATACCTTTTAATGAGATTTTAAAAGTTAGCAATAGTAAACACCTGTTTTAATTTTTTACATGATGTTGGTTTGTTTTATCGCATATAGATCATATGATCTTGTTTATATTCTTGGTTAAATTTTATTAGTAAGACTGGTTTTATTTACATCTTTTATCATATTTAAATGTTAGCAGTTTAGTCTTATTTTGGTTAGTTTTGTGTGGTCCTGATTTGGCCCTTGGCAGTCCGCTGGACCCTATAAACACTGAATATCTCTCTATCTATCTATCATCATCATCATTATCATCAACATCACGGTTGTTGTCATCGTAGCGCATAATCATCAACTCACATTAGCTACTCTCTCTCTCTCTCTCTCTCTCTCTCTCTCTCTCTCTCTCTCTCTCTCTCACTCTCTCTGTGTCTCCCTTTATCTATAATTATGTGCATATACAGTAACACTGAGGCACACTTTCACACACTTATACACACACATGCACACACATGAAAGAATATTATGGAAGAAAAAAATCTAGTAGAAAAAAGGACTTTGTGTGATACAGAACTTTCAGATGTGTTGATGCTGATCTTGGTTGCCATGGGGATGGGTTTTCCTAAAATGTTTAAATGCATCACAGGTTGTATACATGAACTCCCTTGGGGGAAATCTGAAGTTGCAGAGATAAAACTTTTAACAACATAGATAAATTTGTTTGGTGCATGGAGCTGTACTGAGCAATTGTCCCAGACTTTGGCAGTAGCAGCTATCCCAAAACCCTATATGCATGAATTCTGATGTAGCAAAGATCCATACAGATAAGACTTAACCACATGAATATATGAGGCATGAGTAGGCTTCAACAATTGGTCTTGATTGTAACATCTGTCTAACGAGATACAGATATTTCTTGTATCAAGTTTTATTTATCCGCTTAACATAAGTTGTATTGATATATGAGCTGTGATGTATGGAGCAGCCTTAACAGTATTAACTGTCTCAGTTCAAAGTGCTTTGTTAACCATGGTTTTTGCCTCAAGTTAGTCCCAAACTAAATGTTGCTTCAGTCCATGCATTGCAGTACTGAATTGAACTGTAATTTACTAATTATCATTTGTTATTGATATGCATGGTCTATAAACAGGCAAATGGTTGAGTTTTTTTAATAATAATTATTATTATTCATTGCTCTCATTATTAAGTGGCTGGCTAATTGTTATTTTTTTATTATTCTTCAGTTCTGTCAATATTGACTGTCTAGCCAGATGGTTTATTTTATTATTCTTCATTGCTCTCATTATGGACCACCTTGCTGATTGATTTCATGACTGGTTGATTGTTGTGCACTACAGGTATGATTGGTACCAGAGTAACAAGCAGGTGACGATAGTGGTGTACACAAAATGGCTGGACATCAGTGCAGACCACGTGTCTATAGACAAACACAAACAGAACCTCAAAGTAGCAGTACGAGTCGACAAACACACTTTCACAATACACATAGGTAAGTGGAAGATTTTGTTGGTGGTGGAGATGTTGCTGTAGTTGTTGTAGTTTGGATAGTTGTTATACTTTTCGTTGTGTGCTGACACATTCCAGCTTATAATAAAGTTTTAATTAAACTGAACGTTTTCAATTACAGTTCTCTTCTGTACTTTCATGATTCTTTTAATACTGCGCCTTCATAACTTTTAAAATAACTGTAAACTATACCAAATTTCTAGATGGCAACTGAACTTTGAAATGTATTCCATCTAAGCGTTTAGATCAGCTGTTATTTGAGTATAGTATTGTTTTAGTTTTTTGTGTTGCATTTCTTTATTGAATTGAATGACTTAAAAGTTCTATGAAAGATTATTGCTGTATACATTATTTGTTGGTTCTGGCAGAATTACAACACGACATCACTACAGAATACTCAGTAAAAGCATTCCCAGAGTCCGGGAAAGTGGAGATAATTGTACAGAAATGCGTCCCAGAAGAGCAGTGGTCTTCTCTTGGCAAGCCCTTGGAGGGAGACAAATCCTTCATCTTAACATGGAAAATTGGTCAGTGTCGTTGTTGCTGGGATACCAATAAATTGCATAGAGCATTTTCTTTATTCCTTTAGTATGACCAATAGTAACTACCAAACACAAGTATATCAACTAACAAGTTAGTATCTCTCTTCTATGTCTCTATCGACGTGCGCGTACAACCGATTGCTTCCCTTTACATGCTTTGAGCTCCATAGAGCAGACCTGCTTACCCGTCCGTATTTCGCCGTATTGTCCCGATATTTTGACCTCGAGTGCAATGTTACGATCTCTTTTTAAAAAATACGAAAATCGACCAAAAATTTTTTATTTTTTTATTTTTTTTACAAATTTTGGTAAAAAGTACATTTAACCGGAAGCGGAAGCTAAACAAATTGCGCCAGAAAACTATAACTCATTGGATAGCATTGTGTTTTTCAAGTGTATACTCTGCAAATATTTAATTGTCATGGAGAAAAGAATTCCTGAAACAACAGATGACGATTCAGATGTTGAGGTGGCGAGTTCATCCAAGCGTGTTTGTGTGAAACGAAAACAGACATTTCTGGTTTCTTATTAAAAAAAAATTGGCCTTGTTTGGTAGCTGATGAAGACCTGCTGGTTGGTGATCAGGCAAGGAAAATGCTTGACAGTCCCAAAGACTACAACCTAAAATCTGAACGTATTGCAAAGTTCTATGCTTCAGTGCGTGCATACTTTGAGGAAACTTGCAGCTATCTTCTCCTGAAACTGCCCCTCACTGCCCCTTTGCTCCAGCACTGCAGAATCATATGTCCTTCAGTTCAGTTGACTGCATCTTCCCAAGATCTACGCTTTTTTGTGAAGCGATTCCCTGCACTCTTTCCACCAAATACAACATCTGAACAAATCAGGAGCAATTCTCCGCGTATCGGTCAACTGATGTCAAGGGATTGGTGGGCCCAGCTATGCAGGTGGACGAATTTTGGGTGCAGGTCAGCAAAAACACCCTTAGCTTTTGCAACTGTGCCAGTTCATGCTGGGTCTCTGCACCATCCCACACAACAGTGCTGCTTGTGAGAGGGTGTTTAGTTGTGTACGTAAAACGTCCACTGACAGTAGGTCCAGTATGGGCAAAGATGCTGTTGACTCACTGATGGTAGGTATGTTCAGACCTGAAAGCTCTTTCACAAAAAAAGAAATGCAGCAACTGAAAAGTGCATACATTCATGTTTTTTTTTTTTAATACAAGTAGATCATTATCACATATTATGTTGATGTGGTGGCCTAACACTTTTGCATTGTTTTTCAATTAAGCACCCTAATTTTTAAACAATAAATTTATTGAACAGTGTACCGTTTCTTGATTTATTTTACGTGTGTAATAATTATATGAAAATTTAGCTAAGAGCAAATTAAGATGAATAATGAATAAGTTTACACAGTTCTATATTTTTATTTATTTATTATCATTATTTTGGTTCATGTAAAATAACGACAGTTTATATAAATACCGAAAGTCAAAATCTGGTCATGATTTCCAAAATCTGGTTTTGAAGTGCCTGGAGTACTGACAAAAAAATTTTGAGGTAAGCAGGTCTGCATAGAGCGTCATCGGCCTGAAATAACTTTTTAGAAACTTCAAAACCCAGGGGAATTATGGGTAGATAAATCCTTTTCTGAAATAACGTCGGCTAAATCCTTCTTTAGTTTCTTTGCTCGAGCAAAGGCAACCTCATAGGTATGGAGCACTTCGTCCATTATAACTCCATCGCTGATAATACTGCTGACAAGTTTCTGCCTTTGTTCACTACCAGAAATATGCAGTTCCTCTCCCAACTTTCGTTTCATTTCAGCGAGCACATCTTCGCGAGAGCAGATTTCCCAGAATTCTCTATTCTATTTTTAGGTTTGGGATATCCCCGTTTCAGCTTGTGGCTAAACGGGACCACCGCACGTCGACTTGGGGCAATACGAGATTTTAACTTGTTAGTTGATATACTTGTGCTACCAAAGCTTATCTTCAAATTTGAATTTTTCATAGGTTCTGTTCAAATTTCAAATAATAATATCTGAACAAACTGTTGCATTTAAATTTTAATATTTAGAACTACTTACATATATATATGTTAGCAACATTGATGTGGATAATTTCAAAAGACGTGTTGCAATCATTCGACTACTTAGGCAAAAGGGTTCAGCTCTATTCTATTATGCTGTCTTATGGTTGATTGCATAATAAGTTAGGTAAAAGACAATATTTTGCAGTCTACTTGACTAAGATGTTATGTGCTATGTGTGCAGTCTTGTTACTAATGAGGCCATGTGGTGGATAAACACTAGCAGAAGGAATTGCGCAGTCAAAATGGATTTATTTGGCAGTATTTGATAAACCATTGTCATACATGGCTTTTAGGAGTTATAAGTTTATTACTTCTTAAATTTATAACCAGTCAGTGTTGACACTCAAATCTCCATGCATCTAAAACTTGAAATTGATCCCATATTATGACAACAGTTAATCAGGCTGTATTTTCTGTATTGGAAGATATTATTCCTTCAGCCTTGATTAATGCAGTGATGTGTTCATATGTCGCAGGTACAGTGTGGCGAACGTGTACAGTAAAAAATGTGACACAGGTGAACCATGACACCAAGCTGTTGCATATCACCGTACCAGAAGGCAGCAGGGCTCCTGTTCCCATCGGCCATCACATATCTGTCAGGCATACATTTGAGGGTCAGTTTTTATTTAATTCAGACATGCTTAATTTTTTTTGGGTGATTCCTTGAGTTTCTACATTCTAGTTCTAGATTGAGTTTGAAAGCCCAAAATTAAGGTCATTTCCTTTTGTGTTACAGGTGTGGAGATATCAAGGAGCTACACCCCGGTGTTGCCGTCATTATTATCTGAAGAACAGGACCCTGATGTAGCAGCAGGCAAAGCCATCTACCTCATGATCAAGATCTACCCTGACGGCACAATGACACCTTACATTGACACGCTCAAACCAGGTACGTGCATGAATTAAGTATTTATTGTATGACCTGTAACGAGCTTACATTTATATTTCTGCACCCACAGACATAATTGCAGTGCTAAAGAGAACAATTGCTAAGGTGTAGCTGAAATACTGCTGCATTTGTTTCAGTGGTATGAGCTTTGTTTTTACCTTCCTAGGCCCAGGGATAGCAAGGAGGAATATAGAAGCTGAACATTTAGGTTTTTTTTAAAAAAAAATGTTTAGACAAATATTCAGTTATCAGTTTGTGTTCTTCTCAGTACATTCCACTATAATTTATGCTCATTGATCTTTGTAGGTGTGCGGGTTTTATGGAAAACTGGTTAACGAAGAGGCGAATTTTGTAGTGAATCCTCCAAGCAACAAGAAACCAGTGCAAGGAAGTGAAGATGTGATCAGGTTATGCCAATGTATTTTCAGTGGACAATAAGTTCTGTTCATTTGGAGATGCACTTATTCGGTTTTTGTAATGCCTGGTCCATTTTGAATAAATATTTAAACAAACAAAAAATGTAAGTGTGAAAGGAGAACTAGTGTTTAAATATAAATGGTTTTCAGAAGGCGCTGTGTCTACATAGACAACTTGTTCTGCATGTTTCAACTGGTTTGAGAAATTTATTTCAAAATGTGTTTGTCTGAGAACTGTGTAGGTCTATTTTGGCTAACTGTAAATGGGATGGTGTTGTTTCAGGAGACCCAATAGACATCTGCGACAGTTCCGGGTCATTCTGCATGTCACAAGTGGCAGGGGAGACTCACTTGATATGTCTTGCTGCAGGCACTGGCATCACTCCCATGATACGTCTCATCTACTTCGCTTGCATTGACCATCCAGAAGTCAAAGTGTCAGTCATTTCATAGCATTCATTGTTTGATTTCTTCATTGATTGATTCACATGTGCATTCTTTTTAAAAAAAAATCTTTGTTGTTCTTCCGTGTCCAGGGTTGATAGTAAAGGTAGTCAGTAATAAAAATGGATAGTACTTGATAAATTGACTTATTAGCCAACTGCTTGAATTGTTTATATTTGATTTATTGTGACAGGACAGGGATAATCTCCTCTCTGAAAATCCTTACGGGAAGAGAGGGGACTATAAACTGATTAAAGAAGAAGGACAGGGATAGGTAGAAGAATTAATCCAGTCCAAACAAGGAGTTTTGTTGGTTTTACCCTGTGAATCTTTTATTTTCCAAAAGAGATACAGTTTTGCATAAGGTACGACAATACTTTAAATTAAGGGTTCGATTAATGAAGAAACTAAGAAAGGAAGGAAAGAAGCCCTGAAACACACAACATAAAACCCATACTTACTAACAATCTTCATTCTGTGTTTCATTCTCACTTACTATTCTCAAAAGTATATTAAAATTCCATATTACATTAACTAAATAAAGGTTAAAAAGATAATATAAACATTAATAGAAAATAACTAGAGACCACATTACATAAATCAAAAGAATGCACAAAACAATTATTTTTAAAATGTTTATTGTGAACATACTCAAAATCTAAGAACAGCGAAAAGATAAAATTATTGTCCCAATAATGAAAAGGGCAAATATATTTTCCAGTACAACCATACTAATAGTAATAATAATGATACACTGAGTTATTCACCTAAAAGCAAATACTTTAAAAGGCCTACAAATTCTCTGTCAGCATGAAGCCATTTCAGAATGTCTTGCTTCTGAGGATTATAGCAAAGTGATTAAATATATATGATTAAAAGTATAAAATAATGCAGCATATTATATAACGACCTTATAAGGTAATAAATCTATTTGATTAGTTTAACTTATTGCATATCGTAGTTCACAACCTTGTTAGCTGCGCTAAAACAGCAGCAGCAGACAAAACAATGCAAAGAAATCAATGAGATTTACCTTTTTTTTAAATTTTTATGCCGATACACAACTTTACAGCGATTTATTTTAATTAACTCTAACATTGTGCTGTACCTGATTCTGATTCGTAGAAGGTTGATGTTAAAAATTTTGCGAACTGACATCACTTATCCTTCTGACTTCGGTCGGGGTCAAGTTTTACCACAGATTATTATAGAATTCTTTTGCGGAGGTCAGTCATCTTTGATTTTTCCGATATGATTTTTAATAAGAAATCTCAATCCTGGACCTGTGCTCCCTCTTGTCTACTGACAAAATTTTAAATCTACTGACAATTTATAAATTTCTCACTGACAGATTTTTCTGCAGGTTGGCATCTCTAAATGTATACCCTTCTTTCAAAACTAATCACAAAATAATCAGATTTCTCTGAGCAATAAAAGCAGTTTATATTACTTGCTAAATTACTAATAAGAAAAATTACTGATGATATCATTAGCCTATTAGATAAAAACACAACTAAGGGAAATGACTGTCAACTCAAAAATTACCTTAATTATATACTTCTTACTTCCCTCTTCCTCATCATCATCATTACCTCTCTTATCAACACTAATGCAATCAAGACAGAATGAATAAGATTACAGGTAAATGAACTCATACATACTGACAAACACACTAACTCACTCATAAAAAATACTGCTGGTCACATTATCACTTTTTACTGTGTTATTTTACAAAGCTAGAATCATAATTTTATTAACATTGATAGGCCACAGATCCCTTCTTCTGGAGCATGTGTGAACACACTCAGTGCAGTGGAATACAGTTGAGCACCAAACTGAAAATAGCTATGAAGACGGAGCACATTGTGGTCATGTGCTATGATATATTTGTGTGTGTGCATGTGAATACACCCAGTTAACGTATCTAACTAGATGGTTGCGTTCGGTAAGCTATTTTTAACTCTTTCTATACTTTGCTACACTATAGCATAGTGCCAGCGCACAATGCTTTCATACTGACATACGCATACATGTACTTTCGGAAGTTGCAGTGTGTAGACTTAACATAGTATACGAAGAAGCTAAGATGGAAAAACCTCTTATATTTTCATTTTAGAGTATGCTTGCAATGTTCATCTGGCATTGACTACTGTTGTTACAAAGAGAGTGGGCTTCTAACATGGAAGGGGGTGCTAAAAGTGTTACTAGTGGACAAAGTGGTGTTGAGAAAGATGATGAAGATGATGCATAATTTCAAAACTAGGTACGCACTACAATTAGAGGGAGGTAACTCTGTTTTCCACAACAATCAGGAAAAGGTCTGTTAATGAATTGTTGCCTCCCTTTTACTATTTGTAACTTTTTTTTAAAAATTGGGAATGGGATGTGCAAATTTAAGTAGGGGGAGGGGGGGGGGGGGGTGTAGAAGGGGTTGGTTATAAATCAGTAAATAGCAAAGATAATTCTATCAAACTTGGCTATTGGCTAGTCCATTCTAATTTTTTTATGGACCTAAACTTTCAAGTCTCTACTACAGTTCTTGTTTAAATTTTTTTTTTTTTTTTTAGTATCTCGTACAAATCTGCCAGTATAGAACAATAAAAAAAGTACACAACCTGTGCCAGTATGGAGTGTGAGAGAAGCAACCACAATTTGTTCAGTACACAGTACATATGTATGATGTTTAGGCTCATATTTGCTACCCAGAATGTAATTTATTATTATCTTATGTAATTTCTTATTATCTTAGATAATAAGAAATTACATTCTGGGTAGCAAATATGACCTGCCTACCGTTACGATTTAGGCGTATTTTGTTATGATTTTCAACCCTTACTACGATTTTTACGATTTCCCTAATTTCACTACGATTTTCCTAACGCAAAAACTACGATTTTTCGGTTGGTGTTTGTTCCGATTTTTTTATTGCTATTTTCTCTGCACATTGCCTTTGTGCACTAGGGCTCAGTTGTAAAAGGCTAATAGAGCTAGAAGCCAATCAGTGTGCTTTCAACCGCGGCTTTTCATTGGTTACCTAGCTTAATAACCAATCGTGAGCAAGCTAACTTTTATAGCTACAATCGCACCAGTTGCTGGAACACTAGCTTTTCTACGTTACTAGGGAATTTGCAACATTTCCCCACTGGCCCAGACAGACGCTTGCCGAGTAGAGTAATTAAAATGAAGCGTGTTCGTGATACTGATAGCGTCAGCGACGAGGATTTCAATTGTGATGTCACCACTGCTAAACCAGCAGCTAAGAAAAAGATTCCAGGACGTGAACATAAATATAAACCAGAGTACGCTGTGACCTGGAAATGTTTAGGACCATCACACAAAGGAGCGGGGTGGGTCCTTTGCAAGATTTGTGACCGCCATTTTAAGTGCAGTCATGGAGGGGCACATGATTGTGCTAAACCCATTGCCACACAACTGCACAAAGATGCGGAGAAAAAACAAAGTAAGACAAAAAGTGTACAGATCACAGGATTTTTTGTCGCCAAAGAAAAAGTCGAAGAGACAAGATTGCAAGATTGTTAGTATTTGATGTAGAAATATAATGAATTTAAAGACCGATAGATCGATCGCGGTGTGAATATGCTTTTTACAATTTTCCCTCAAAATGTTACGCTTTTTGTCCCAAGTCGTTACTCCTAAAAATTTGGGGGGTAGGCATGTCTGTATCTATTCTCATGTATAGACTGCAATGTTACACCAAACATTTTAGTGTTGTTATGGATTTTGCTTTTTTTTTCTGTGAACACTTATCTTTGTATTAGGAGTTGAAAAGGTAGTATTGAATGCAAGTACGTCAGTATAATTTTATTGCTATCCCATTTGAACTGCCCATCTGTTGGGAATGCGACATGCTAAATTATTTCATCCTGAGTGAATGAATACATTTAATTGTTTGTGTTACAGCAAGGTGTCACTGGTGTTTTACAACAAGATGTTTGTGGACATCATGTGGAAAGTGCAGTTTGAACAACTGGCTGAAAAATGTGACAAGTACGTGCCTATTTGCATTGCTTTGGTTTGTGGTGTGTTTCTGGACCCAATTCCATGTTTTGTTGGGTTTTGGGGTGGCCTAATAGGCCCTTAATTTCCAATGATGTTAATGTTGAACACTTGTACTGTATTTTCTGCATTCTATGGTAGCATGCTCAGTGCACTCAGAAATATAATGACTGAAAAATAAGAAGAGGGGATTTTTTTTACTTTTTTTTTTTTTTACTTGTGCCAATATCAGTAGTCAAAGAGGAAGGTTTTCAGCTGCTTTCTGAATGCTTTCTTTGAAGAAGACTCTTCCAGTAGTATTGGGGATTGTGTTAAGGTTTTATTGATGATGATTGCTATCTTTTAAGGCTTAAGTAAGTTTGTTGGTTCAATCCACACTTGCAACAAAATATTTTACTTTGGTATGAGACTTATTAGGTCATGAGGGTTTTCTCTGGGTACTCGGGTTTCTTCCTCCCTTAATAATTGTACCATTTGCAGTCAAGCTAACTGTAAATAGTAACACACTAATTTACTTTCTATGTTCTAATAGTGATTCTCCCTTCCTTTATATTACAAGCATTTGAGTGATGAATGTGGGCTTGCTGTGTGTACTAGTGTGTAACATGTAAGCATGTATGTTGGGTATTTACCTTGAATCTGATTTTAGAGAAAAGTGCGTACATAAGTTCCATTATTATTATTATTATGATTATCATTATTATTTATTATTATGATTATCATTATTATTTATGATTATGATTATCATTATTATTATTATTTATTATTATTATTATTATTATTATTATTATTATTATTATTATTATTATTATTATTATTTGTTTTAGCTTTGAGGTGACACACATCCTGACCCAGGAGACATCAGTGAAAGGATACATGACAGGTCGCATCAGCAAAGAGCACATCCAGCAGCTGATCAACATTAAACAGATCAAAGAGTTTGTGCCCAAGCCCAACACTGGCAAACTCCTACCTATACCTAGTATAATAATACCCACCATTTCCACCGACGCCAACACGTAAGTTTCACTGCCTGCTTTTCTTCTTCCTTGTCTTTGGTATTGGTGCTTGTGTTTAAAGGTTTGTATGGATGATGATGTTTTTTGTTGTTGTTGTTGTATCAAATTTTATTCATCACATTAACATAAGTTGTACTGGTGTAACATAAACAAATTACGAAATCTACCATGCGCACATCATAGATATTTTTCACATTATCAAACCATAAAAATTATCATACTACTGACATACACATACATTTTTAACAACATACATTCCCTTATAACAATTAGTTCACATTAAGAAACAATTTTTTTAAAATAAATAAATAAACAGTGGAACCTTTCAACTTCACCTGTGAAGAATGAAGTATTTATAAATGTCAGTTTGCGTCTTACAGAAAGTTGAAGTTTGGCCTCCAGGCCCTTACCCCTCCACACCCCATTAAAAAAAAAATAATATAAAAAAATAAAAAATAAAAAAAATATAATAATAAATTTAATATGATAAAATAATAATAATAATTATTATTTAAAAAAAAAAAAAAAACAAACAAACAAACAAACAAACAACCAAAATTAAAACAAATTAATAAATATTCCCCCCCCACCTTCCCTCCCCTCCCCTCCCAAACCAAAATAAATAATTAATAAATATTTATTGAAACTAATAATGCTTAATTAAATAAAATAGGTACAAAAAAATTAATTTTAAAAAAAATGGCTAGACTAATTGTAAAAAATTAAAACAACAAACAAACAAAACAGAAGAAATTGAATAATTCATGACTTAATTAAATCTATGAGCAAACAAACAAAACATTAGAAGAAAGTGAATAATTCATGACTTCTAATTAAATCTATGAGCATTAAGCTCAATGACCAATCAGAATGTTCTTCTGGATATACAATACTTGAGATTGAGATAGGTAGTTTTAATTTATTTAATATAATGAGTAAAGGCTGAAAATGGTTATAATTTTGTTGACATTTTTGATGATGATTGCAGTCTTTAAAGCATAAAGGCTTGTTTCCTTTTGCGCGACGCGAAGCTAAGCGAGACGACGCGACGCGAAAGAAAAAATCGGTATCATAGAAATAAAGAACGGGTGTTTCCTTTCAGGCGACGCGACGCGAAGCGAAAAGCGAATTTTTTTCTGTCGTCGGCGAAATTTATTTTTTCGCCTACTGGAGCGAATTTTCTAATTTCTTCGCGCGACAAAATGGGCGTGGCACAGTCTTTTACGTCATTTCCTTGAGAGTTTGGAATACTTTTGCATCCAAAATGCCGGCTACTGCATTCTCTACAGAAGAGATAGAACTAATTATTGAGGCTGTGCGAGGCCAGCCAGCCATCTACGATGCCAGCGATGCCAGGCATCGAGACCAGCAGTTCTGCTCCAATTTCTGGGCTAGCATTGCAACACAAATCAACAAGCACGGTATCGATGGTACGTATTTATTTGTCTTTATTTTCGCAGATTAGATCTGAAGTTGTTGAAAAATTAGATTTTTGGCCGGGTCGTTGTTTCTTTTCCATTGATAAGCTTTCGCTAAATGTATCTGTTAACTGACCTACAAATCAAGATTGAAGATCATTAACGACGAATGCTTCGATCGAAATTTGATATGGTTGAATGATGTTGGGCTTCAAGTGGTAAATCGTATTGCCTCTGCTTTTCTAGCCTACCAAAAATGGAAACAGCACGATGGTTACAAATGGTAGTACTCAACACACAATAAACAACAAAACATTCCTTCTGTTAATTTTTTTCTTTTTTTTTCTCCTTAGGAGAAGTCGTTAAAAAAAAATGGAAGAACCTACGGGATACGTACGCCCGCAACAAAAAGGAGCAAGAAAAACGCAGCGGGGCGGGCGCGAAACAACCAAAGCCTTGGAGGTGGGCAGGCACCCTCCGTTTTCTCCAGGATTGCCCAAGTGACAACGCCAGGTACAGTAGGCCTTTAGTGACAAATCAGTAAAACTAAACCAGAAACGCACACCCCTACTAGTACTTAAACACGAAGCGGGGTTTTGACGATGTTCACTTACTGTGAATGGGTACGTGCCCCTACTGGTCTTTTTTTTATAACCCTTTGTCTGAGGTCCAGTCTGGAGACAATGTTTGTCGCGTCCTATGCCGCGTCGACAAAAAAAGGTTTAACATAGTGGATTGTGTTGTAGCAAATGCCGCATGACAGCATCAGATATTTTGAAATGACCTGACATTCGGATATCCTCCCTGCATGTACGGTAGGCCCACAATTCGAACCACAATAATTAACCAACCCACCCACTCCCAACCCCGCAAGAAAATGTCACTTCATCCAACACACATGCACACACACCCAGTACAGTGACTCGAACACATTTTTATTTTGCAGCACGGACTCCAACATCGACGATGATAGCAGCCTAAGCAGCCAGAGCAGCCAGATCGAGCTTCAAGAGGACAGCGAGGAGGATGTTGAGCCTGAGTCTGATGCGCTTAGTGACAGGTAGCTTGCCATTTACCTTAGAACTTCTCAAATGTGTCGCCCTCCTTCTACTGCTTGTTTGGTTTGTAGTTGTTGTTCCAACATAATTAGCCTCTAGTGAAGGGGGGATGGCTGGGTAGGGGTGGGGTTGAGAGCACACACAGACACGCACACACAAGAAAGAGAACAGCATAGAATCCACCTGGATATAACTAACAGTCATAGCACACTGGCTCCAGATCCAAAGGTCTGGTTATTGAATCCCGGCCGCGCCCAGACGTACGGGCGCTTTACAAGAGGCGACCTGAATAAATTTCCCAGGAAAAATGCATTATTATTATTGTTTTTATTATTATTATTATTATTATTATTATTATTATTAGTGCGCGAGGTACATGACTAAATCCATAGTGAAGGCGGGATACACTGTACTTGTACATTGTTCAAAAGTTTGATATTACTTAAGTGCACTTAGTATTTACACTGCATTACTTTAGAAAATAGATAATTATATACCATATTTATAAATATACAGTTTATAAATTAGATTCCGCTTCTACCGATCAGAAAACTGAGTGGTACGTTAGAATCAGTGTCCGGACCTCGTCAAATCAGGCTCCTGCATCGCATCTTTTTTCCACTATTTATTGTTTATGATTTTACACGTAACATTACAAATTAACTTATTTTTTTATCAGGAGCAGCGAAAGGACCATAATGCCACCGCCTGCACCCCGTAAGCCGAGAGGTCCGACTCATAGTGGTGCCAAACGCAGCCGGCAGACAGGAGAAGAGAACCAAAGCACCAAGGTATTTAAAGCGATTGACGATTTGCTCGTCGGCCACAGCAACAGCCAAAAGGTGATTGAAAGCCACCTAGTAAATGCCCACGGAGACGCCTTGGATAAATTTTTCGACAGTTGCGCGTCCAGAGTGCGCATGTTGCCTCTCAACATTCAGGCCCTTGTTCAAGTCCAAGTGCAACAGCTGCTTTTCAATGCTGAGAACACCCCTCTCAATCCCCATTACCCCCCTGCCTCTGACAGTGACACAGACTGTTCCTGCATGCACTGTTACAAGTGAAGAAAGTGCCTCCATTAGTGTTGCCTATGGCATGGCAATGACAGAACTGTACAGGCCATAGACATTACTCATGGAGACACCTAGTGCACAATGTTCGGGCTAATGTTGTTCATGTTTATTTTTGTATGCACTCTACTTGAAATTGAATAAAACTTTGAACTTTGCTTAGTACTCTTACATGTATGAGTTGTCGCAAACGCACACACCCATCCACCCCCACACCCCTTCGCGATTCCTACACCAGAAATAAAAAAGAAAAAGAAAAGCGTAGTGGGGCGGGTGCCAAGCCACAAAAGCATTGGAGATGGGCGTCGACGCTAAGCTTTTTGGATGCCTACAATGACAGGGCCAGGTACAGTATATTGTGATAAAATAAAAAATAAAAACGACAAAGAAAAAAAAAACACAAAACACTCCGACACACACACCCACTTGCATCCTGTGGTTTCACTACGTTACTTATATGCTGAATTGAAGTTAAGCAACATTAGACACGACCGTTATGACTTGGATGGGTGACCGTCTGAAACGCCCACCATAGGTCTCTCTCTGTCAGTCTCTCTCTCTCTCTCTCTCTCTCTCTCTTTCTCTCTGTCAATCTCTCTCTCTGTCTCACACACACACACACACCATCGATCGGTGGTAATAGAGAATCCAAGACGAGAGAGGTCGGCTTTGGGATTTGAACTGCTCTACTGGTCGTCTAGGCCAAGACTTCCCCGTTGGATGTGGTTCAACTGCCACGGCACCGGACAGTACTTTGTGAAGTAGTCCATGTAGAGCTCTCTCACCTGGACAGCCTGGCGCGCTCCTCGGTTTCCGGTGCGTTGAATGCTGACCAGACCTTGAATGGGCACCCCCCTCACCTCCTCCAGGAGGCAGGTGACTTGCGCTGGTGTAGTTTGGGCTTGAAGCATATTGTGAAGCACAAGGGTTGCTTTCACGATGCTTCGTGCTGTTGCTGGTTGGACTGCTATTTTCGTGTGGAACACACGCCACCTCGCTGCCAACACGCCAAAGGCGTTCTCAACGATCCTTCTGCCGCGTGAGAGGCGATAGTTGAAACACTTTTGCGCCAGTGACGTACGTTTTCCAGGGAACGGTCTCATCATGTATGTGGTCAGTGGAAACGCCTCATCGGCAAGAATGACATATGGCAGCTTCCCCAGTCCTGGGGCACCTGGCAAGGGCGAGTCCTCAGGAAAGTTGAGAGCATTCTTTGAGAACGCCCTCCCCATCGACGATCGTGACAAAACACCGCCGTCGCTATTGCGGCCATAGGCGCCGATGTCAACAGCAAGAAATCGCAAATTGGCGTCTACAAGGGCCATAAGTACAAGGGAAAATGTCCCCTTGTAGTTAAAGTACAGGGACCCTGAATTTCCTGGGGCTTTCATGACGACATGTTTGCCGTCAAGGCTTCCGAGACAATGTGGAAACTGCCATTTCTTCTCAAAATTCTCAGCCACAAGGAGCCAGTCGTAGCTCGTCGACGGCGCTGCCAAATAATCAGGAGAGAGGTGAATCCACAAGACCTCACAAACCTCCGCTACTATCCTGCTGACCGTGGTGACACCAATCCGGAACTGGAAAGCTAATGACCGGTAACTCTCCCCTGTTGCCAAGTATCTGCAGACAAATAACAATTCAAACGTAGATTGAATCGCCTGGCAATGCGAAACACAGGCATAGACAGCGTGTTTCAGTTTGGGAGTGAAGGGCGATATAGTATGACGGCTTACTGATATCAAAAGCACATAATTATAATTATGTTAACATAATTATAATTATGTCAACATAATTATAATTATGTTAACATAATTATAATTATGTGCTTTTGACATCAGTAAGCCGTCATAATATAGGGGTAGGGGTGGGATGGGGGCGCGAACCAATAGAGAGGAGAGAGTAAACTCTTCACCCTACTCGTGAAGGGGGGGAGGGGGGGCCTTTAATTTCAAAAGCTGCAGTACCCCACTGCGGGATCGATTCTTTAAATACAATTAATGATTGAGAACTTACCTCAGGCAGACCGTCAAGCGTTCACGGGGAGATATGGGCACTCTGACAGAGCTCGTTCGCTCCAGGTCGCCTTCAATAAGATGCAGCACGACAGCAAATTGCTCCCTTGTCAGGCGCAGAAATTCTTTGAACTTAGAGTCATGAATTACTAACTCCGTAGCCAAACGAAAAGCTCCTTGTTCTAATCTTTTTTTCAGAATTTCGTGAACCCAAAATCTGTGCTTTCTTTTCTTCTTCGCTGGCTTTATCTGTGTCAACGCCAGTAGAGCGATGGCTACCACCACGACAGTGTTGTCGCGGTGGCAAGCACTGAGCACATCAATCTTGGAAGCAACCGGTGCCATTTTGTAAACAAAAAAAGCGCGGGGTTTATTTTTTGTCGGGCCGATTTATCGCATGTAATGGAAACACGCAACACGATTTTGTCGTCCGAGTATTCGCATCCGAATAATCGCAGCTGAGTTTTGTCGTGTCGTGTCGCATCGTGTCGTACAAAAGGAAACAGCCCTTAAGACTGTCATGCTTAATGCACATGAACCACAATAGGAGTCTAGCTATCAGCAATAAAAACATACATAGCAACAGGATAAACATGTTGTATGTATTGACCATGAGTAAGTGTGTTGTGTCTTGTTACAGGAGTACCCCAAATCTCTTAGACAGTCAGGACAATGCTGGACATGTGTAAGTTGATTTTGTCATTGCCTTTGCAACTTCCATATTTTGGTGCTGATATGTATTTCAGTGTATCTGTGTGTGCATGTATGTGTGTATGTGCGTGCTTGTGAATTACATTTCATGGGTGTATTTATGCATGTTGCAGCTAACCTGTTTTGGGCCTTAATATGATAATAATATATTCTTATATTAATAATATAATAATAATAATTATTATTATATATTCTTATAATAATATAGTGATGATTATCTCTTCTTATACAACACTTTTATATCTCAAAGAGATGCTCATGGCTAGTAGTGACTGTATGATCCAAGTTGTTGAATATTAGGAGCTGGGTCAGTCTGTGTACTGTCATTAGTTCTTTGTATTTCATTATGTGATCTTTTTATTTGTGTGTATGCGTTTTGTTTTAATTTTTATGAACTGCCATGATGACCAATATGTATTTCTTGCATAAATTTACTTGGCAATAAAGTATCCTGCGATCTTTTGTCCCTGTAATTGAACTATGTAAGAACAATTACTTACTCTTTGGTACGAATAATTTATTCAACCATTATTTTCTACCAGGTTGATATATGGGTTATTTGAGTAACAATTTTAACTTTGATTTCGCATTTGACAGTGACTCCAACACAGACCTAGTCAGGCCATTGGTTTGTGTTTGTGGAACTCCAGGGTTTACAAAGACAGCAAAAAGGTAAGTGTTTTCAGTGCATCAAACAAAAAGATATAAATGACGAGGTTGTATTCGTGGTGACCAAAGCCAAAGTCTAGCCTCTAACCTTGCAAGCTGAAGGTTGATAAGAAGCATTTTCTTTTTTCACCTTCCCCAAAATTGAAAACACGTTAGTTGCTAGGGCTGACCAAAAGAATGACTTTGTGAAAAGTTTCAAATAAATTGTGAAATTCATAATATATTTTCTCAAGGAATAAAACAAGTTAAAGGGAGGCCAGCTTTAACTTCAAGAAAGGTCATTACCTGCTCTCAAAGGTGGACAAAATATATATATATATGTAAGATTGTAGGAAAAGTGTCATTTCCAACACTGGATACTCCTGCTCCTACAAAAGGAACTTTAAATCTTTGGGAAAACTTATTTCCTCTTTTGGTGTTTTTCCGATTGTTTTGCCAATTTTACATGTGTTATTGCCTGGTGGTCTGTGTTACACTTGTGGTTGGTTTCTATCAGTAGTTGATTCAGCCCTGATGCTTGAATCCTGATAAGTATAACCCTGATTCGTTTATCCACGCAACCTGTTCACTCAGCAACAAGGCAGGAGTTGTCGTATGAAGTTTTCCAACTTTATTCAGCATACATCAACAACTGCATACAATAATAATTGGTTTTTTTTCCACTTTCTCACTTTTTCACCACAGTGCATGAATTATATAGTTTTTCTCTATACTTGAGAGAACGTTCTAATGTTCCAGCGTGACGCAATTACAACCAATCAGAATAAATCTTCGTCATCACTATCTTACGTCATATAACTTAGAATCATCTCGTAGCCATCACCAGATTTATCCACACGCTTCGATCGATGGTAAACAAGTAACCCTAGAAAATTCTCCAATAATATTGATCAACGAAAATTATCAACATTATACCAAGCTTCTTCTAACTACAACGCAAAATCAAATCAAAGGTTAATACACTCTGTTTTTGAATGCTTTGCAAAACAACATGATCGGATCTATCGTGTGCGTCTCACACATACTATCATGCGCGTCGCAAACATAACAGTCTGGCAACGCAGTTGGTTATGGCACTGGTTTGCTATACCAACGGTCGAAGGTTTGAACCTCGCAGGGTGGCTTATGTGACTTAGGTTCATGACTTTTCAGGTCACCAAGGGTTTTCTCTGGGTACTCCGATTGTGTCTAGAATGTGGGCTTTTGTCTTGGATTATTTTGGTGTGTTTGTGCATTTTGAATAACACATATGTGAATATGTGTGTACCTGCATGAGAATGTGCATGTGTGCTGACATAGTTTGTGTGTTTTTCATCAGGTAGCAATCCTTTGTGCCCTGTCTGTTTCAGTTTACTACAGCAGCATGGAATATACGAGGAGTTCCTGCACTGTTTTGAAGGATAGACTTTGTGCTGACGTCGGAAGAGACAACTATGAACATTCTTTGGGAATCTCTACAGTTCAACAATCGTGCCACTTACCATGAGTCATCATCATTCAATAGAACATTACTTTACATAGTAAACCATATTTCATTGGAATTTGTTGCTGAAAGATTCTTCTTCTTCTTCTTTCTATTGATTTTTTGAATATTTAGTATGATTCAGACTCCTGGATGAGAAAAGTCTAAACATTCTTTAAAAATCTCTCAATTTCAGCAATTGTGCCACCCACGTTAATCATAATCATATAGTTAAAGTTATGTAGAAACTTGCATTTCATATAAATTCATAAATTGGAATGTTTGAGTATTTAGCGTGACTCAGATTATTTGATGAGAAAACTATGAACATTATTGGAAAGATGATCTCCATCCCAGCGACTGTGCCATTCATATTAGCATAGTATAGCAGGTTCAGTAGATGATTAGGCACTTGTAGAGCCTGTAGCTGTTAATCATAACCATACAGTAAAACTTACATAGGAACCTGCATTTTATTGCTAGGGTCAAATCCCTATGTATTACTGTATACAAGTTCAGATCTGAATCTGTAACTATGGTCTCCATGCACCTGTCAGTGGCAGGCAATGTTTCTGTCAAGGGGAATAATTCTGTTATGATGTCATCTGCCCAGGGACCACAAAATGGACCAGCATGCAACTATAAGCCAACCTATGAACTATCATTTGTGCTACATTTTTGTAAATTACAGTGTGCACTGACTACCATAAGTTCACAACACTAGGTACATTACAACTCAACTTGTGTTTCCTGAAGATTTAAAACTTCAACTTTAAAGGTTCTCTATGTATGTGATGGTACATACTAGTAATTAACTTAAACATGCTCACACATTTACTGTACAGTGTTTTCAAATGATGATAATGATCTAAGAAGAAGCAGTAGTTTGATCTGTGGATGCTTCTTGCCTCCTACTGACAGTTCAGTGTAGGTATTTAGACCTCTTGCATATTCCTGAGGGCTATTGATGTGTTGTGATGGTTCTCAATTGTAGGCCTTTTGCAATCTGTTGTAGAAAAAGGTTAGTTACTGAATTGCGTCATACTTCTCTGTTTACAATGCTGATGTTTTATCATCTCCATGTATTGACCTTTCTCTTTGTATTATTCTGACCTGGTTTAGTCAGCATAGGCCAGGCTTGGAAGATGAATTAAAGTGTCAGAGGTTCATCCAGTGTGGCTGAAATAACCAGTTGAATAATTCCGCCGGTTGTCTCGGCCACAGTGTAGGAATAGAAAATGTGAGATCGTTACTATGGCTTGTTACTATGGCCTGTTTGAATGCTATGGGTTGGGTGTCTCGTAAAAGGAAAAAAGGTCACAGAAAACAAAGTCACTGGGAAAAAGCAAAATCAGTCAGAGGAAGAGAAGTCACTCGGTTAGCTTCACGTATGTCATGGATATAGACAGGTTTTATATCACTCACTTTGTTTATGTCTGTGTGTTTCACCGTGTTTATAGTTTCATTTCTCTGTTACTTGACTGTATGTGTATCTACATTTATTTTTAACATATATTTGAGTTATAAGTATATTCACAACAGACCTTTTGCTGCTGTCGGGCTGTTGCTCAGTTTATTGAGGCAGTCAGCCTCAAAGCAATGCTAATCCCAATTGCTTATGTGTGGGTGGGTGTGTGAGGGAGCAACAACACCTGGGTAGCAGTCGTTAACATGTTCGGTTTATTTCACTCAAATGTTACATTTTCTTCTTTTCAACCCAAGGACTGAATGAAACCACAAAAGCTTTAGTGTGTGCTGCGCAAAACCACAGTTATAATAACAAGTTTGTGTCTAGTCTTGTTCTGTAACACAAAGTCTGAGTGTGTATGTGTGCACGTTGGCATGTGTTTGTGTAGAATAGTGAGCCTAGGTATGTATTTTTCTCTCTCTCTCTCTCTCTCTCTCTCTCTCTCTCTCTCTCTCTCTCTCTCTCTCTCTCTCTCTCTCTCTCTCTCTCTCTCTCTCTCTCTCTCTCTCAGCATTTAGAATGTTTTCCCAGTTATTGAACTCGTTTGACTTTATTTCCAAGTGACTTTTTTTCCTACAATCAGGTGCCTATTTGGCTAGTATGATTTGAGTGCCTGTGGCTGCTCATACAGACTTGACAGAGCTGTGCCATCATAGAACTTTCATCTGTCATCGGTACTCTGTCATTGTGCCAAAAGATGGCATAGGTATTCTGTATTCATAGATGTCCGTTAAACAATCATCTGGTTAATAGTTCTTGTGAATTTGAGTATGTTGTTTAGAAGTTGCAATGTATGTGTGGTGATATTTGAACTATCTCAAACTAGAATTGTCCAGTGGAGATTCAACTGTATTCAGCTAGAATGTTCTAGTGTGTTTGTTTTGGTTTGTTTTTCATTTTGGCAAAGTATAACTATAGTTCAGTGTAGATATTAACTTAATATTAGATAAAATATATATATATATATATATATATATATATATATATATATATATATATATATATATATATATATATATATATATATATATATATATATATATATATATATAATTAGATTTTTATGTGGGTGTTAATTTGCTAAAGCAATGTTGTTTGATATTGATGGTATGATTTTGTAAAGCATCATGCTACAAGATGAAATGGTGGATAATTATAATTATGAAGGATATACAGCCAGTAATTTTTCATGACATATTGATATTTTTGTCCAGTTTATTATAGTGATATAATTGTAAATTTAAAAAAGTATATATTTTGTTAGAAAGTGTAATCTTTTATTGACTACAATTTACAAAATGTTTCCTTTTTACAATTAGAGTGTACATTTGATAGAGAATGTAAGCAGACATATACCAGATAAAGATAAAATAAATAATGCCAACCTGCTTTTTTCAATAATTCTTGCACATTGTTGGAGGTTAATACTGTTGACAATATGCTAAAAACACACACACCGACATCCTCATACTAATATGTATGCATGCATGTACATACGTGCTAACACTCAAACACATAAATGGGCACACACAGACAAATCACACATACACACACACACACACTCCTTCACGCACAAAAATTAATACATTTAATTTCTCTGGACAACGATGTTGTTAGATTTAACCCTCTTTGTCCTGACACCTTATTCAGCAAGTATGTGCTGTACTCTTATGTCAAGGGAAATAACTCCGCACCTGATATGTGGTAGCATCATTACAAACAAAATAAAATAGGATACAAGCTGTTTTCAAACTTGTTTAATTTTTGCATGTTGTCAATACATTTTTCTGTAAGAAAAAAAAATACTTTAAATGTGATTTTAGAATATTATGGATTTACACAAAAAATCTAAATGCCAAATTTCACTCAAAAAATTATTTATTATTTTATTTTCGACTCACCTTCTTCGTAACTCAAAACGTCAGGTGTACTGACCAGTGAAACATCTAGCATGTCAAGATCGCTTTCACTTTCTTTTTGTTCAACCAAATCTTCCGGGTCAAAACCTTCAAAAATGGAATCACTGTCACTTCCATCATTGAGAATCTGCCATATTTCATCGTCCTCCTTAGTAAAAAAGGCTGTAGAATATTTCGATGCCTTTGAAAATTTGCAACTCCTTCACTACACTGCCTCTTCGCGCAGAAATGGGGTCAAATGGAGGCTTTAACTCTGGCGAGAACAAGACTAAGGCATTGACGAGAGTACCATTTGATATCAACAAAATGGAAGCGCCCGTCTTGACCACGTGAATTTCGAATGTTCTCGTACTTTGCAGAATTGCCGGTGCTTTTTTTTCTCAAACGCTCCCAAACGTTGGGCAAAGAGGGTTAAAATAGTATTATGTAGCCATAGCTTTTATATCAGCTGTTTGAATATTTACAATATTACACATAAAAATTGTGAACTGCCAGTTGTGGTCCATATTTTGTGGTCCATATTTGTCTTGTATATCATTCCATAAGGACAGATGATTTTGTTTGATAAAAGATTAGGAAATCCAGAATGATCAAAAATGTGTAATTTTACATTTATCATTACTACAAATTGTCTTAAATCACTTTAAAAAATGATTTACACATAATTGTGAATTTACTCAGTTGTAATGAATAAAAATCCACAGACATTTTAAAAATTGTGTGTGTGTGGGTGTGTGTGTGTGTGTGTGTAATAAAATTTTCAGTAAACGCAATTAAACAGGTGTAACTGTTTTTAGAGTTGAATATCGTGCATGGAGACAGTTAAATTGAAAAGTCTGGAATATAAATAACAGAGTTCGAAAATGTATGTAGAGTTGTAGTGCCATGAGATGAAATGCTATGGGTTTTTTAAATATTATTTTCATGAATCTATGTATGCGACATTGTCATATACGTGCATGTTTGAGCTTGTGTAAAGATCAAGATAGGCACACAAGTTTTTGTGGGTGTGTGTTCATGACGTTCTTATTCTCAACATTACCCCCGTTGGGGTGCCGGGGGTTTCAGAATAAATAGTATCCCCACTTTCTGGAAATTTAGTGCTTTAAATTCCCACTGTCGCTGTCTTTCTCATTTGCTTTTCTCATTCCTGCTCTGTTCTTTTAATCTGCTATACTATCTTCTTCTTCACTAGACCAGTCACCTACCTTTTTTCTTGAAAACTCTTCCGGGACAAGACTCCTTATTTGTGTATGAGATCTGTTGGATCAGCTTGGGAATATTGGACACTTTCTGCCAGGTGGTCACTATGGCTTCCTATGATGTTATTATTTAGCAATGTAGGTATTTTATATGTATGTGTTTTGTTGATAATTTATAATGATGTTTGTATTCTATTTTGTTTTTGTAAACGGGAGTTAGATAAATTAGAGTACAGCCTCAGTGTCCCCTGCGTGGGATGTCTTTATTGTAAAATGACTGGCTGGTGGAGAGCTTTCAGTTTTACCACTAGGGTTGTTTCAGCAGATCTTTTATGCGGATCAGGGGTTGTCCGGTCCTGATTTGGCTCGGAAGAGTCCGCTGGACCTAAAGCAATAATCATGTAATGTAATGTAATTCTCAACATTTTTTGTTGCTGTTGTTTGTATATGTTTTTGTGATCTATATGACATCGATAAGAAATTATTTTATTCATAATGGTAATTGTTGATCTGAAACTTTTTGTTTTAGTCTTAAACTTTTGTGTGTGGTGCAGTTGTTTTAAAATTACTATCACAATGCTAAGGTATTTGGTTATGTACAATGGTCTTTCTCAGGAGATAGCTGATGAATAATGATTATGTAATGTATTGTGTTTGTTTTCATTACATACAATCATAATGGCAGTCTTGACATGTATCCAGTATATACTAGGAAATCAGTTCTTGTATAAACTGGTTTAATACAAATTAATATTACTTTTCATATAGATAATATAATTGAACAAGAAGATACATTGTCATTCATAGGTTTGAGGGTTATCAAATCCCAACAACACAAACAGTAGATGTTGTATATCAGACAAGCTAATGTTGTAGCTGTGGGAAAATTTTTTCAACTTTATAGAACAAGTTGCATAATGATGACAACAACTACTGAAACTGGTGTTTAAAATGGCGTAACAACGAAGTAAGTTTCATTAGGAACTAACAATAAGAAGAATTTGTCCCATCTCGCCATATCACATAGAATGAAAAATTAAGGTATATAATTTTTATATAACTTGCAGCTATTTCAGAGTACATTCATTATATTTTTAACGTCAACAATAAATTAAGAACTTTTAATGTTTATAAATGCTGGAACACGAAGGCCAGAATTTTGTAGTATAATAAGTATAGCATAGTGTGTTATTAGAAAATGTTTGTGAAAATTCTTTGACAAGCCTTAGACAAATTACTAGTGAACAGTATAAATAGCAAGATTGTATTAAGTTTCACACAAATCCCAACGTTTACATAGACTTAATATGTTGCTGTGCACGCCAGTACTTTGCTAATAGCTATAGGATCCTTTCAGAATATAAAAATCTTCTCCTTCTTTTAATTCATAATAATATTCATAATGATTTATTTTGTAAAGCCCATTTTCAAACTACAGTTTGCTCAAATTGCTTTTTCGCGCATTCACTCTCACACACACTTAGCACAGGTTAAAAAAAATATTTATCATGATATCTGAGGTAATTTATCAAAACATCAGGAAGGCGGCGGGCCCGGATGGGGTGTCCCCTGCAGTGCTCAAGACATGTGCAGACCAATTAGCTCCTGTGTTTACAGATATTTTTAATCAGTCACTTCAGCAGTGCACTGTCCCACGGTGCTTTAAAACTTCCACCATTGTCCCTGTCCCTAAGAAAGCTATCATCTCAGGGTTAAATGACTTTCGCCCAGTCGCTCTCACATCAGTTGTGATGAAGGTGATGGAGCGCCTGGTGCTAAAATATATGCAGTCGGTCACTCAAGATCAGATGGATCCACACCAGTTTGCGTATCGCAGAAATAGGTCTGTTGACGATGCAGTTGCACTGGCACTGCACTACATCCTTCAGCATCTTGACCATCCCAAGACTTACGCTAGGATTCTGTTTGTAGACTATTCATCCGCCTTCAATACTATTATTCCCCATAAGCTATACAGTAAGCTAGTAGACATGGGTTTGGGGTTGCCGGTTTGTCGTTGGGTCCTCGACTTTCTGCTGGAGCGTCCGCAGTCAGTCAGAGTAGGTGACATACTTTCCAGTCAGATCATTCTCAATACTGGTGCGCCTCAAGGTTGCGTGCTGTCCCCGCTGCTATTCACCCTGTTCACAAATGACTGTGTGTCAAAGCATACGTCAGTACACATCCTGAAATTCTCAGATGACACCACTGTTGAGGGTTTGATCTCGGATGCCGATGAAACAGCATATCGTGATGCAGTGGATGATCTTGTTGGCTGGTGTAGCAATAATAATCTGGAGCTGAATGTCTCAAAAACAAAAGAAATTATCGTTGACTTTCGGAAGAAGAAAACTCCTATCCATCATCTCCTCATTAATGGAGAAGCGGTCGAACAAGTTGAAAGTTTCAGGTTTTTAGGTACTACAATTTCAGCTGACCTCCGGTGGGAGGCACACATTTCTGGTGCCATTAAGAAAGCCCACCAAAGGTTGTATTTCCTCCGTCAGCTCAAAAAGTTCAGAGTCAGTCAGAATATTCTGTCACTGTTCTACCGGTCCATAGTAGAGAGCGTTCTCACTTTCTCGGTCGTGGTATGGCACTCTAGTGCGAGCAGTCAGGACAGGGACAGACTTGACCGTGTTGTACGACAGGCATCAAAAGTCGTTGGGAGCGTTCTCCCATCAATTGAATCAATGTATCTGCTCCGAGCCAACCGCAGAGCTCAGAATATATATAAAGACAAACTCCACCCAGCCAGCCAGCTCTTCCAGCTGCTTCCCTCTGGGCGTAGATTAAGAATGCCTCGATGCACCACATCAAGATCCCTCAATAGTTTTTTCCCACAAGCAGTTAAACTGCTTAATCTTGAGATGGGCTGATCGCCCCAGTGTGTTGGTGGGGGGCATGTGGGCGAGTGTGTGTGTATGCACATACATTAATACTTAAACACCCCACAACGTAGACAATACGGATGAGTGTGTGTGTGTGTGAATGGTATATAACTTCTATATTCTACCCTTACACCTCCCCCTCCCCCCCATACACTGTCCACTGTTGGGTAATCTGCATCTAAGCATGAATACAAGACTTGTATACTAGTGTCACCCTTGGAAACTCTTTGTGCAATACTCTCCCCTGTGTACAATGGTGATTAGGCAGTTAATATTAGAGCCATCACCAATGTGGAACTTCATTTAATGGGTTGTTAGACTTTTTTTTTTTTCTAGTTGTTTCTGTTGAATTAGGCTTTAATGGTGTCTCCTGTTGTTTTATCAGTGGTTTCTATTATGCATATCTTATAAAGAACACTTTGTTACTCCTTTTATGCGGATGGTGCAGTGTTTGTGATATAACTGATGTGTTTGTATTTGTGATATTTGTGTACAGTGGTTTTTGGCAATATCTGCTACTGTGACTCTGTAGTTTTTAAAGCTGTGATTATGACATATTATATTATTTTTTGTTTGGTGTGCATGCTCTGAGGTGTTGTCGTTGCGGGTGACGGATGCTGCGGCTTGTGTCAAACGGGACTCGTGCTTTCTGCAGAAAAGCTCCCCCTTCTGCTCTAGGCTAAACATGGATTTCCACATGCTGAACATACTATTCTCTTACCTCCTATGCTAAGCCGTCTCTTCTTTCTTCCCTGTATCCAATGTCAGTGTATCCAATGTCATTGCATTCAACAGTGTAGTCCTTCTCCTTCATAAACACAGTTTATCAAATTTATTGTATATATCCAGTTCTCTGCCCATTGCCTAACCACATGTCGTCGCCATAACGTGTTGGCGAGAGCCAGTAACTTTGTCGCTCGTTTCGTACAAGTAGGCCTACTTGCTGCACGTAGGCGCGCTAATGTTACAGTAACACGAGACCGAATGGATGGAGAGTGAAAACTGGATGGCTGGGAGTCAGCAATGTGCGCTTGTGTTGGTGTGTGTATGTGTGTGTGTGCGCGCGTGTGTTTGTGTGTGTGTGTGTGTGTGTGTGTGTTGACTAGCAAATATATATTTGCCCTTTTGTACAGTTCATTCGTTTCATGACTTTATCTTCTTATCCTTTTATTGTGATTTGCTGTTAGCTTGTTCACATGTTCTCTATGTTTTATATGTGCTTTTGTGTGGTGCTGCAGCTTTTACCGAATGCATTCCTTGTGTATTATTCACTTGGCAATAAATTATCTTGAGAATCTTGAGAATCTTGAGAATCTTGAGAATTTTCAATGGCAGAAAATTATTAGGTTGTAATTGTTGCCGGAGGGTTTGTGGAAATGATTAAATAATGTCATAGATGTTTTGATAGTACACTGTAGGATCTTGTTGGTATTTTGCTAGTTTTACGCAGTTAAGTTACCACTATGTATATGCGTGTCTTCTGTTTAGTTCTTTTGTAATGTCCTGGACCTTAGTTTTATAGGTCAGTTTAAACTGTACTTTTTAATATAACAATTTCCTACTCCTTCAGATAAGAGTATAAACCAAGGTCTAGCCTGTGCACGCACACATTCCATCGCACAGACTTTAAGACAGATCCTGACGTTCCCATCCAAGGTGTGGTGCCATAAAAATAAATATACCCAGCAAGTGCAAGGACCCTTTATTCCCGCTCCCCCGCAACTCTCATCTCACCGCTAGTCACCCAGGATTGTGCTCAGTTGTCTGGTTCGTTAGGCGATTCATTAAAGTAACAAGTTGGCATCTGGGATATTTTGAGTTAGATCCTGTATTGACAAACACCTGAGCAGCTCTAGAGCTGGTATAGCATTATATAAGAACAATTAGAATAATAATTATAACGCAGTTTAAATTGTTTATTTCTCTAGTTTAGTAAAAGAAGGTAGTTTTAGCATTTTTGCTGCAGATTGACATCACTGTGTGGTGTAGTCAAGTACGTGTGTATCATTATGCACACTTGACTTCTGTTCAAATTCAAAGCTGTTTTAATGGCAACGTTTCAAATTTGATTGCAAATGAGATACATAGGATGGGCATTTGTGGGCTCACACACCCACATGCACACACACCTTTTATTAGGTAAGAATGAACAATGAAGTAGTCAGATTGCTGAGGGAGAGAAGTGAAAGGAGGGATTGGTGATGGGCAGGGATGGGAGGACCCATCACAATATTTTTCATGTGTATTTTTTCGGTGTTTATTTATCAGTTCTTGTTTTGAGGTACCATGCTATTAATAGCGTTATTGATTTATCTGTACTGTTTCTGAGGTAGTATTACTGGTATAGTGATCTGTGATACATTGAATTGTGTACAGTGTTGTTAAAACTAAACAATGATCAAATGGTTTACCTTTACCATGCATGTACAGCTATAAAGTTAAGATCCTGTTTAGCATACATCTGAATATTCACTTTGTAGGGTTCTGAAGATGAAGATGTCTGTTTATAAAGCGCATGTCTCCATCCATTGTTAGATACTCGTTGTGTGATTAAGATGGAAATTACCCCTTGGGGTCATGAGCAATCTTGCCACTGTAGATTGTTCTAACCTATAAAGGGAAAAGTTAAAGCCCCAGTTGAAAACCTGTCTTGCCTTTGTAGGCATGACTGACTCACTGCGGCAACAGTTCCCCCCCCCCCCGTTGGAGTGCCGGGGGTTTCAGTATAAATAGTATCCCCACTTTCTGGAAATTTAGTGCTTTAAATTCCCACTGTCGCTGTCTTCCTCATTTGCTCTTACCCATTCCTGATCTGTCCTATCAGTCTGCTATACTATCTTCTTTTTCGCTAGATCAATGACCTACCTTTTTTCTTGAAAACTCTTCCTGGACAAGACTCCTTGTTTGTGTATGAGGTCTGTTGGATCAGCTTGGGAGTGTTGGACGCTTTCTGCCGGGTGGTCACTAGGGCTTCCTATGATTGTATTATTTAGCACTATAGGCATTTTATATGTATGTGTTTTGTTGATGATTTATAATGATGTTTGTATTCTATTTTGTTTTTGTAACCGGGGGTTCGAGTAGTTGGGGTAAAGCCTCAGCCGTCCCCTGCGTGGGATGTCTTTATTGTAAAGTGACTGGCCGGTGGAGGGCATTCAATTTTCCCACTAGGGTTGTTTCGGCAGATCTTTTATGCGGATTGGGGGTTGTCCGGTCCTGATTTGGCTCGGAAGAGTCCGCTGGACCTAAAGCAACAATCAATCAATCAATCAATCAAGATGGAAATTTAAAGGTGAACACTGCAGAAAAAATACTGCGGGAGTGGGAATGGAGGTATAGCAACAGCTAGTGAGAGTGGTGCTTAGTTAATTGATGTCATTAAAACAAGTGGGTCTTCAGTCTGAGGAATGCAATCAGAGTATCAGCGTCTACTGAGGCATTCATCAGTCAGATGATTTTAAGCCTACATCCTTGCCCTTTGAAATAATATAATATTTCATGTAAAATATTACAATTACGAAACAGGGAAAGACAGACGTATTGTTCCTAGCAGTGATATGCTGGCTAGATCTATCTTGGTTAGATACTTATAGTGTAGTTTCATGGCAAATAGCGAAGTTGAGACTCACCGAGTTTTACCCCTCACATCAGAGTCTCAGCTACGCCGTGTGCTATCATGGTTCTGTTGTGTGCTGGTTGTGTTCTGTTCTTTTACTGTACATCTATGTATCATCGTTGTTTAATTATTACTTAATAATAATTGTATGTTGAGTCCAGTGCACAATCAGTTCTTCACAATAATAAAACAAGGAGCATTGTTATTATATCGAGTAGTAGCGTTTGTTGACGTGTGTGTGGTACGTGTGTGTGGTATGATATATGTGGTATGACGTATGTTGGTATTGTGTGTTGGGAGATAGTGGTGGGGGAGGAGGAGGCAGAAGGGAGATGTGGGGTCTCTATTGTTCACTTTCTAACATGAGTGTGCACTACTTCTTTCTTTTCGCATTTCCTTCTATAGTTACGTTTGGCATGTACAGCACCCAGTTTTTTTTCCACACACATACGTATACTTAAAAGTGCTTATACTATCAAGACAGGAAAACAAATAAACAGAAAATAAAATAAGATACTGGACAAAACTTACTTCAGCAAAAGTATATTATTATTATTATTATTATTATTATTATTATTTTCATCATCATTATTTATTATTATTATTATTAGTTTATTTATTTATTTACTCAAGTAAACAGATAAAACAATTTTATAATCAACCAAATTAATCAAATAACAGCCGCATTTATTTGACTTAACTTGTTCAATCTAAATTTATCCCTGATGCAAGTAGGACTAGCGTTCAGTTAGTGCGAACGACCTCTTCAATCTAGGTACCGAAACCAGAAACGTTATTGGTTCACCAAAACGTGAATTACCCGCCTTATTTTCCTCTGAGAACAAAAGTTTCATTCTCGACAACAGGTGCACATTTGCCTAATTTCAATGTAGTTTCGTTAGTTCCGTACATAACATGTCCTTTTTAGTTCAGGTTAGAGACTGCAGATTGCGTTTGGTTTAATTTTATTGATTATGCGGGAATATTGGCTTGCGGCCAACTGTAGGGGATAAATGCTTTCGATCGTCTGTAAAGCTAAGTTTAGATCGAGACAAGTCTGAACATGTCCGCCCGCATGGCTGGCTGATGCCGATCTATGATTAACCAAGGTGGGTTGGATTTGCAACCTGCTGACCTGCGTCGGTGCAACTATACATGTTTATTTGGATAAAGTCTTCTTGTTGTGCTGAAACTGAAGTTAAGTGCGTTTGTTAAAATAAGCATACAGAATCGCTCGAGGTTTGTTTTTTTGATAGAGTTGCATGCCTTGCATAGTTGCAACTTTCGATGTAAACAGAAGCACATGTCTCGTTTTGTTAGAAATAACGTGTTGTAGCATGCTCAGGAATTTAAAGACGAGACACGCTTTCATACCATGTTTTCCTTACCACATTGCAAGTTTAGACAATGTCTGGAGGAACAAAAGGAGGAGGAACTAAAGCTTGTCAAAACAAGAATAGTATTTTAAGATCCGTGACGTCTGTCTAGGCTTATGCACAATCACATCACTTGAAAAGTTGCTATAATTAAACTTTTGCCCCACTATTAATTCATGATGTTAGGTACTGGAGTTTCATACCAACTGGAGTGTTTCATCTTGCATAGTTCTAACAGTAACAACCTTTTTCATTATTTAAAAAATTTGTTTCAACATGAAAGGTATTGTTATTTTCTGTCAAAAATATAGTATATAGGCCTAGGCCTATATAAAATCTAAAAAAGGAAAGACTTTTAAAAGAATTTAGGTGTAGATTTGTGTGTGTGGTGATACTGATAAATTAAACAAATATGACTGGAATCATTATCATTATGTCTGCCAAGCCTAAAAGCCAGAAGAGTGAGACTGAGAGGAGACCTAATACAAGCTATAAAATTTTTAATAACATTGATGAATTAGATACTGAAAAATTTTTTGAACTAAACAAATTTGATATAACAAGAAACTCTGTTAACAAATTATTTATTAAGCATAGCCGTACTAATTTTCGAAAACATACTTTTAGTAATAGAGTTGCACCTCTATCATATGGAACAAACTTCCACAAAATATTAATGTAGGCAAAGGCTTTAAACAGTTTCAAAAATCTTATTGATGAACAAGAAATTTTAAAATCTATAAAATACGATTTTGATAGTTGAGCGTCTTGAGTCGGCTTAAATCAGACCTGAAATACATGTGCTAAAGTCATGGGACATTAAATAAGCCGTGAGGCTTAATGATCACCATGATCTAGTCCCTACACTACTACTACTACATGTAATATAAATTACTCAATTAGCCTACAGTGTTAGATATAATCAAATTCGATTAATTATCTCTTTGTCGTGCTTAGTTAATGCATTAAATTACAATGCATAGAATTTGCTTAAAAGGGGTTACAAATAAATATAATTATTAGAATTAAACCTAAAGGGTAACAAAATAATTTTAATGAAATTAAAAATTTTGTATGGCAAAATAAAGTAAAATACAGTTATGCAGCTTGATATATATATATATTATATTCTGTTAAATCAACTACTTTTTAATCAATCTTATATAGAGTTTTTCCAGTTCTCCAGGCACTGGTCGATACAGGACCTAACTCAAGCCACCTGATGTGCCCATCTTCAACCTTTGGGCGCATAGACCGATGCCCAGGCACTGAGCACAATCCTGTATGACCAGTGATGGGGAGAAGGGACCTATAGTGTGTGCTGGGTGTATTTGTGTTGCCAGCACTTACCAGTCTAGGTTGTGTGATAAGCGTTAAGATCTGTATAGTATGGAATGCGAGCATGCATGGATTGGACCCCTGTTTATACAGCGAGCGTTGTGGCCAAGGGGCATCACCCCCCCGATTCCCCCCCCCCCCATTCCCAGTCCCCTATTCGCTCATGTGACGCGGGACTTTAATCTACCCACCTACCTACCTACCTACCAAGTGGGCTAAGGCGGGACTAACTTGCCTTGTCCACAGGCCAGAAACCAATGTCGCCTGACAGGTGTGGGTTCGATCCAGCATCTGGGCGTTATGTTTCTCCGAATATTATTTACTTTCGACCCGGGCAACGTCTCGGGGTTTTTTTCCGGGTACTCCGGTTTGCTCCCCCAGCAAAATTTCAAAATCAACAACTAATGTTAAGTAGGTTGAGTTTGGGCGCGCCACAGGCTGCGACTACGCTTTCCCCAGGGGAAGCGGCCCAAAATTTCCCTATGGAAAAGAGACTTTTAATGTAAATTAAAAAAATAAATAAATTGAAAAAAAAAAAGCTCTCATTATTATTATTATTTTTATTATTGAAGATTTGTATAGCACACATATTTCGCCATACTTGGCGACTCAAGGCACTGGCCGATACAGGATCTAACTCAAGCCGCCTGAGGTGCCAACTTGCAGCCTTTGAACTCATCATAATAATGCTCCAGACAACTGAGCACAATCCTGGGCCGCCAGGGATGGGGGAGAAGTACCTAGGTGCATGCTGGGTGTGTTCTTGTCACCTGCACTCGCCAGTCTAGGATATGAGCGTCAGGATCTTTAAAGTCCATTATGATGGAATACTATGAGACACAGACTAGACCTCGGTTTATACTCTCATGCAAAGTTTTAAATGGTTGTATATAATAATGGTGTTGTGCAGGTAGGACAACCTACATGATGTCTAGTACCAGCAGTGACAGTGATCATGTGGTGCACATCATACAGGTAATCTTGATGATTTTGAATATTTATCATTTGTAATGTAATGTTGAATATTTATCATTTGTTAATTATTGTTTATTTGTTTATTAATTGATTTTTATTTTATAGAACTTAGTTCTTTGATTTTCCATTCATTTTTGCTGTCTTGTGCTTTTCGTGTCATTGGTAACCACTGTTTAAAATGAGTTAAGAGCTTTCCTTCCTCAAATTTGTAAATTTTGATTTTAAATTGCTTTTGTGATGAAAAATCTGTTGAAGATCCTGTCTATAATACAACTTTATTGTTCAATAAAATACTGATTTGTCTTTGGCAATTTTTCCCAAAGTATAGAAGTCCTGCTGACATTGCAGAACATTGCCTTTGATGATAAGAATTCTGAAGGTGGGAAAATCTTTCACATTCTTTCTCCCTGCTAGACTGTTGCTGTCACCGCTGTCATGTTCAACAGGGTTGGCCTGTGTTGTAAAGGTTTTCACAGTATGGTCAAACAGTTTGTGGTCAGCCAGGGTCCATGGGTTTAGTTGGCTGCTGCAAAGTACTTTCCCCCTTTTGACTTAGTTTGAGTATTCCTATTTTTAGAACACATGCAATCGGTATTTTATGCACAGGCAGGGTCTGTTTCCACACAGAGTATCCGAAACCTCTTATTTTAAGTACAAGCATATCAAACGCATCAGCAGTCTCTGATACTCAGTAGACATCTGTGCCCCTCCCAAACCAGATGTTTGTGTTTTGCACATGCCCCTATAAGCTGCTCTTGTCTTTTGCGCATGCGCCTGACCATCCTTTAAGTTCTTGTATTTAGAGCTCTTAAATCCCTAAAAATGCAGAATCTTTTGTTTTACACATTGCCGCGCTTTTCCTTCACTTCTATTTTGGCGGTTCTACTTCTAGGAAAAAGGTGAAAGCTTATTGTCCGTACTTGATTTTTTTTATTTATTTGTGGTGATTTTTGTTTCTTTGGTTTATTTTAAAATACTTTATTATTTTGTAAATTATGTACTTATTTATTTTCACATTTATTTTATTTTCTTATAACTTTTAATATATATATATGAACTTCAGAATATTCTGTTGTTTTTTACGAACAAGAGAAGGTAACAATTTTTATGTTTGTTTGTTTTTTTTTCAACAAAACAGTTGTCACACTTGTTATAAATATGATCTGCAATTTGCCCTACCCTATTTATCTCATTTTTAATATTAAAATTTAATATATATATATATATAATATATATACTATATGTATTATTTTTTATATATTGTAAGTGAAAACTGAAGAAAACATTGCAGTTTTAAATCTAGTTTTTATCAGTAGTCACGGATCTATGATACTAATTGAATGTTAATGGTGAAAAAAAATCAACATGCCAGCAGAACTTGTGCCAGTTGTGGGCTCACACATAGCATGCACACACACTCTTTCATGTACACACACACACACACACACACACACACACACACACACACATAATAATAATAATAATAATAATAATAATATGTACTGTGTAGCTTGTACTGCAATTGCTAGCATTGGTTGATATAATAATTCATTTTTTATGAGAAATTCTGGAAAAGAGTCAGAATAAAAAGTATGACTGATCCAACATACATAATTTGTGGGGCCATAATAGAACAGTCTATAAGCACGTATGACGCGACGAGAGATCTTGTATACATGTATATGGATTTAAATATAGTAGGCTACTTAATTTAAAATTAGGACATATATATAAGAAAGCTTAATACAAATACATCCCTATTTTATAACCGCATTTTTTTAATCCTCCATGGGGGTGCTGGGAGTTTCTGTATAAATAAAATAGTATCCCCACTTTCTGGAAAGTTAGTGCTTTAAATTGTGCGCAATGAGTCACAATGTGAGATTTGCGCGATATATGTACCATTCATTATTATTATTAAATTCCCACTGTCGCTGTATTTCTCCTTTGTTCTTTTTCATTCCTATTCTGTTCTATCAGTCTACTATACGATCTTCTTTGCTGGACCAGTTACCTAAATTTTTTCTTGAAAACTCTTCGGGACATAACTCTTCATTTGTGTGTTAGGTCTGTTGGATCAGCTTGGGAATATTGGACACTTTCTGCCAAGTGGTCACTGGGGCTTCCTATGATATTGTTTGGCAATGTAGGCATTTTATATGTATGTGTTTTGTTGATATTTTATAATGATGTTTGTATTATTATTTTTTTTTGTAAACGGGGGATCAATAAATTAGAGTATAGTCTCAGCGTCCCTTGCGTGGGATGCCTTTATTGTAATGTGACGGGCTGATGGAGAGCCTTCAGTGTTACCACTAGGGTTGTTTTGGCAGATCTTTTATGCGCATCAGGGGTGAATCCTCTTTCAGCCAAGTTGCGGTCCTGATTTTGTGGCCCTGATTCCACTCTTTGCAGTCCACTAGACTCTGTAAGCAATGAATAACTAACTAACTCATTTTTGGAACAAAGAGGATGAAAAGAACATGAGAATGCAAATACATGAAATACATAGCTGCAAAGTTTGAAGATGGACTCTGTAAGCAATGAATAACTAACTCATTTTTGGAACAAAGAGGATGAAAAGAACATGAGAATCCAAATACATGAAATGCATAGCTGCACAGTTTGAAGATTGGACATACAGAGACAAGGCCTATATGCAGATAGGGACATAAGCTGACATAGGCTTGTAATATAAGGACATTAGACCGCATAGTGTAAAGTCAAGACATGTAGAAACATAGGCCTGGTGGGAGAACCAGAGACAAGTCAGGTCACAGCCTTTTTTTTTTTATTGATCTCTCATTCAGTCATTGATCCATTTATGGTCTTATCTTTTTGTAGAACTTGTGGACACTAGCTGGAGTTTTCTATCTGCTTCTTCTTTTCACTATTGTTTCAAATGTCGCACATGTACATATATTATGCTTTTTGTTTTTGTTCAGTTTTTATCAACTTTTTTAGTGTATTGGGTGACAGTTTACTTTTTTCAAGTTTTGATAATATAATTTACCTTAGCATTTTATTTCATTTTTTTAGTTGTTTAATGTGGTGTTTTTTTTTTTTTGTTTTTTTTTTTTTGGGGGGGGGCTTTTTTTTTTCTTTTTTTAAAAGGGATGGGGTATGAATACATTTTATGTACTTAATTGATCTTGTACCACATCCATTTTACATACATGTAGGTATAATTGTAGCTTGTTTGTGCCTGTGCTTTTAAATTGTTCACTTTGGACTTGGACTATATAACTCCCCCATTCCAACTCCTCGAGTCTTTGTATTAACTGAATATACTATGCAAAGTCAATAGCAAGTTTAGTGATATATAATTTAATTTTGTATTTTGATAGGTGTCTGTGTACTGTAATATCAATATTGGTATGTAGAACTTCTCTTATAATCATAATAATGATTGTGTGAAATGAGACAGCCATATTCAATGGGTAATTTCACACTAAATATAAACTCTATAGCAATAACACTTAAAATCACCTGTAAGTGAATACAAACAGTATAATATAGTAAGTTGAGTTAAACTTAATGTGGAAATTGTTCCATATGCTGTGCTTGGTCACATTGCAATGGTTTGTGCATTTCACCTTACAATAACAGTTCACTTTTATTTTATGTCCACTTTATATTGCGGTTTTATGAAGACTTTCATAATTTATGATTGTGACACTGATACTGTGATACTGATAGTCATATAAAATAACTGAAAAGCCACTTAAGCTTATTTTAGCATAATATTTGTTATATTTTTCCTTCTCTTTTTTCAACACAACTACTAGCCATGAAAATAATGATATAATTAAGTTACTTTGACTATAAGAAGAAATAAGTATTTTAAAAATAAACATGTCAAATAATATTTTCAGGGTCTGTGACTACCGCAGATCAGTTCTTTAAGTTTAACTGTTCCCTATATTTCAAATGCTGACTGATTGTTTATGTGCATGCATGTACTGGTCCCAGAATTAGCAACATGTTCGAGGTGAGGTGTTGGGACAATCAATTGTATACAATTTATCACAAGAAGAAGAATAGGCAGATTGATTGAGTACATATGTTGATTACAGAGTGGAAACTAGAATGAACAACCTTGTATTGGCAAATCAGAATGGGCAGATTGGTTAATTGTATCAGTGTGTTGATCAGTGTGTACCTGTATTGATGCAGAAACAAGAATTGACAAGTTGCAGTCTGGACTTGTGAAAACATGTGCCAGCATTGATCGATCACTATCTGGCTGTTAGCTAACATACATTAGTTGTTGTTGGCTGTTCCCTTTACAGTGTAGTGACTCACAGTGAATGTAGTCGAGTGCTTCTTTTTATTGGTAGAAATTTGATGCGGAAATCTATTTGGAAAAAAGGGGGGAAAATAAAACAACTTGCATCAATTTTGATTGATCAAGCACTAATTACTACTACCATTATGAATTCTGTTGTGAGCTAATCTGTGTTCATTGAAACAGGCTATTCAGTTGCGTTGATGTGGGTATAGTGAATGTTTGCAAGTGTGGGGATAATTTTTTTTTAAAAATAGGATTTTATTAATTAATTTTTTTATTTCTGTAAGAAAAAAAGTGCCAGTATTGTTTGATCACTATCAAAGTTCAGTTCTGCTGTTAGCTAACATACTTTCATTGTTGCAGCTATTCATTTGCATAGTAGTGATCATAGTGAGTGTGTTTGAGAGTTTGGGATAACCTTTGATTTAGAATTTTGTGTTATTTGGAAAGTTAACTTGTTCCAGCTAGCTTTTATCGATCACTGTAAAGTGTTTCGCTGTGTGTATATTACGTAGTCTGCAAACTTACATTACATGAAAGTGAATTGAGGTGCAGTCATGTAAATTAACTACAGCACTAGCTTCCAGTGCTAAAGGTAATACGCAGGGCCAGGTTTGATTTTTGTGTGTGTTACCTATTGTGTATTGGTTTTGAATCATATACGCAAAGCTGTAATGTTAGATTAGAAGTGAAAAAAGCTGGACAAGTGCATGCATGATAATGTGTGAAACAGCTGCCATTCGGATATCTTCTTTAGACAAGTTATGGCTAGTTGAGACCTTGTAATTAATTAATTATTTGATAAGATAAATAGTGCAGGTTACTTGATTGTTAATCCAAATTGTTACCATCCTTAATTAATCCTTTAAATGTTAACTGCTTTAGGCATATGAAGTGTTCAGTGCTTTGGGCTTTTGAAATGTGCTACCCAAGTTTGTTGTGTTTTTTTAAAATGAACATGTGACATTTTTAGAGGCATATGAGATATGGAGTTTTTAAAAATTCTGTATTGTCTGCTTATTCTTATCATTTTTTAAAAATTAATTTCTTGCTTTCTTTCTTTATTTTTTTCATTTGTAAAAAAATATTTTTAAAAATTATTATTCGAAATTATTTCAATTATTTGTTGTATTTATTTATTTATTTATTTATTTTGTTGTTGTTGGGGTGGGGGGTAGTGTGGAGGAGGGGGGCGAGGAGGGGGAGGAGATTTGTGTTACATTTCACATTTCATCTTATTTAAATGTTGATTTGTTGTAAATGAGTAATAGTCTCAGTATACCTCAATGTTTCTGCTATAAAGTATGCAGATTGATGTGAGATGGAAAGATCCAGAGGGTGGGTGTGGCGGTTTGGAAGGGAACCAGCTTACAAGTAACACCAACACTGTAATTACACGCTATCTACTAACCTGTCTATTATATATCCTCTTTCCTATTATTTTCATCTTCCAAATTCGTATAATTCATATATATCTGTTTCGCCAACTGATAATTTTAACATTGCTTCGTTCCAGACACGAACTACTTCAAACAGTGGTACCAACAGCAACATCAACAATAACAACATTGTCAGTAACAATAACGATAGCTCATCATCATTTGCCAAAGACTTTGACATGCCTTTATTGAGGGGTGCTGGCTTTCCCACGGCTGCCATGTCATCTTCTCGGCCGGTGACTCGAGGCAGTGTTTTGGAGACCTGCATGCACGCTCCCACCGTCCACACCACCCCTCATGGTGCCCACAGTCAGCAGTTCACTGTGGAAGAACAAGTTACCACCGTTCATATACCTATGGTATGTATTTCTTCATTTTACAAGTCTAAATTCGCCTACCGTACATATTGATGCTCTCACTGTTTCCTGTTGGACTGACCATTATTGCTCAGCACCTCTCCCCTCCCCCATCCCCACACCACCACCTGTCCTTTTAGTCTGGGATTGCACTAATTACTGCACAGTTGTGCATGTTTACACATTGTTTTAAGCATGCATGCCAAAGTTTATGACAGTTGACGCAATGTTCATTATGACCATGCCTTTGAATAACTGAAAGTGCTTGCATGATTTTTGTGGAGTGTACCATTCACCCACTAGTATGTTTGACTAAATGTCAATGTATTGTTTGTGGATTTCAGAGACGCCCCAGTTGGCAGTTCCTAGAGATCTTACATGAAGGTGGTGCTAGTGGGGAAGTGTTTACCATGAAGGAGGTCAGATTTACTGCTTTATAAACCCTCTATGTTTGTAGGTGTCGGATAGTGCAGTGGTTGGAGCACTCGCTACTGTGTCGAAAGTGAAGCACCGTCCGGTGCGGTTAGCACTTGGATGGGTGACCGCTAAGGCGTGAAGCGACAAATAACAACGCCCCCAGTTGACTCAACTGTGATTGAGTACCTACTCTCTTGAGGGTGGGGAAGGTAAAGCAGCGAGGGAGAGAGTTGGGCATCACCCTCATTACGCTGGCCCAAGATAAGTGTGATCTCCAACATCACGCTCCCCTACGGCCACAAGGCTATGGGACTACCTTTACCTTTTTTTTTTTACTATGTTTGTACATGAACTTTGACACATACGGTTACAGTGTTTATCAGTATTTGTTAATATGATCTTGATAAGTTCTTTGTAACTTTTGCTTTGATGATTCACTGATTTTAATACACTTAGGTTATGTGGTTTTGAGTGACAGAACAAGGTGCAGCAGGGTGAGTCTCATACAGTGTAGCTGAGACTAGGCGAGGCCTGCTCCCTCTCTCTTCTCTCAGCAGATGGTGATGAGGCCTAACCCCGAAGGAACTGCAGATGTTCTTGAAGTTAGTCATGTGATCATCAGCATCACTTTCCCTCTCTCTCCTCGTTACATAAAGAACAGAAGAGGATAGCTTTTGTGCCTCAGCTTGTAACATATTCAGCTCTAGTGGCAAAACCTCCTCACTGTCAACCAAGACAGAGGGAGAAGGCTTCGTCTAGTTTCAGTTATGCGTGTCTATGTACTCACCCACAATATTCAGTCTTACAGATTTGGTATTTTGTTTTACTATTATCAAATTTTTATATATTTATTTATGAGTGTTTTCTTTTTCTGTAGATTGTGCACCATGTGAAGAACTACATTCTGATGCACAGGCTGTTTGATCCCATGGACCCACGAGTGGTTCACTGTGGCCATGATAAACTGGGACAAGTTTTCAGCGTCACAAAATTCACCATCAATGAAGCTGTGTATGTATAAAGATCTCTTTGTGGCGACAGTGTGCTCATGTTTCTTGTGTGGAAATGTTTATATATTTTATAAATTTTCATTTCTTTATTTTGTTCATTTATTGTCATTTATCAGAAACTTGATATTATTTTGTTGCATGTTGCTTTGGTTGCTTTACTTGCATTGTGTGTTTGGTTTTCAGACAATTGTTCACCAAGAACAGTTTCCCTGTGCCAGACTCCTGTATTCGCATCAGACGACAACTGGTCAAGAAAGCAGTAGAAACCTGCACTGCTGCTGCTGCCAGCACTTCTTCTGCCACTCAGGTATTGTCTTCGGCAGCAGTAATGACTGCCCCATCCTCATGCTCTGTCTTTGTCTTCATCAGTTTTGTCACCATGGTCGTCATCATCTCCATATTTAGTCAAGTCAGTGCATCTTAATCACCCATTTTTGAAAGTTCATGTTGTACATTCTTACCAAGATAAATATGTTGACAATGATTTTGTCCAAAAGGGTGAGAGTTGTGCCACAGCTACAGTAACCAGCACAACAGGCAGTTTTGAATCATCCATGACAAGAGGAAGAGCTGACGATGCAGGATTTGCCAGTAGTGCCTTCAACACTGCTCCACAACTTTCCACTCACCAAGGTGAGATTCAATGACGCATGTGCAACACACATACTAATACACACAACACACACATACTCACACACACAGTAATGTCATAATTATAGCCAGAAATGAAATTATTTGCTTGTGTTAGTCTTTCACAACCAAGCAGGAATTTAGGTAGAGGCACATAGCGTACAATGTCAATATATCTCAATTTAAAAGTGAAACTATTTGTGTGTGTTAATGTTTCAGATTCAGGCTGGAATGTAGGTGCAGGGCACACAGCATGCAGTGTCAATATTCCTCAGTTTAAAAGCAAAACTATTAGGTGCTTGTTGTTGGTTGTTTCAGTTCCAGAAAGGAGTGTAGGGAGAGGAAGCAGTACATATGGTGTGAACATAGAGTATGGAGATGAGGTGGACGGAGCAGTGCCCGTCTTTCAAGTCAATCTGGAAACCAACAACAGACGGCCACAAACCCAGACTTCAGAGGTGATTAGCTTTCAATGGGCTTAGATTTTCAATTTCCTGTTCTTATTGATAACGTGTCTTGCCTAATGTCTACGTTTATTGTAATTGCAGTGGTAATAAAACTGAGTCCTTTTGTGCCACAGGCCCCGGAAGAGGACAGTGTATCTGTGCAGTATGATTCTGACCATTTCGCTGTGGAGTATGAGCTGGAACCAAGTGATCCGCTCTCTGACTCGGAGCACAGCTCACATTCTAGGGTGATTTTTTTTTTCTGTCTTTGTCTCTAGCGCTTTATTTTCTCTTGCTGTCTTTCCCTCCCTCTGTCAGAAAGTAAAAATGGAATCTGAGAAAAAGGGGGGAAAAAATAACAGTATAAATATCTCTCTTCCTCTCTCTCTCTCTCTCTCTCTCTCTCTCTCTCTCTCTCTCTCTCTTCCCCCCCCCCCCCTCTCTCTCTCTCTCTCTCTCTCTCTCTCTCTCTCTCTCTCTCTCTCTCTCTCTCTCTCTTTCAAGGCACCAACTTTAAAAGTGATATGTTGGGATACTGTGCTTCTAATCTAAGGGAGATAAGCCATTTACCTTTATAGCAGATAACCTTTTGATTGGTAGAACATGAAGTTTAGTTCAATTCTTAATTCAGAAGTAGTCATTTTATGAGTTTTTGAGCAATTTTAAACTTGACCTGAGACTCACTTTAAGACATATTCACTATAATTATTTACACGTTCTTGTATTGTTTGTTTTTCATGTATTGATTATGTATGCTATTATATATAAAGTTGCAACACAAAACAAGACAAAACTTCAAATTGGTAAATTAAAATAATAATAATATGAGAACTTATAACGTGCACATATCTCACCACAATGTGACTCAATGCGCATACATACACATTCTTTCACATTAACAATTGAATTCACTAAATAACACTTGCACTTAAATTACATGAAGATAACAAGGTACCAATACAAACAGAGGCACGGCAAAATTCACTTGAGAAATTTTGAAATAATTATTAGTACATGGCCATTTACAACTGAAATATTTATTATTATTATTATTATTATTATTATTATTATTATTATTATTATTATTGCGAATTTTTCTTATTTAGCTCTTTTTTTGGAAGTGGCTGACAACATGATCTAACTCAAGGGGCTAACTTGCTGCTTGATATGCACTAACACCACAGACAGTTGAAGTGATATGGATTGTAATGATGGGTGTGTTGTGTGTTATATTTCAGCATGACTACCTGGTGGTTCAAAAAGAGAGTGACATAGAATTTTGGGCTGACTATAGTGACACGGAGACCAGCTCTGATGTGGAATTGGGAGAAGGTGTAAGTTTCAGGATTTGTGTGACACATTTTTGAGTGATAGATGTGTGTTTGTTATGTATAAAATGTGAGCAGGTATGTTTTGGTGCATGTTTCAGCGCTTTGTGCTGATTGGTGATTTGGGGAAAAAAGAACGAAAATAGCATCCGGAATTATTAATATTCACATAAGCGCTTAGAGCTTAGTTTGGGATAGGCGGACAATTATCCATGATAATGATATTGCTCTTCTGACTTTATGGAAAAGTATAGAGTAACCTATAACAACCAAAGTAGTTTTGGAGTTGCCTTGTATAATGATGTGGTCCAGAAAGCTTATCTGAGACTTGACAAGGCTTACTCTGCTGAGGCAAGAGGAAGTAGGGCTCATCTAGGCAACTAAGCTGTATGAATGTAGTCTTGGCTGTATTCAAGTGATATTGAAGTGTTTATTGCTGTGCTTCCACAGGACCAATGGCTGTGCGAAACCTGTCAGACTCATAACGTCCCTTTCTACCGTAACTGCAGCAAATGCTGGACCCTCAGACCTCACTGGCTGCCGGATGTGAACCTTCCTTCCTCCACCACCCAAGCAGCTGCTGTTCTACCCACTGAACCCAGTGGCTCCCAGCACGGCTACTACGCTGTCACATCAGAGAGCAACGACGAACAGTGTAGGGGTAGCCTGCAAAAGTGGAGGGTGGGAGACAGAGTGAGACGACGAAGAATTAGAGTGATTTCTGCTTCATCCTCTGATAGAAACTCTGAGTCTTTGGCCTCTCTTTCTGAAGATGAGACTCTCAACACGCCGGTGACGGAAGACAAATTAACGACATCACAGGGTGAAACACCAGTAGAGACATCTAGTCAGGAAGTGGGGTCTGGCAGTCCAGGTCACTCTCACAGTCAAGGCCAGTTTTCTAGTCAGGGAACAGTGACGACATGTGTGGACGCTTTGACATTAAGCCAGCAAAGAAGTTCACCAGCAAGCCAGCAAGGCGGCACAATAGTAAGCCAACAAGACTGCGATAGACTTGAAAACCCTCCAGACCACCAACCCAGCAGTTCAGGGCAGGATGGCAGAGAAAGGGGTGGAGGCAAATGGAACAGCAAGCGACATGGCAGGGAAGTTGCTGCATCTCAGGATGTGTGCGTGGTGTGCGCTTCACGCCCCAAAACAGGCTGCATCATTCACGGCAGCTCTGGTCACCAGGTGTGCTGCTATCGCTGCGCCAAGCGGCTGAGACGGACGAACCAGCCCTGCCCTGTCTGTCGTAGGCCTATCCAAAAAGTCATCAAAAACTTTGTCTTGTAACCACTTTTATCAACCTAGACCAAGTGTTTGGAAAACATTGGGCGATTGGCATTCTTTTTAATTAAACTTTTCAAAAAGCTTTCTTCAAATTTCTGTTATTGTATTTATGTATTTACTTATTTAGTGAGGTAATTTGTTAGTAAATTTACTGACTTAATGTTTGATGTCCTTGTTTACTTATTCAGTATTTATTTACACTATTTACTTCTTTAGTGAAGTAGTTGGTTTCTTTATTATTTTATTTGTACTTTTTGAATGGTCCATTTATTGATGTTTGTTTTGAATGAGGTGTGGAATGTAGTTTTTTTCTTTTTATTTTTATTTTTAATGTGTGTTTGTGTTTTTAATGAGAGTGATGAATGAATGAAAATTTACACAGCACTTAAAATCTTCCACACCCAGAGGCGTGCTCACAGCACTTATGAGAAGCAGTAATTTAGTTTTGGCAACCATACTCGTATATGTATATCAATGCTTGAAAACCTTTCTTTGGGATGATCAGTGATGAACTCTTCATCTCATGTAGAGCGGTAAAGTGCGGCTTGTCACGACTCATGAAGCGCGGTAAAGCGCGCCTAGTCACCGTCTCCTTTTAGCACTCTCTCCCGCTTAACGGAAACCCGTTCCATTAGCGCATGCAGTTCGCTGGACCCTTTAAGCAATTAATAACTAATTTACTTGTTGATCGTTGTTGTTGCATCAAGTTTTATTCATCAGATTAACGCAAGTGGTACTGATGGTTGTACTTGTTGATCTGATAGTTGTACTTGTTGATCATCGGCTGATCTTTGATAGACAAATTTAGCTCTGCAGTTGTACCAATGTCGTGGTGTTACTAGCGTGTTGTGAATGAAGTTTTGAAAAGTATGTGCCTGGTTATGAGTGTGTGTGCATGGGTGGCCAGTGTGCCGAAAGCCAAAAGTCTCCACAGGCCCACTGTTCAGGTAAACTTAGGCAAAGTCACTCCACCACAGCATTTTTCACTAATCCCCTAACAACTTTAACACACAAAAATAACAGAAAATATTTTGCAATTTGCTGAATATTGAAAGAATGAAATGGGTGGAGGGACCAGACGGCAGCAATTCAAAAAGGTGTATTTGTTACAGAGCTTATTGATTAATGATAAAAACAGATTTTGTGTGTGTGCATGTAACTAGAGCTTAACTACAATTTTCATCTCCAAATAAAAATGTTTAAAAAAAAAAATTTGTAATGCTTTTTTTTTTTTTTAAAATGTAATGAATATATTATGAGAGTGATACCAATCTCAACATGATCTGAATGTTTTTTTCCCATTATTTTCGCAACTTTAAAAAAAATGCATTTTATTTAATTCAAAAAATGCCTTTTATTAAGTGCAAGTTATTGTTTTACTGCTTTTTTTCGTATTTTAATTATTTATCTAAAAAATTTATTTGCAATAATTTCCTATCAATGCATGATTGTAGTACTGTGGAATATTAATTTTTTATCAGTTCCTGTCATAGTAATTACCCCCCCCCCCCCCCCCCCACCTCCCTTCCTCCCATCCCCCACCTGTGGGGGTGCCGGGGGGTTTCAGTATAAATGGTATCCCCACTTTCTGGAAATTTAGTGCTTTAATTTCCAACGTCGCTGTCTTTCTCCTTTGTTCTTTCTCATTCCTACTCTGTTCTATCAATCTACTATCTACTATACTATCTTCTTCTTTGCTAGACCAGTCACCTACCTTTTTTCTTGAAAACTCTTCCGGGACAAAACTCATTTGTTTGTGAGGTCTTTTGGATCAGCTTGGGAATATTGGATGCTTTCTGCCAAATGGTCACTGGGGCTTCCTATGATGTTATTATTTGGCAATGTAGGCATTTTATATTTATAATGTGTTTTGTTGATATTGTATAATGATGTTTGTATTCTATTTTGTTTTTGTAAACGGAAGTTACCCCTTTGGGTCATGAGCAATCTTGCCACTGTAGATTGTTCAAACCTATAAAGGGAAAAGTGAAAGCCCCAGTTGAAAACCTGTCTTTCCTTTGTAGGCAAGACAGATTCACTGCGGCAACAATACCCCCGTTGGAGTGCCGGGGGTTTTCAGTATAAATAGTATCCCCACTTTATGGAAATTTAGTGCTTTAAATTCCCACTGTCGCTGTCTTCCTCATTTACTCTTTCCCATTCCTGCTCTGTCCTATCACTCTGCTATACTATCTTCTTCTTCGCTAGATCAATGACCTACCTTTTTTCTTGAAAACTCTTCCTGGACAAGACTCCTTGTTTGTGTATGAGGTCTGTTGGATCAGCTTGGGAGTGTTGGACGCTTTCTGCCGGGTGGTCACTAGGGCTTCCTATGATTGTATTATTTAGCACTATAGGCATTTTATATATATGTATGTGTTTTGTTGATGATTTATAATGATGTTTGTATTCTATTTTGTTTTTGTAACCGGGGGTTCGAGTAGTTGGGGTAAAGCCTCAGCCGTCCCCTGCGTGGGATGTCTTTATTGTAAAGTGACTGGCCGGTGGAGGGCATTCAATTTTCCCACTAGAGTTGTTTCGGCAGATCTTTTATGCGGATGGGGGTTGTCCGGTCCTGATTTGGATCGGAAGAGTCCGCTGGACCTAAAGCAACAATCAATCAATCAATCAATCAAACGGAAGTTCGATAAATTAGAGTATAGCCTCAGCGTCCCCTGCGTGGGATGTCTTTATTGTAAAGTGACCGGCTGGTAGATTGCCTTCAGTGTTACCACTAGGGTTGTTTTGGCAGATCTTTTATGTGGATCAGGTTGAGTCCTCTTTCACTTCTCTGGTCCTGATTTGGCTCGGAAGAGTCCGCTGGACCTAACAATAACCATGTAATGTAATGTAATGTCATAGTATTTATATAATATTGTAAACAGTTTTTTCTGTGCTTTATATTATCATTTGCAACATTTACATGTAGATGATGTACGTTGTATTCTTTTTTGTATTGTGTTTTTGGGTTATTTCAAATATTTGTTCAGTTCTGTAACCCAGTTTTTTGATTGCAGTAAATTAGTAATAATGATTATGTGTACTTGTTTTTGTGTATGTGGCAACCATGTAATTTTGTGCTGGTTCATTGATCAGTGTGCTCCCCCCGTTGGAGTGCCGGGGGTTTCAGTATAAATAGTATCCCCACTTTCTGGAAATTTAGTGCTTTAAATTCCCACTGTCGCTGTCTTTCTCATTTGCTCTTTCTCATTCCTGCTGTTCTATCAATTTGCTATACTATCGTCTTTTTCGCTAGATCAATGACCTACCTTTTTTCTTGAAAACTCTTCCTGGACAAGACTCCTTGTTTGTGTATGAGGTCTGTTGGATCAGCTTGGGAGTGTTGGACGCTTTCTGCCGGGTGGTCACTAGGGCTTCCTATGACTGTACTATTTAGCACTATAGGCATTTTATATGTATGTGTTTGGTTGATGATTTATAATGATGTTTGTATTCTATTTTGTTTTTGTAACCGGGGTGTTCGCGTAGTTGAGGTCAACCCTCAGCCGTCCCCCGCGTGGGATGTCTTTATTGTAAAGTGACTGGCCGGTGGAGGGCATTCAATTTTCCCACTGGGGTTGTTTCAGCAGATCTTTTATGCGGATCGGGGGTTGTCCGGTCCTGATTTGGCTCGGAAGAGTCCGCTGGACCTAAAGCAACAATAAATCAATCAATCAATCTTGAAAACTCTTCCTGGACAAGACTCCTTGTTTGTGTATGAGGTCTGTTGGATCAGCTTGGGAATATTGGACGCTTTCTGCCAGGTGGTCACTAGGGCTTCCTATGATGTTATTATTTAGCAATGTAGGCATTTTATATGTATGTGTTTTGTTGATAATGTATAATGATGTTTGTATTCTATTTTGTTTTTGTAAACGGGGTTCGATAAGTTGGGGTGAAGCCTCAGCGTCCCCTGCGTGGGATGTCTTTATTGTAAAGTGACTGGCTGGTGGAGAGCTTTCGGTTTTACCACTAGGGTTGTTTCAGCAGATCTTTTATGCGGATCAGGGGTTGTCCAGTCCTGATTTGGGCTCGGAAGAGTCCGCTGTACCTAAAGCAATAATAATGTAATGTAATGTAATGATCAGTGTGCTTTGTTATGTCAGTGTTTCTGTGGATTTTGTAATGCCCTTTTGGTTTGTGTGAAGGTTGTGTGCGATGCACAGTAAACCATACTGGTGTTAGTGGTGGGGGAAATAAAATATGGTGCATATTCTGTAATTTAGCAATACTTACTTGAGACACAATGTGTTGTACTGAATTCGCCATTTGCTAAGGGGTTAAATTGTTTGATTTTAATTTTGATTTTAAATTTTGATTTTAATTTAGCTATACTTACTTGAGACACAATGTGTTGTACTGAATTCACCATTTGCTAAGGGGTTAATTTGTTTGGTTTTAATTTTGATTTTAAATTTTGATTTTAATCTGTAGCATGTGTGCTGTATGAACTTTCCATTTTAGGTAAACTGGTAGGACTAAAATGACTTTATCATTTCATTTGACTACTTGACGTACTTCAAAGTTAAGTGACTTGTTCTTATATAGCTAATTTAACCAGCTCAAAGAGCTGCTCACAATCAGTCAAACTGAAGCAGCCAAACTGTATTAAGCGCACTTTTCAAACGCTTTTGACCATTGACTGTATCATTTCTACATACTGCAACACTTGCTGTGTGTTAAAATGGGCAATACAAGAATTTGACTGCAATGTACTGTACCATAACTACTGCTGTGCAATACTGTACTGACCTATGTTTCACCATTGCTCTGTTATTTAAAATGTGTGATTAAACTGATGGAACACTTATTTGTTTGTTGCTCTTTCTTCGTTAGTGTGTATTGTGCTGTATGTCTAAAAATGCGGATCTGCATCTGGGTTCCAGCAGCAGAGGGTCATGATGGAGGACATTCACGCACCATATTCACTATTCAGCATATTGAACCCCTCACAATTGATATAATTTACATTTCAGTTTCACGAAAGCCACACGCAATGCATACTTTCTTGAATCAATAATTATTATTTTGGAGACATTTTATAACAAGTTAAACTATTAATTTTTTAAAGAACAGAAGAGAGAAAAGAAAATAAACAAAATCAACTTCTGTAGCACAGAACGGCTTAGCCGAGGGGAATGTCCTTTCTGTTTGCAATGTGAAGGTCAATTGTACAATCTTACGCATGCTCAGTCAGGACGGAAGCTTGTGTGAACATGGCAGCTTGCAGACGATTTCTAGGCCTCTCGAGGTCTTTAGGGACTATATTATGCAACAGCCACATCCCAAGAGGACGGCAGTCTCGCACAATGATAACAGGCAGTTGCATCGATCGTGAGTATTGAATACAAAAATGTCTATGCAGTTTGAGTGATTTTAAAACGCGTAAAAGCCGTAGGTCAGTGAGAATGTGTGAAGGACATCCACTTTCTGTTTCAATAATTCATCTTCTTCTTCTTCCTGTAGACGACCAACATCAGTATTTTGATGATTTTGTCGCTTTTTGGATGCTAAGACGCGCTTTGTATTTTAGGTCGGGTGTACTTTAGAGATACTTGAGGCTATGAATTTTTACTTAGATAATAATAGGAAAAGGGAAGGGTACAGGGGTGATCGGGGGCGGGGGAATCAGTGGCTGGGGGGTTGGGGTGGGTCAGGGGAGGAGGGATAGGATAGGTGGGGAGTGGGGATAGGGGGTGAAAGGGTGCATGGAGGGTGGGGAGGAGCATCATGTTACAGGAGGTCAACCTGGACTTAAAGGTGTCCAGGGACTCAGCAGTGACGACCTCGTCATTATTATTATTAACGACTTACCTGAATATGTAGAGATTATATGCTAGATCTTTGCAGAAGATAGTAAAATCTGTGGTAATAGTACAATATTGCAAAGGGACTTGAACACAGTGCAGGGTTGACCTGACATGGGGGAAGTTTTTTCCTATCCTATCCCGTAACTCGAAGGTTGTTGGGGCACCACAGATGATCATTTAACCAGCGTACACCATCTTTCGGCAATATCTGCTTTTATGCCCAAGCCAAACTAGTACTCAAACTAAACTAGTACTGTTCTTTGCAAGGCCTGATGCTCTGGTGACATGGCCATACTATCAGAGTTTCCGTTTCTTCACCACTGTGAGCATATCATGATGTTGTCCAATGGCTTGTGTGAGGGTCTGTCGGACTTCATTGTTGGTGATGTGCTGAGTATAGGAAATGCCCAGAAGTCTTCTGTAGCACCTCATCTCCATGCTTTGTATTCTTCAGTGCAGCAAGTTTCTTCAACATATTGAAGTTGGCTGCCTACAACAAAGAAGAAGATCTGCTGTGAGGGTCCATGTTTCGCAAGCGTATAGGAAGATGGAGATGACAAAGGAGGGCAGCAGCCTTACCTTGGAATGTCGACTGATGGTTCTGTATTTCCAAATGGTCTTCAACCTTGTCAGGGCCGCAGTTGATTGTGCGATTTTGGAGAGGACTTTCTGTTGGGACCCAATGTCTGATACAATGGCTCCTAAATATTTGAAGCTATGCACTGTTGAGGGATTGATCATCGTTTTGGTCTTCTCTGCACTTACTTCCATTCCATAGGCTCTGGAAGTGGTGTCAAGCCTCTGTACCAGCTGTTCAAGTTTTTGTTCCTCTCCAGCCAATCCATAAATGTCATCCGCAAAACGGAGGTTGGAGATTGCTCTACCCCTATGCTGACTGTGCCTTCGTGATCTGCAAGGGTGTCTGACATGATGCTCTCTAGGAAGTGTTGGAGAGAGTAGGCATCCTTGACGCACACCAATTGTTGTTCTGAACTAGTTCCCGATTGCGCTGTTGTGGTGGACTGCACTGGTGGCCTTATCATACAGGCTTTTGATGACTTCAATAATTTTAGGGCTGATGTTGTACACTCTCATGGTTGCCCACAGAGCTGCGTGCCAGACTTGGTCAAATGCTTTTTTGAAGTCTACAAGCACATGATAAAGATGTTGTTGGTGCTATAGTTATTTCTCGCAGATTGTTCTGAGGTTGAAAATCTGTTCAGTGGTGCTTTGCCCTGCCCTGAATCTTGCTTGTTCTTCAGCTATGATTTATTCAGCTTGGGGTTTCAACCTGTTGAGTATTATTTTTCAGGAGGACCTTGCTGGGATGGCTGATGAGTTGTCTAGAAATGTAGAAAGATGCATTTTGCCTATTACTGGCAAAGCTAACCCAAACCAGGATTACTATCAGTATATGAAAATTGGTAAAAGAAGTGAGAGTGTGCAGAGAAGGTCCTGGGGATGATGTTTGAGAGCAACTTATCTTTTGACCAGCACATTCAGAAGGCAGTATGTACTCAGTTCATTTAATTATTTATTTATTATTGTCATAAAACAAGGTTAAAGTATGCAATGCAAATCACTTTGTGATTTTAATTACAACAGTTAGTCAAAATTTTACTGAGTGATGAAACGATAAAATATGACATAATCAAATCAACTTGAATTACATTTCACCTAACAGAATTAGTACTATTAAAAGAGTTACTTTTAAAAAACTCAACTCCCTTTCCTTTTCCAAATTCTCTTGGAAATAAACATGTACATATATCGTATGTAAGCAACACAATAGGCTTAAATTCAAAAATTGGAGGTAACTTGTGTTTTTGTTTTGTTTTTAGTCACTTAGAGTTAACTGGGTGGATCTCTCGTCTGAGAACATTGTGTAAGCTGCAAGCTTTTCTCCAGAAATGGGGGTGGTGGTTGCAGGGCAGTGCAGCGCTGAACTAGAGTAGCTAGCCAGGATTGCAACTGAAATCAACCTTTCAGTTGACCAGGAAGATTTGATGGAGAACAGAGCAGAAATTAAAGGCAAGAAACTACTGTTCGTTTGCAAAGAATGTCAGCCCAACGTTATACAACTAGGGCAAATTTATTTTGAATGTTACAGGTATTATTATTTTCCATTTTTGAAATGGGTAGGGTCATTGTTGATGTGTGGGTGTGTGTGTATGTGTGCATGCAAAGGAACTCTGCACATGTCACGGTCCAGTGTTTGTTGTTATGATGATGATAATGATGATGATGATTTTTTTTCCAGAACGGCAGAAGTACTTGTTTGCAAATAAGTTAGTGGGGAACTGGAATACTCACCCACCTAACATAAAATTCACTGAGGATGTTAACTCATTCAAGAAAATGTATAGATAAGTTTAGGCACTAAGACCATTACAGGTAATGTTTTGTCAAAATGGTGTTAAGTGTCCTGCACACAAAAGTGTTGAAAGAAGAGGCATGGAATAGGTCGCAAGGCCTATAAAAAAAAGTATATGCACTACTTCTTTTACTACTACTATTGCCACTACTACTACTGCTACTACTACTACTACTACTACTTCTGCTACTACTACCACTACTACTGCTACTACTACTGCTACTACTACTACAGTGGAACCTCCGGTATCCGGCTCTCTGGTATACGACTCCCTCCGTTATGTGACCTGAAAACTTCTGACGGATTCACTTCCAATAATAAATGACCTCTGGTATGCGACAACCTCGTTTATGCGACCAGCGACCGTGTCTTAAGCCCTTTATACGACCTTCTTAGGGCAATTTAAAAGAGGATATCAGTTAATTTGTTGTCTGTACCTTGCGTTTTTTTCTCTCATGTTAGTGTACGCATGCTGTTGTTTGCTATTTCCGGTTCGCAAATAAGGGACATTACTCGCCTACACTGGCTTGTCAAAATGGCGTCGCGCAAGAGGAACGTTTTGAGTTTGGCAGAGAGGATGAAAGTGATTGAAAGAAGTGAAAATGGGGAGAGTTGTTTGTCTATTGCAAGAAGTTTAGACGTTGGGAAGACCCAAATTCAGCTCATCATAAAGGATAAGGAATCTGTTAAACTACGACGGGAGAGTGAAGAAAGTGGCGAAAGGAAAACATCGAAACCGAGAGCTTCTGCACTGACAGACTTGTATGAACGCGTCTGGCAGTGGTTCGACTGTTTTTTATTTTTGAAGTTGTGAATAAAAGACAAAGCTAAAAATGAAACATGTTTTACAGTTTCCTTTGTCAGAGAATACATGCTGGTGAGTGTGAAAATTATGACTACATACCCCTTTGGGCCTGACACCCCTCCCCCCCATCCCACCCCTTGTTTCCGGTATATGACCACCTCTATTATAAGACCGTTTTTTCTCAGATTTTGGACGGTCGTATACCGGAGGTTCCACTGTACTACTAATATTACTCTACTAATATTACTTTACTAATATTACTACTACATCGTTATAAGCTGTCCTAGTGCTAGGCTATGTAGTTCAAATGTCAAGACAATCAGCGTATTCCGAGAATACAAAAGGACAGGAATAAAAGTACTTTTTCAGTATTAATTTTGAGAAGTCCGGGAAGATAATTCAAAATTAGAACGATAGCTGTTTAATATAATTACATTACAATTTTAAGTGAGGTGCACAAAAAATGACAAAGGTTGCAGTAATGTTAACACTGTTTTTCAGCCTCACTTGGGCTAACAGAGGAGCAGAAACAGATGCAGCAGTTGGCCACTGACTTTGCCCAAAAGGAAATGTTCCCTCAAATGGAGAAGTGGGACCAAGAGGTAGGCAAGATAATGATAATGACTTGCTCAGGCAGGCTAAAACTACAGGTTTAAGATTCGATTGTAACTTTTTTAGAATTGTATAATAATATTTACAATTTATTATTTTATTTACCATTTTACGTCATATATATATATTTTAGTAGTACTGGAATGAGCATGGGCGGGCAGACAGTACCTTGTGTATAAAGAGTTGTGCATAAGATCTGTGGCCCAAAATGTCTCCCAATTTTTCTGTCATGCAGTCTATTTTTGCTACAAGCCTTCTGTTTTGTTTATTTGACCAGGAAATATTTCCCAAAGACACGATGAAGAAGGCGGCAGAGCTGGGTTTTGGTGCCATCTATTGCAGCGATACGTACGGAGGGACAGGGCTGACACGTTTGGATGCCTCCATCATTTTTGAGGCTTTGGCTCAGGGCTGCTGCAGCACCACCGCCTACATAAGTATTCACAAGTTAGTAACAACCACATTGGTGTTTTTTTTTTATTAAGCGTAGACTCTGTCGACAAGACACAAGATGATTTATAGTCTTTATTTACAGAAGGAAATTTGGAAATCTGTTACTCCTGTGGCACAACAATGGCTTATTATGATCAAAACCTGTCATCAGCACAAAACCCATTTCCAACCCCCAACAGATCCTCCAGACAACTTACCCTGCTAGCTATAGGCTCCCATCCCCGCCAAACCCCCTACTTTCAACAGTCATTCTTCCCTCATACCAGCCAAGTGAAATGCCCATCCAGCTGAGGTTGCCCTCAGTTCATCACTGGAAGGCTCCAAGGCCCAGGTATGAGTCTTCAACAACAACAAAAAATAAAAAACCACTAAATATTGGGCTTAGAGAATTCCAAGGACAGTCAATTTTTTGATGAATGAGAAACTCTTATACAACCATGTAATTGTGAAACTGGCCAAATGTTGAGTTATGAAAATACGTTATATATTATGATTGTTATGAACGTTGCAGCATGTGTGCCTGGATGATTGACCAGTTTGGCACAGAGGAACAGAAACAAAAATGGATCCCAGAGCTGGCCTCTATGAACAAATTCTCTTCCTACTGTCTCACTGAACCAGGTCAGTGAGTCGGTGGTCGTCATTCATAAAGCGTAGCGCGTAGTTGACACTTAATTCTGCTCCCTCTTCAGTCTCTGCAGATTGGGGATAAGGCCTACTGCAGTTTTGCTTTAACTTTTTAGTCACACGGTCTCTTCAGTCTCTCTCTCTCTCTCTCTCTCTCTCTCTCTCTCTCTTTCCCTCCCTCCCTCCCTCCCTCTACATCGAGATCCGTTGGATCTCATTTTTGATATGATGATGATGGTCATTGTTGTCAGGGTGGCGACGTGGTGATCGTCCTTAACGCTCATGCAATAGGACGTTAAGCATCGTTTTCCGAATCCTCCCTCCCTCTCTCTCTCTCTCTCTCTCTCTCTCTCTCTCTCTCTCTCTCTCTCTCTCTCTCTCTCTCTCTCTCTCTCTCTCCTCTCTCTCTCTCTCTCTCTCTCTCTCTCTCTCTCTCTCT
>CM072515.1:48023533-48028533 GCA_036898135.1 Oncomelania hupensis | reverse complement strand
CATAATTGTTTTAAGCTATATGTAATATTTGTATCCCTATGATTTTTGTTATCGGTAATGTTGTTGATTGTTTTATCATAACATTTTTCTTTGTGCTGTGTGGTAGATGATTTGTTGTTTGTGATGCTGCATAATGAAATATCTTAATATTTCTTTGCAATTCAATTTTTTTATATTTAATATTATTATGCACACTGTGATTAATGAATAGTTTTTAAAAACGGTATTAATATAAAATTAGAGTGAGTATAATGATCAGTTGCGTCCCTTGCGTTTACATCTTTTTTTTCTCCCATTGGCGATCCTACTGATGCAGTGATGACAGTAACATTATACTATAATTATTATTGCTATTATGTTTATTATTGTCTTGAATATGATCTATGATTATGTTAACATATGTATACTTTATAATGTTGTTAGTGCATTATCGGTATTTTGTTATTTTTATAGAGGCATTATACATTTATATTATTTATTGTGAAATAAGTGTTTTGTTATGTAGAGTATTAGTTTAGAATTAGAGAGTATAATTTAAATGTAGGCATTTACCCACTGTGTCCATTATTTGTGCAGCTACAATACCATGGCCTCGCACCTCACTTTTAATCCAATAGCACATATATTCTAAATCTTCATTATCTAAACCTAGAAGTTTGTGATAAAATTGGTATTGACGTCAAAAATGAAATTGAGTAAGTGCTGAATAGAAAACCATTGTTTGCAGGTGTGTAATGATGCCATGCAGATGTTTGGTGGCTATGGCTACCTCAAGGACTATCCAGTGCAGCAGTACTTCAGGGATACTAGAGTGCACTGTATACTAGAAGGTCAGTCAGTACACAAATACTTTTAGAGTAAACATCATATTCTTCTGTTAAAGCATTTATGTATTATGTACTTTTCATTTCAATATCGTAAAACATGATTTGTTTTTTGTTAATATTTTGTTGTTTTATTTTCAGGGACCAATGAGATGATGCGGATGCTGGTAGCGAGAGACATTTTGAGAGAGAGATAATGCTGTATCCTCTTTGCTTTGTTCGTGTATTGCCATTGATTAGAAATGACATCATTGTTGCTGACAAAACACATGTGTCTTCAGTTACCTAACATTTAGCATTCAATAGCTTAACTTTTAGCTTTCCAAACCCATGATTAAATCATGACTGCCATTGTCCCAATCAGCTTTAAATGGTGACAACCAGAAATAAAAATCATATAATAATAATAATAATAATAATAATAATAATAATAATAATAATAATAATAATAATAAATCATGCTGGATATTCCTAAACCAGACTCAAAGCATGGCGATCTGTAACCAACATACATGCTCACATGTTACAAACATATACACAACAAACACACATTCATCACTCAAACATGTGATGTAAAGGAACGTCGCTATTAGAAAATGGACAGAATTTTTTTTTTACATTTGTGATTTTTTAAAAATCATTTTTAGATTGATTGCATCCAATACCATTATTGAAGGGAGGGAGGAAACCGGAGTACACAGAAAAGCCCTCAGTGAGCTCTATTCGTAGCTAAGTCACATAACCGGCTACTAATCCATTGCGCCACGAGAGCTCTTCTGTGTTTAACAGTTGTAGCAATCAGTCAAGGCTACTCAGTTGTTAGCACTTTCCCCAGGAATGAGATTAACTGAGAGATTAGACGGATCTTTGTACTTGTGGGAAAGTAAGATAATAAATAAAGAACATAAAAAAAGATGGGGTGATGGAGGTGGTGGTGGGGGAGGAGGGAGTGGGGTAGCAATTGCATTATGTTAAAAACTAAAGCAGGCAAGGGCAAGTTTATTATGTGGCAGTGTGATAATAATAATTCAGTACCGTGTGTTTATGTATTTTGTGCAGTGAGAATGTATTGTAACGATGGCAAATATGAGTGTTTGGGGTAACTGGTAGTTAAAAATATGTAAACCTGTATTTGGGTATAGTAAGACAACGAGTGCATTGGTGCGAGAATGTGTGAGTGTATTTATTGGGGGATGTGTATGTGCTGTTTGCGAGTATTTTGTCTAACTTTGTACATATAGTTTGTATTGATTTTGTTGTAAGTTTTGTTTGGATATTCCCCAGGTTTTAGTGTTTAATTTAGTCATGCACAAAAATAGCTCTGATAAGTTTTAAAAGCTTCAAATAATATTTCTCGTCAATTTGTCACACTGGTTGTTAACTTATTTGGGACTTAAGGGTATGACGCACATTGTTGCAAGTGGATATTTTAGATTATTTTTCTTATAGAATGTGTTGCCTGGTCAGAGAGGAAGTATGGACCGAGTGAGTTCCATTTCTTTATTACACGTATATAGTTTTAGAGGCCACATGAAGCAAACCTTAATTACCAAAAACAACAACAGTGGAAACAGAATAGTGGCAAATTTTGTTTGGCCCCATTGGAAACAAGTTTGCAAAACTGTTGTTGAAAAAACATTATTTTATATTTTTTGTCAGAGCTAAACAAATTGTTAGGCTCTCAGTTGTTGAATTGTTGCAGGAACCAGATTAGAAATTATAAATATTTATTTTGGACAGCCAAAGCCACTAACAGTTGTTGAATAATAAAAATTCAAATAAACATTAAATTAAATCAGATTATATTTAATTCAATTAAATATAACGGAACATAGAAAAGGTGGTTTGAAATTGTATTTTGTGTGTGTGGTGTTGTTGTTGTTCCATAGTTTTGAGGTTCTAGTGTGAGAATGATAGTCAATATTTATTTTGAATCTCATTAGATGTACATCAATTTTCCATTTGTCTTGGGTTCAATATGAATTTGTAACATAATGCTGTACAGTTCAATAAATATTCACCGTTCAATGCTTTCGAGGGTTAAACTTTTATTACCCTCTAACCTTTTTTAAGAAATCAGTTGAGTGTAAAATAATTACTTTAATTGACACCAAGGATGATTTAGATTTTCAGTATTTGGTGTTATTGCATATGAGTATTTCAGTATATAAACATTATCATGACATGGAAGATTCAAATAGAATTTTATTAAATAGTTTCAAACAATGCATCGAGTAGATTAAATCAAATATATTCAATCAAATTGTCAAGTCAATCAAGAAATTGAATCAATTCATTCATTCAGTTTACATTTAATTAGAATTGGATTTAGAATGCAGTCCATCCAATCATGTAGATACTTTCAATGTAATCTGGTAGATTTATTTTTCTTATTAGTTTATTTTGTGATGTTTGTGTTTCCAATCAAACCTGACCAAAAATGTAATTTGAACACTAATAAAAGAGTTTTGCTTTTAAAAATGGATTTTTTCCCATGTTGTTGCCAGAATAAAATGTACTTTTTCAGGTGCTGAATAATAAAATAATAAAATGTTACAATATTGAATATAATATAATTAATATAAGTGTGAGGGTGAGTATAATATATCATATAAATAATGATGTTATGCGCTAATGTGTGCGTGCGGGGGAGAGAGAGACTGTATTTAGCTTGCTGTTTTACTGTGGGAGGAGTGTTCTAACGTCTTGTATTATTATTTCTTTTGCATGCATGCACTGTGACACAACACATTTTCCCATGTTTTTGTGGAATAAAGATTTCTTGACTTGACTTGACTTGACTTGAATCACAATTAGGAATGAGTTACAGGAGTACTTTTAAGGGGTGACATTATCTTTAACATAATTTGTAATATAATTACCTACTTTGTGTTTTGATGTACTGTTGGCTGTATTGTTATAGGTATTGTTGAGAATTGTGCCAAGTTGATTAGATTTCATCATTCAGTGTGTGTTTTCATTATCATACAGATTGTATTTTGACATTTTATTTATTGTACATACTGAATTCTATCTGTTCAGACTGGTGTGATAGTGCTGTATTGTAAAGAAAATGTACATGTAATTGCAATAAAATGTGTTTTGAAACTAAATGCAAATAAAAGTGTATTTTACTAACTAGTCCCCAAGCAGAGCATCCTATATTTTTACCTTTTCATCTTCTCCATACATCACGGTTAGGTGTTAAAAAAACCACTTCTTTATTACAGTTTAACAAATGAACATTGAAACTAATTAGATGTAAAGCTCTTGTATATTTGGGGGAAAATAGTTTCAAAGCAGTTAAAGCAAATTCAAATGATGTTTGAGGGAGGAGGGGGGGAGTGGGGTGGATGGAAGAGTGGTTGATACAAACTCGCATGCATAGCATCCTTGTGTTGTTTGCTTTGGGTATAGGGAAAAGGGGGGGGGGGGGGAGGAGGGGATTGTGTTTCGTCTCCATTTAGGATCAGATGGACAGAATGGAAGCAGGGGAGGATCAGTTGGTCAAAGTGAGAGGAAGGAAGTGGAGGGTGGAGGAGGGGTGTCACAATTTTTGATGTTTATAAATATATATTTGTAAATTCTTTTTATTGCTTAGATCATATTACAATACAAAAGTTGTAAACCAGAAAGTATGTTACAATAGATTGCTATACATGAAGCAAACCACACAAAACTCACTAACAATCAATGATACTTGCATTGACAGGGAAGAGAGAAAAAAGGGGGAATTAAAAAAAAATTGTATGTAAAAAAAAAATTATAATTAAAAAATGTTTTTTTTCAGTTCATCAGTAAATAACTTTTGAATATCGATTAATATAGGCCTCCAATCTTTTGCTTCCCCATCCAGAATCCTCTGAATGATTTTTTGTTTATTGGTTGTTCTTTAGTCACTTGAACTCCCCTCCCCCTTCCCCCTTCCTACACTAATCCGCCCCTGGGAAGCAAGGTGAAAGGTAACTTGCATATGCAGTTTAATGATTGCCTTAATAGTAATTAGTATAGTACAGCAGTGATGGTATCATAGACTATCAGACTTGCACACTCTCGTTGATGTGCTTATAGAGAAAACTCTTTATACTTGTCACACCGGTAGACTTTCAGGTATGGTTCGTCTTAAGAATTTGACTACTTGGGGGTAGGTTGGGGAGGGGGAATAAGAAAATACAC
>CM072515.1:47848033-48023033 GCA_036898135.1 Oncomelania hupensis | reverse complement strand
TAGTTCAATTTAATATTAATGAAGTATGTGCATATTCCATTTTTACTGTCCATTTTAGCAGTATGATTGCTCTGGTGGTTCAGTGTTGATTTAGGACCCTACCCCTCTTTCCCTGAGTTGGTTATCCTCGTCTGCCATATGACCAATAGTGGGTATAGACATTAAACCTTCATGTTCATTCATGTGCACACAGAACGCAAGCGTTTATGGCTGGGCTGACAGAGCTGAAATTTCGCGTGTACCTTCAAAGATGTGTACACAGGGTTGTGGCTTAAATTCATTTTGTGGCTTAAATTCATGTTCTTAGTTCGTAGTTATCACGTCAGGTAGTCATTTTTTCTATACAACGTCCCTGAAGTATTTGCACCCATACTCCTGAAAAGCTGATAATGGTTTTGGGACAAGATTTGTAGATGACATTCACGGAATTAGATGCTCGTGTTCCTGTAAATGTGGGGGTCTTATAGCCATTACTATTCAAATGCGGCACTGCTTCATTATGTTCCAATGTTTTGTATCATTAACCTGAAATCCAGACACCGACATTTCATTGCCCCGAGATAGTTTATCGGCCACAATCTGGTTTGCCAAGGGGTTATTCGTATCCTGAGGGTCAACACTTTTATAATTTTTAAATAAATGAATTATTGGGCAGGTCAATATGTTGGCCGATAAAGAATCTAACTCAAGCGGCTCAAGGCGCTCACTTGCAACCTTTGGGCGCATAGTCTGACGCCAATTCGACTAAGCAATCCTGATTAAAATTTTTTAAAGTATTTGCAAGGCCTACAATGAACTTGACTTTGAATATCATCGAAAAAACTGAAAATATATGAAATATCAAACTATATTATCTCTAAAATCAATTTTGGACATTATACCACTCATAGTTCAGAGCCAAGGTCACTTCAAAGTACTCATACGAACAAACCTTAGAAATATGTTGACCAATTTAACAATCTCATTTATATGTATCATAAAACAAAGAATCGTAAATTCAATATTAATAACTTAGAAACTTTAGACATGTTGTCAAATATTTAATAATTTTTTTACCCTATAAATTTGCCTTCAATTCACGTATCATTTTCGAGGTCTCGTGGGTATACTCCATATTACGTATTTAGGTTGTGTTAGTTAAAACAGTACTTGACCACTTCAATGTCTTGCTCAGTCGACGGCGAGAGACCGGACAAATTATTATTTGTCAAATGTCATTTTTGGTCTATTTAGGACTCATTTTGCGTCGAGTTTTGAGCGAATACATAGTAAAAAAAAGTCGTATGCATTTGCAGTATTTGACATTCGACACAAAATTTATTCAACCATAGGCCAATCTACATTGTTTTAGCATTATTTGTGAAGTAATACTCTAACTCATACACCTAGATGAGGTCCTCTCATTCGGCTCATCGTATTCCGCTGGACCCTATAAGCAATGAGTAATCAACTTTAGACCTGGAGGCAAACACTCAAAACGTATCAAACACTCAAGACAAATATATCAAATTTAGTCTGAAACAATTTTATTTCAATGAATAACTGACAAGTACTTTTTGTAAACAAAATACAGAATGAATAACAACAACAAATTTAAAGGAAAGGAACGTACACCATTGGCATGTCATAATGCATAGTTTAATTTCAACTATTTTAAAGTGACAATGCTGTTAGGACCAATCTTCCCCGAGGGGGTTGGTGGTGGAGTGAGAAGTGAAATTGGTCCATCGAGTAAAACTGTTAACAAAAACTGACGACATCTCTTTAGGTAAGAAAAAAAAACAACGGATAGAAATAAATTCAAATATTGCAAAAAACATAATATTCAATTGAATAAGAAACAATTTATACAATCTGAGCAACCTCTAGCTCTTCTTTGTGAATTCGTTGAAGATGGATTGACATTTTTTCATTAAATGTTCTTGGCAAAAAATACAACATTGCTTTTTGACAATGCATCTTTGACTTGAGCAAAAAACTGAACACTTGAATGGGCACTTGAATGGTCACTTTCTAGAACTTGACCATTTGCTTTGGCTTGCGAAGAGATGATCGGCATCCTGGATCTGCAGTATATAACATACCACAAGGGTTATTGCTAGAGTTTGAGACAAAATACATCTTACTCACAAAAGATCGAGCAAGAAGAATTATATTTTAATGTAGTCTATGCAAGCAAATTGGTTTTTATTTGGGTGAACATAGAACTGGTGAAACAGAGAGAGTGAGAGAGAGAGAGAGAGAGAGAGAGAGAGAGAGAGAGAGAGAGAGAGAGAGAGAGAGAGAGGGTTGGCATGGCGGGGGTAGAGGGGATATTAAGTATGCTGCCAAGATGATTAACAAACAAACCATTTTAAAAACACTTAGTAATCTGACAATCTACCCTGGACCTTAACACCCCAAAACTAACGATTTCTTTTTTTTATTTTTTAGGTGATACGCCACTATGGGCGATAGCACTTATATATTTTGGGGGGGGGGGGGGGGTGAGCATAGCCTAGAGGCCAAGCATAGACATGGGGGAATAGAAACATGGGAATTTAAACATCAGGGAATAAAGAACTGGAGAACATAGACCTGAGTTAACATAGGCCTGGAGGATGACAGGCCCGAGGGAATATAGACCTGTGGAAAATAAACCTTGGTGGACACCGACCCGAGGAACAGACCTGGGAGAACACAGACCTGGGGAAACATAGACCTGGGTAATCATGGATCTAATTCAGGACAGTACAACAGTCAATGAAGATAAGGCTAACCTAGAATGTGGTGATAAGTATGAACAATCGGACGAAGACTTGAACGGCCCATTTTGTCGCCTCCTCTTTCGTCCTCGCATATCATAACTCTCTGTTGACGCTTTTGATATTCTGGTTTCTTGGGTCTCTCTCTTGCACGATGTGACACCCTGTTGAAAAACAAAAGATTCAAGTAGTGGAGAGCCAGAACTTTCAATATTAATATTGGGGAAAATATTCAGCTGACAAGAATGCAAACGGACTAGATCTAACATCATGGTAAGTGAGGTTAAAGTATGAAACAGCCTAATTCCTGGTAGGGGAAGTGCGTGGCATGAGGCGAGCTGTTACCTACGCAAGCTCGGCCATTTAGCGTTATCTCGCCCGATCTGAGTCGGGCATCGAACTGGGCCAACAGTTCACTAATAGCACTGAGGTCAGGATAACCACATGGGCCCACTTCTTTAGTGGCGGCGGACCCACCACCGCCTCCACCGCCCCTGTCGGAACTGGCAACCGCCGCCGGGACCTCCCGAGGGGAATGGCCTTGTGCACGGCCACCAGAGAGGGAGCTCTGTGACCCAGATCGCGCTCGGCGTACAGGACGTCGGCGCCAACCTGTTTTTGGGTAGGAGCAACCGGTGCCCCGGCCGTCCGGCCACGGACCATCTCGACAAGGTCCACAACGGACTGGATCAGTCTTTCGACAAGGCGTTCGAGCCTGTGAATAGCCACCCAAGGGTCGTTTTTGGCACCAGGTGCCAACCTCACAGGCTCTGTGTAGGATCCCGAACCCACCCCGGTGACCGGCTGGGCTATAACTGTATCCCCTTTCTCGCTCCCCGCCGCCAAGCGTCAGAGAGAACCACTCCAAGCACTAGGGAGGGAACGGGGTGGAGCAAACACCCCCGCAAGAGCTGCAACGCCGCCCGACACGCCCGAGGCCACGTCCCCAATCGCCGACTCAGACATAATTTTTTGTTTGGCCAGACATAAGGCCTGCGCTCGTGGCATGAATGTCGCCGCTCGCAATTCATTCGCCAACAGGCGCTCTCTGCGAGTAGGGTAGTTATGATTAGCGTCCGAGTGGTCACCACGACAGTTGGCACAAGTTCGCCCTACGGCTCTACAAGCGGCCCCCGAGTGACCGGCAGCCCTGCAGGAAGAACAAATCTGCGCAGAATTAAAATTTGTTCGATTGTGCCTGAATCTTTGGCACCGGTAGCACCTAAGTGCCGTTGCCACGTAAGGAGTCACCAGGAACTCCCTACAATTGAGAAGGAGAGCTGCCGCAGCGTCATCGCCTCGACTGTCACCCTAACCGCGGTGGACGGCTGTCCATCTGACCGGAGGATGCGTTGGAATTTCCTAACCTTGCAGGTGCGGACGGTACCATCCGGGTCCACCGATTCATTGCACTTTCCGAGTATCTCCTCCACCGGCACGATGGGGGAGAGGGGTAGGGGTGGGTGGGGGGATGCCAGAGACAACCCCCTCCACCACCGGCACTGGGTTAGTACATGCTATCATAATCTGGCCCACCTGCGAAAGTTCAATCAGTTTCTGTTACTGCGTCAAGGTTTTACAACCTATGAGGAAACCTTCATCTTTATGTAGGGGTCTTACCCTGTCCACCGCGCCCACAGAACCGCGCAAGAGGTCTGCCAGCTTCCAACCAAATGATTTGAATGAAACCAAAGTGGTATCACATTTTTGTCTAATAACTACCGCAAATTGACAAAGACCGTAATTTGGTGTGCGAGTCGGCCCCAGGGGTCGTCTCATTTTGTTCTTTCTTCTACTGGTAACAGTAGACCACGCTTGACCCAACGGGGGGCGGGGGGGGGGGGGGGGGTCACTCGAAGCAGCGACTGGAGGGGTCACCAGATGTACCACCTCCTCGAGCGTGGGACCAGAATCAAGGGACTCCGCTCCCGAGCAAGGATCTGAGGAAGAGGGAGCAGCCCTCTCTTCCATAAAGTTACCCTCAATCTCCTCCGGAATGGACGAGAGAGATGGATCATGGGCCCCCATCCACCTAGAGGAAAAGAGCCAGGGGCCAGCACTAACGGCCGCTCCCGAACAAACGTCCAAGGGGGTGGGAGCAACCCCATCCTCCATAGAATTATCATCAGTCTCCTCCGGGATGGACGAGAGAAAGAGGAATCAGAGAGTGTTTCCTGGGCACTCTTCCACCAAGGAGAAGAGGGCCCGGGGTCAGCACTAACGGCCAAATTATTCAGTCAGAGAGCAACGCCCCCACCGTCCTGCGAGGTCCGTTTACCAACGTCATCGTCTCTCAGTTCAGTTTTGTTTTGAGTAACCGGGTGATCCTTTCCACCCCTTTTCTTCGCGGCGATGCGCCTCAAAGTCCAAAAATTCAACCAGGATCTGTCAAAACCGAGGTTTAAAGATTTAATTCAAAACCTATGAAAAACATATCAAAATCGATCTCCAATGAGGACCCAAACATCTCAAATTCCTAGCTAAAAAAAGGTTACGAAAGCTTAAAAACTTTTTAAAATCTATAAAATATTCACCAAAGGAGCAGGTAGCGCCAAAGCCATTAGGACATCCAATCTCAAAAAGGTAAGGCAACGGCGCAGCAGTCGCAAGCAGTAAAGCGGTGAGGCATCTCAGGACAGCAGAGTGCAAGTACGTGCAAGCCCGTTTAAGTCTCGCCAGCAGAAGATGCAATTCAGCAAAGCGTAAGTGGCAACCAGGTGTGATACGTGACACGTCCTCCTCTGATAATGTTCCGCCTGAGAATCATTCCATTCCCTCAGTGGTGTATTGCTGTCTGCTGACCCTTGGGGTACCCTGGTTTTATAGGTATCTGTGGCACCTTGTGAAACCCTGTTGGAAAACAAAAGAATCGAGTTGTGGAAAAATAAAACTATCAATATTAATGCTGAGATTACAAAAAGTCTGCCAGCTCTAATCACGCCTTCAAAACCACTTTCTCTGGTGACTTTCATGGTTTTGGTGATAATGACTCCAAACCTGTTTTCCAAAGGTTGTGGTGATTCCCCTGGCGCCGACGGCACTCCGTTAAATACTAGGTTGTGACGTCTTGAATCAAGTTCTGCCATGTCCTGCCGTGTGCCTTTCTTGTTCAGGCGCTCACTCATCATTTCCACTTTCTGTAGTTTCGTTTCAAGACTATCCACTTTTTTTCCTTAGCTCTTGGTTTTCTCTTCGATCATTTCCAGCTTGGCACTCATCTCACAATATCTCCACAAATTCTCTCTGTGTCGCTTTCCAAAGCCTGAAGTCTCTCATCTAGATTCTTCTCCGCCTGGTTCAGTTTGATGGTCACAGCTTGGGCATTATTCACTTGCTATTTATCGATGCGATTGACGGCTTGAAATACTTTTTCGATCGCTACCAACACTCTGCTGTCACCGCCGTTGCTGTCGGTGTGGACGCCTTCGTCGGCGTTGTTACATAATTTTCATTCGGTCACGGATTCATCTCCACCTCGCCACTTTGAATAATGGGAGCCACAGTCAGAAACAGCACCACCAAATCGGAGGGTGTGACGCTGGGTTGTTTCGAGTTTCTATGGTCTGAAGCGTAGTGCAGCTTTCTTCACCCTTTTTGCTATAAATGCTGAAGCAGCGGTGAAAGACGCCAACAACCAGCCTATGTTTTACAGCTGTAGTGGGCATAGTTTTACAGTTATGTAGATTCACCGTTGCAGTTAGGTAGATAGCCTACACCGTTGCAGTTAGGTAGACAGACTACACCTTGCAGTTAGGTAGGTAGCCTACACCGTTGCAGTTAGGTAGATAGCCTACACCGTTGGAGTACAATACTATATAGTAAACTAGAAACCGCAACACATTTTTCTGTCAATAAACATCACTAATTAATATCTGAACTCACTGCTCCAGCAAAATGCGTCCGCACGCTACCATGACTATGTTTCAACTCAGAGAGAGAGAGAGAGAGAGAGAGAGAGAGAGAGAGAGAGAGAGAGAGAGAGAGAGAGAGAGAGAGAGAGAGAGAGAGAGAGAGAGAGAGAGAGAGAGAGAGAGAATTTTATTTTCCAATGGTAAAAAAATAAGCGCTGGCTTCCTTTTTTGTCAACATCCTGCCCTTGTAACAATAATAATGAATTACTAAATTAACCTTATAAAAATAAACATCTATGATCTTCATGCAACACACACAAGCTAGAGAGAGAGAGAGAGAAATAGAGAGAGAGAAAGAGAGAGAGAGAGTGGGAGAGAGAGTGGGAAAAGAGAGAGAGAACCAATCCATAGTGCACAATTTTTAATAGTGATCCTTAATCTCACCTTTGAATTATCCCTTGTCCTTTAGGAAAAGCAAACACCTGGCTTGTTGAAGAAAACATCTGCAAATGAAATTTAAAAACAATGACAGCAACGAAACACACATTTATTGTATTTCTTTTCTCGCCCTCCATTCTCTTCTTTAACTTCACTTTCAGTTCATATTTGAACAACATTATATTCCTTACTCAAAGCAAAACACGGTAAAAGGTGTTTTCTATTCCTTTTAATAGCATCCTGCGTCACTTTAGCTCAGAATTTAAAAAAAAATTTTTTTAGATCTAATTTCCCTTCGTAACCTACACACAGTCGATTTAGATCAAAATTTATTTCGTCTTGAATAGAGTATCAGTAATTTGGTTCATTTGCTGATAATGATTAGAAATTGTTTGAAAATGAATGCGGATTGTACTCCTTTTTAGTTTGTGTATTGGGGCGCTGTGAATGTCATGTGCTAAACTTCCTTGGTCAATTTAATTTATATAACAATATATAATAGAGTGTAGGCTACACAATATTTTAGTTATGCATTACCGCAATCCAAATATCAACATAAAACTATGATAATTTTTTTTTGAAATCGACACATAAAAACTTCATTGAAAATAAAAATTATCAGAGGTGAAGAGTAACATTCTAAGCCAAAAGCAATTATAGGCCTATAGGACAGAATTCGTACACAAACAACAGCACATGCACGCTTAGATGCACTCTTTTAATCTGTTTCAAACACACTTAATGGCAACATATATATATTATATTACTATAAATCTGTCCTCGTCTTTTACAAATCGGAAAACATCTAGTCCTCTGCTTCAACTTATATTGGGGGCATTATCACAGCCCCCAGCACGACAAAAGACACATGCTTTCCCAACTTCCTACGTTTTATACCAAATAAAATGTTTAGCCATATTACCTATCCTTATAATATACATTCTGCTCTGGATGGAAAAAGAAATGAATCTAGATGTAACGACGGCTTTTTTTTTTTATCTCGCCTAGATCTAGCTTAACTTTGGCGTTCGGTTCCCGACCATTCGATCGATCACAGTCTCATTCCAATACAATTATAACCTACGAATAAAATATCATCAACAAACAAGTAAAATCAACAATGACAAAAGCATACAGTTTATGTTCCATAACACATATCAAACAATCGTACAATTAAAATTCTTGCTCACCTTGGGGCCACAAAGCATCGCCATCTTGAAACTGCAACTCGTCATTGAAAGTTATCTTCCCTTGCCATGTGTGCTTTGGCAAATGGAAACTTTTTTCACACACTTTGATGTGTGAAATAATTCACACACGAATTTGACGAAAGTGCACAAGGAGGTTCCAGCCTTGAAAACTTCTAAAAATCCCGATTTAGCACTTCTCTTCAAGAAACAGTATTAAAAAAAGTGGGTTCCATTTTTTGAAACCCACTTGTTTTTGGAACCCAGTTGGACGCTTGTGTGTTAATCTAAGGAACCGAGTTGGATAGTTGTGAACGCACACACACACACACACACACACACACATAATAATAATAATAATAATAATAATAATAATAATAATAATAATAATATGTACTGTGTAGTTTGTACTGTGATTGCTAGCATTGGTTGAAATAATAATTCATTTTTTATGAGAAATTCTGAAAAAGAGTCAGAATAAAGAGTATGACTGATCCAACATACATAATTTGTGGGGCCATAATAGAACAGTCTATAAGCACGTATGACGAGAGATCTTGTATACATGTATAGGGATTTAAATATAGTAGGCTACTTAATTTAAAATTAGGACATATAAGAAAGCTTAATACAAATACATCCCTATTTTAAAGCCTCATTTTTTTAATCCTCCATAGGGGTGCTGGGAGTTTCTGTATAAATAAAATAGTATCCCCACTTTCTGGAAAGTTAGTGCTTTAAATTCCCACTGTCGCTGTATTTCTCCTTTGTTCTTTCTCATTCCTATTCTGTTCTATCAGTCTACTATACGATCTTCTTTGCTGGATCAGTTACCTAAATTTTTTCTTGAAAACTCTTCGGGACATAACTCTTCATTTGTGTGTTAGGTCTGTTCCAAGGATCAGCTTGGGAATATTGGACGCTTTCTGTCAAGTGGTCACCGAGGCTTCCTATGATATTATTATTTGGCAATGTAGGCATTTTTTGTTGAAATTTTATAATGATGTTTGTATTATATTTTGTTTTTGTAAATGGGGGATAGAGTATAGTATCAGCGTCCCTTGCGTGGGATGCCTTTATTGTAAAGTGACCGGCTGGTGGAGTGCCTTCAGTTTTACCACTAGGATTGTTTCGGCAGATCTTTTATGCACATCAGGGGTGAATCCTCTTTCAGCCAAGTTGCGGTCCTGATTTTGTGGCCCTGATTCCACTCTTTGCAGTCCGCTGGACTCTGTAAGCAATGAATAACTAACTAACTAATTCATTTTTGGAACAAAGAGGATGAAAAGAACACGAGAATGCAAATATATGAAATACATAGCTGCACAGTTTGAAGATTGGACATACAGAGACAAGGCCTATATGCAGATAGGGACATAAGCTGACATACGTCTTGATACTTACGCTTGTGATATAAGAACATTAGACCGCATAGTGTAAAGTCAAGACATGTAGAAACATAGGCCTGGTGGGAGAACCAGAGACAAGTCGGGTCACAGCCTTTTTTAAATTGATCTCTCATTCAGTCATTGATCCATGGTCTTATCTTTTTGTAGAACTTGTGGACACTAGCTGGAGTTTTCTAGATCTGCTTCTTCTTTTCACTATTGTTTCAAATTTCGCACACGTATATATATGCTTTGTGTTTTTGTTCATTTTTTATCAACCTTTTTAGTGTATTGGGTGACAGTTTACTTTGTTCAATTTTTGATAATATAATTTACCTTAGCATTTTATTTTATTTTTTTTTAGTTGTTTGATGTGGTGATTTTTTATTTGTTTGTGTTTTGGGGTCTTTTTTTTTTTTTTTTTTTTTAAAGGGATGGGGTATGAATACATTTTATGCACTTAATTGATCTTGTACCACATCCATTTTACAGGTACTGATGTAGGTATAATTGTAGCTTGTTTGTGCCTGTGTTTTTAAATTGTTCACTTTGGACTTGGACTATTATATAACTCCCCCATTCCAACTCCTCGAGCCTACTTGTATCAACTGAATATACTATGCAAAGTCAATAGCAAGTTTAGTGATATATAATTTAATTTTGTATTTTGATAGGTGTCTGTGCAATGTTTTATCAATATTGGTATGTAGAACTTCTCTTATGTTATAATCATAATAATGATTGTGTGAAATGAGACAGCCATATTCAAATTTTCAATGTGTAATTTCACACTAAATATAAACTCTATAACAATAACACTTACAATCACCTGTAAGTGAATACAAACAGTATAATATAGTAAGTTGAGTTGAACTTAATGTGGAAATTGTTCCATATGCTGTGCTTTGTCACATTGCAATGGTTTGTGCATTTCACCTTACAATAACAGTTCACTTTTATTTTATGTCCACTTTATATTGCGGTTTTATGAAGACTTTCATAATTTATGATTGTGACACTGATACTGTGATACTGATAGTCATATAAAATAACTGAAAAGCCACTTAAGCTTATTTTAATATAATATTTGTTATAGTTTTCCTTCTCTTTTTTCAACACAACTACTAGCCATGAAAATAATGATATAATTAACTATTAAGTTACTTTGACTATAAGAAGAAATAAGTATTTTAAAAATAAACATGTCAAATAATATTTTCAGGGTCTGTGACTACCGCAGATCAGTTCTTTAAGTTTAACTGTTCCCTATATTTCAAATGCTGACTGATTGTTTATGTGCATGCATGTACTGGTCCCAGAATTAGCAACATGTTCGAGGTGAGGTGTTGGGACAATCAATTGTATACAATTTATCACAAGAAGAAGAATAGGCAGATTGATTGAGTACATATGTTGATTACAGAGTGGAAACTAGAATGAACAACCTTGTATTGGCAAATCAGAATGGGCAGATTGGTTAATTGTATCAGTGTGTTGATCAGTGTGTACCTGTATTGATGCAGAAACAAGAATTGACAAGTTGCAGTCTGGACTTGTGAAAACCTGTGCCAGCATTGATCGATCACTATCTGGCTGTTAGCTAACATACATTAGTTGTTGTTGGCTGTTCCCTTTACAGTGTAGTGATTCACAGTGAATGTAGTCGAGTGCTTATTTTTATTGGTAGAAATTTGATGCGGAAATCTATTTGGAAAAAAGGGGGGAAAATAAAACAACTTGCATCAATTTTGATTGATCAAGCACTAATTACTACTACCATTATGAATTCTGTTGTGAGCTAATCTGTGTTCATTGAAACAGGCTATTCAGTTGCGTTGATGTGGGTATAGTGAATGTTTGCAAGTGTGTGGATAATTTTTTTTTTAATTGGATTTTATTTATTTATTTCTGTAAGAAAAAAAGTGCCAGTATTGTTTGATCACTATCAAAGTTCAGTTCTGCTGTTAGCTAACATACTTTCATTGTTGCAGCTATTCATTTGCATAGTAGTGATCATAGTGAGTGTGTTGGAGAGTTTGGGATAACCTTTGATTTAGAATTTTATGTTATTTGAAAAGTTAACTTGTTCCAGCTAGCTTTTATCGATCACTGTAAAGTGTTTCGCTGTGTGTATATTACGTAGTTTGCAAACTTACATTACATGAGGGTGAATTGAGGTGCAGTTATGTAAATTAACTACAGCACTAGTTTCCAGTGCTTAAGGTAATAAGCATGGCCAAGTTTGATTTTTTGTGTGTTACCTATTGTGTATTGGTTTTGAATCCTATACGCAAAGCTGTAATGTTAGATTAGAAGTGAAAAAAGCTGGACAAGTGCATGCATGATAATGTGTGAAACAGCTGCCATTCGGATATCTTCTTTAGACAAGTTATGGCTAGTTGAGACCTTGTAATTAATTAATTATTTGATAAGATAAATAGTGCAGGTTACTTGATTGTTAATCCAAATTGTTACCATCCTTAATTAATCCTTTAAATATTAACTGCTTTAGGCATATGAAGTGTTCAGTGCTTTGGGCTTTTGAAATGTGTTACCAAAGTTTGTTGTGTGTTTTTTTTTTTTAATGAACATGTGACATTTTTAGAGGCATATGAGATATGGAGTTTTTAAAAATTCTGTATTGTCTGCTTATTCTAATCATTTAAAAAAAATTAATTTCTTGCTTTTTTTCTTTATTTTTTTCATTTGTAAAAAAATATTGTAAAAAATTATTATTTGATATTATTTCAATTATTTGTTGTATTTATTTATTTATTTATTTATTTTTTGGTTGTTGGGGTGGGGGGTAGTGTGGAGGAGGGGGCAAGGAGGATGAGGAGGTTTGTGTTACATTTCACATTTGATCTTATTTAAATGTTGATTTGCAGTAAATGAGTAATAGTCTCAGTATGCCTCAATGTTACTGCTATGTATGCAAATAGATGTGAGATGGAAAGATCCTGAGGGTGGGTGTGGCAGTTTGGAAGGGAACCAGCTTACAAGTAACATCAACACTGTAATTACACGCTATCTCCTAACCTGTCTATTATATCCTCTTTCCTATTATTTTCATCTTCCATACTCGTATAATTCATATCTGTTTCGCCAACAGATAATTTTAACATTGCTTCGTTCCAGACACGAACTACTTCAAACAGTGGTACCAACAGCAACATCAACAATAACAACATTGTCAGTAACAATAACGATAGCTCGTCATCATTTGCCAAAGACTTTGACATGCCTTTATTGAGGGGTGCTGGCTTTCCCACGGCTGCCATGTCATCTTCTCTGCCGGTGACTCGAGGCAGTGTTTTGGAGACCTGCATGCACGCTCCCACCGTCCACACCACCCCTCATGGTGCCCACAGTCAGCAGTTCACTGTGGAAGAACAAATTACCACCGTTCATATACCTATGGTATGTATTTCTTCATTTTAAAAGTCGAAATTCGCCTACCGTACATATTGATGCTCCCACTGTTTCCTGTTGGACTGACCATTATCGCTCAGCACCTCTCCCCTCCCCCATCCCCACACCACCACCTGTCCTTTTAGTCTGGGATTGCACTAATTACTGCACAGTTGTGCATGTTTACACATTGTTTTAAGCATGCATGCCAATGTTTATCACAGTTGACGCAATGTCCATTATGACTATGCCTTTGAATAACTGAAAGTGCTTGCATGATTTTTGTGGAATGTACCATTCACCCACTAGTATGTTTGACTAAATGTCAATGTATTGTTTGTGGATTTCAGAGACGCCCCAGTTGGCAGTTCCTAGAGATCTTACATGAAGGTGGTGCTAGTGGGGAAGTGTTTACCATGAAGGAGGTCAGATTTACTGCTTTATAAACCCTCTGAATTTGTACATGAACTTTTCACATACGGTTACAGTGTTTATCAGTATTTGTTAATATGATCTTGATAAGTTCTTTGTAACTTTTGCTTTGATGATTCACTGATTTTAATACACTTAGGTTATGTGGTTTTGAGTGACAGAACAAGGTGCAGCAGGGTGAGTCTCATACAGTGTAGCGGAGACTAGGCGAGGCCTGCTCCCTCTCTCTACTCTCAGTAGATGGTGATGAGGCCTAACCCCGTAGGAACTGCAGATGTTCTTGAAGTTAGTCATGTGATCATCAGCATCACTTTCCCTCTCTCTCCTCGTTACATAAAGAAAAGAAGAGGATAGCTTTTGTGCCTCAGGTTGTAACGTCTTCAGCTCTAGTGGCAAAACCTCCTCACTGTCAACCAAGACAGAGGGAGAAGGCTTCGTCTAGTTTCAGTTATGCGTGTCTATGTACTCACCCACAATCTTCAGTCTTACAGATTTGGTATTTTGTTTTACTGTTATCAAATTTTTATATATTTATTTATGAGTGTTTTCTTTTTGTCTAGATTGTGCACCATGTGAAGAACTACATTCTGATGCACAGGCTGTTTGATCCCATGGACCCACGAGTGGTTCACTGTGGCCATGATAAACTGGGACAAGTTTTCAGCGTCACAAAATTCACCATCAATGAAGCTGTGTATGTATAAAGATCTCTTTCTTGTGGCGACAGTGTGCTCATGTTTCTTGTGTGGAAATGTTTATACATTTGATAAATTTTCATTTCTATATTTTGTTCATTTATTGTCGCTCATCAGAAACTTAATATTATTTTGTTGCATGTTGCTTTGGTTGTTTTACTTGCATTGTGTGTTTGGGTTTCAGACAATTGTTCACCAAGAACAGTTTCCCTGTGCCAGACTCCTGTATTCGCATCAGACGACAACTGGTCAAGAAAGCAGTAGAAACCTGCACTGCTGCTGCGGCCAGCACTTCTTCTGCCACTCAGGTATTGTCTTCGGCAGCAGTAATGACTGCCCCATCCTCATGCTCTGTCTTTGTCTTCATCAGTTTTGTTACCATGGTCGTCATCATCTCCATATTTAGTCAAGTCAGTGCATCTTGATCACCCATTTTTGAAAGTTCATGTTGTACATTCTTACCAAGATAAATATGTTGACAATGATTTTGTCCAAAAGGGTGAGAGTTGTGCCACAGCTACAGTAACCAGCACAACAGGCAGTTTTGAATCATCCATGACAAGAGGAAGAGCTGACGATGCAGGATTTGCCAGTAGTGCCTTCAACACTGCTCCACATCTTTCCACTCACCAAGGTGAGATTCAATGACGCATGTGCAACACACATACTAATACACACAACACACACATACTCACACACACAGTAATGTCATAATTATAGCCAGAAATGAAATTATTTGCATGTGTTAGTCTTTCACAACCAAGCAGGATTTTAGGTAGAGGCACACAGCGTACAATGTCAATATATCTCAATTTAAAAGTGAAACTATTTGTGTGTGTTATTGTTTCATATTCAGGCTGGAATGTAGGTGCAGAGCACACAGCATGCAGTGTCAATATTCCTCAGTTTAAAAGCAAAACTATTAGGTGCTTGTTGTTGGTTGTTTCAGTTCCAGAAAGGAGTGTAGGGAGGGGAAGCAGTACATATGGTGTGAACATAGAGTACGGAGATGAGGTGGACGGAGCAGTGCCTGTCTTTCAAGTCAATCTGGAAACCAGCAACAGACGGCCACAAACCCAGACTTCAGAGGTGATTAGCTTTCAATGGGCTTAGATTTTCAATTTCCTGTTCTTATTGATAACGTGTCTTGCCTAATGTCTACGTTTATTGTAATTGCAGTGGTAATAAAACTGAGTCCTTTTGTGTCACAGGCCCCGGAAGAGGACAGTGTATCTGTGCAGTATGATTCTGACCATTTCGCTGTGGAGTATGAGCTGGAACCAAGTGACCCGCTCTCTGACTCGGAGCACAGCTCACATTCTATGGTAATTTTTTTTTTCTGTCTTTGTCTCTAGCGCTTTATTTTCTCTTGCTGTCTTTCCCTCCCTCTGTCAGAAAGTAAAAATGGAATCTGAGAAAAAGGGGGGAAAAAATAACAGTATAAATATCTCTCTTCCTCGCTCTCTCTCTCTCCCTCTCTCTCTCTCACTTCCCCCCCCCCCCCCTCTCTCTCTCTCTCTCTCTCTCTCTCTCTCTCTCTCTCTCTCTCTCTCTCTCTCTCTCTCTTTCAAGGCACCAACTTTAAAAGTGATATGTTGGGATACTGTGCTTCTAATCTAAGGGAGATAAGCCATTTACCTTTATAGCAGATAACCTTTTGATTGGTAGAACATGAAGTTTAGTTCAATTCTTAATTCAGAAGTAGTCATTTTATGAGTTTTTTGAGCAATTTTAAACTTGACCTGAGACTCACTTTAAGACATATTCACTATAATTATTTACATGTTCTTGTATTGTTTGTTTTTCATGTATTGATTATGTATGCTATTATATATAAAATTGTAACACAAAACAAGACAAAACTTCAAATTGGTAAATTAAAATAATAATAATATGAGAACTTATAACGCGCACATATCTCACCACAAGGTGACTCAATGCGCATACATACACATTCTTTTACATTAACAATTGAATTCACTAAATAACACTTGCACTTAAATTACATGAAGATAACAAGGTGCCAATACAAACAGAGGCACAGCAAAATTCGCTTGAGAAATTTTGAAATAATTATTAGTACATGGCCATTTACAACTGAAATATTTATTATTATTATTATTATTATTATTATTATTATTATTATTATTATTGCGAATTGTTATTATTTCGCTCTTTTTTTGGAAGTGGCTGATAACATGATCTAACTCAAGGGGATAACTTGCTGCTTGATATGCACTAACACCACAGACAGTTGAAGTGATATGGATTGTAATGATGGGTGTGTTGTGTGGTATATTTCAGCATGACTACCTGGTGGTTCAGAAAGAGAGTGACATAGAATTTTGGGCTGACTATAGTGACACGGAGACCAGCTCTGATGTGGAATTGGGAGAAGGTGTAAGTTTCAGGATTTGTGTCTTCTTATGCCTTCACATCACATTTTTGAGTGATAGATGTGTGTTTGTTATGTATAAAATGTGAGCAGGTATGTTTTGGTGCATGTTTCAGCGCTTTGTGCTGATTGGTGATTAGGAGAAAAAAAAACGAAAATAGCATCCGGAATTATTATTATTCACATAAGTGCCCTAGAGCTTAGTTTGGGATAGGCAGACAAATATCCATAATAATGATATTGCTCTTCTGACTTTATGGAAAAGTATAGAGTAACCTATAACAACCAAAGTAGTTTTGGAGTTGCCTTGTATAATGATGTGGTCCATAAAGCTTATCTGAGACTTGACAAGGCTTACTCTGCTGAGGCAAGAGGGAGTAGGGCTCATCTAGGCACCTAAGCTGTATGAATGTAGTCTTGGCTGTTTTCAAGTGATATTGAAGTGCTTATTGTTGTGCTTCCACAGGACCAGTGGCTGTGCGAAACCTGTCAGACTCATAACGTCCCTTTCTACCGTAACTGCAGCAAATGCTGGACCCTCAGACCTCACTGGCTGCCGGATGTGAACCTTCCTTCCTCCACCACCCAAGCAGCTGCTGTTCTACCCACTGAACCCAGTGGCTCCCAGCACGGCTACTACGCTGTCACATCAGAGAGCAACGATGAACAGTTTAGGGGTAGCCTGCAAAAGTGGAGGGTGGGAGACAGAGTGAGACGACGAAGAATTAGAGTGATTTCTGCTTCATCCTCTGATAGAAACTCTGAGTCTTTGGCCTCTCTTTCTGAAGATGAGACTCTCAACACGCTGGTGACGGAAGACAAATTAACGACATCACAGGGTGAAACACCAGTAGAGACATCTAGTCAGGAAGTGGGGTCTGGCAGTCCAGGTCACTCTCACAGTCAAGGCCAGTTTTCTAGTCAGGGAACAGTGACGACATGTGTGGACGCTTTGACATTAAGCCAGCAAAGAAGTTCACCAGCAAGCCAGCAGGGCGGCACAATAGTAAGCCAACAAGACTGCGATAGACTTGAAAACCCTCCAGACCACCAACCCAGCAGTTCAGGGCAGGATGGCAGAGAAAGGGGTGGAGGCAAATGGAACAGCAAGCGACATGGCAGGGAAGTTGCTGCATCTCAGGATGTGTGCGTGGTGTGCGCTTCACGCCCCAAAACAGGCTGCATCATTCACGGCAGCTCTGGTCACCAGGTGTGCTGCTATCGCTGCGCCAAGCGACTGAGACGGAAGAACCAGCCCTGCCCTGTCTGTCGTAGGCCTATCCAAAAAGTCATCAAAAACTTTGTCTTGTAACCACTTTTGTCAACCTAGGCCAAGTGTTTGGAAAACATTGGGCGATTGGCATTCTTTTTAATTAAACTTTTCAAAAAGCTTTCTTCAAATTTCTGTTATTGTATTTATGTATTTACTTATTTAGTGAGGTAATTTGTTAGTAAATTTACTGACTTAATGTTTGATTTCCTTGTTTACTTATTCAGTATTTATTTACACTATTTACTTCTTTAGTGAAGTAGTTGGTTTATTTATATTTATTATTTTATTTGTACTTTTTGAATGGTCCGTTTATTGATGTTTGTTTTGAATGAGGTGTGGAATGTAGTTTTTTTCTTTTTATTTTTATTTTTAATGTGTGTTTTGTGTTTTTAATGAGAGTGATGAATGAATGAAAATTTACACAGCACTTACAAACTTCCACACCCAGAGGCGTGCTCACAGCACTTATGAGAAGCAGTAATTTAGTTTTGGCAACCATACTCATATGAAAACCTTTCTTTGGGATGATCAGTGATGAACTCTTCGTCTCATGTAGAGCGGTAAAGTGCGGCTTGTCACGGCTCATGAAGCGCGGTAAAGCGCGCCTAGTCACCGTCTACTTTTAGCACTCTCTCCCGCTTAACGGAAACCCGTTCCATTAGCGCATGCAGTTCGCTGGACCCTGTAAGCAATTAATAACTAACTTGTTGATCGTTGTTGTTGCATCAAGTTTTATTCATCAGATTAATTAAGTTGTACTAGTGATAGTTGTACTTGTTGATCATCGGCTGATCTTTGATAGACAAATTTGGCCCTGCAGTGGTACCAATGTCGTGGTGTTACTAGCGTGTTGTGAATGAAATTTTGAAAAGTATGTGCCTGGTTATGAGTGTGTGTGCATGGGTGGCCAGTGTGCCAAAAGCCACAAGTCTCCACATGCCCACTGTTCAGGTAAACTTAGGCAAAGTCACTCCACCACAGCATTTTTCACTAATCCCCTAACAACTTTCACACACAATAATAACAGAAAATATTTTGCAATTTGCTGAATATTGAAAGAATAAAATGGGTAGAGGGACCAGACGGCAGCAATTCAAAAAAGTGTATTTGTTACAGAGCTGATTGATTAATGATAAAAACAGATTTTGTGTGTGTGCATGTAACTAGAGCTTAACTACAATTTTCATCTCCAAATAAAAATGTTTAAAAAAAAAATGTAATGCTTTTTTTTTTATGTAATGAATATATTATGAGAGTGATACCAATCTCAACATGATCTGATTTTTTTTTCCCATTATTTTCGCAACTTTTACAAATATGCATTTTATTTAATTCAAAAAATGCCTTTTGTTTTACTGCTTTTTTTCGTATTTTAATTATTTATCTAAAAAATTTATTTGCAATAATTTCCTATCAATGCATGATTGTAGTACTGTGGAATATTAATTTTTTATCAGTTCCTGTCATAGTAATTACCCCCCCCCCCCCCCCCCACCTCCCTTCCTCCCATCCCCCACCTGTGGGGGTGCCGGGGGTTTCAGTATAAATGGTATCCCCACTTTCTGGAAATTTAGTGCTTTAATTTCCAACGTCGCTGTCTTTCTCCTTTGTTCTTTCTCATTCCTACTCTGTTCTATCAATCTACTATCTACTATACTATCTTCTTCTTTGCTAGACCAGTCACCTACCTTTTTTCTTGAAAACTCTTCCGGGACAAAACTCATTTGTTTGTGAGGTCTTTTGGATCAGCTTGGGAATATTGGATGCTTTCTGCCAAATGGTCACTGGGGCTTCCTATGATGTTATTATTTGGCAATGTAGGCATTTTATATTTATAATGTGTTTTGTTGATATTGTATAATGATGTTTGTATTCTATTTTGTTTTTGTAAACGGAAGTTACCCTTTGGGTCATGAGCAATCTTGCCACTGTAGATTGTTCAAACCTATAAAGGGAAAAGTGAAAGCCCCAGTTGAAAACCTGTCTTTCCTTTGTAGGCAAGACAGATTCACTGCGGCAACAATACCCCCGTTGGAGTGCCGGGGGTTTTCAGTATAAATAGTATCCCCACTTTATGGAAATTTAGTGCTTTAAATTCCCACTGTCGCTGTCTTCCTCATTTACTCTTTCCCATTCCTGCTCTGTCCTATCACTCTGCTATACTATCTTCTTCTTCGCTAGATCAATGACCTACCTTTTTTCTTGAAAACTCTTCCTGGACAAGACTCCTTGTTTGTGTATGAGGTCTGTTGGATCAGCTTGGGAGTGTTGGACGCTTTCTGCCGGGTGGTCACTAGGGCTTCCTATGATTGTATTATTTAGCACTATAGGCATTTTATATATATACAGTTGATGATTTATAATGATGTTTGTATTCTATTTTGTTTTTGTAACCGGGGGTTCGAGTAGTTGGGGTAAAGCCTCAGCCGTCCCCTGCGTGGGATGTCTTTATTGTAAAGTGACTGGCCGGTGGAGGGCATTCAATTTTCCCACTAGAGTTGTTTCGGCAGATCTTTTATGCGGATTGGGGGTTGTCCGGTCCTGATTTGGATCGGAAGAGTCCGCTGGACCTAAAGCAACAATCAATCAATCAATCAATCAAACGGAAGTTCGATAAATTAGAGTATAGCCTCAGCGTCCCCTGCGTGGGATGTCTTTATTGTAAAGTGACCGGCTGGTAGATTGCCTTCAGTGTTACCACTAGGGTTGTTTTGGCAGATCTTTTATGTGGATCAGGTTGAGTCCTCTTTCACTTCTCTGGTCCTGATTTGGCTCGGAAGAGTCCGCTGGACCTAACAATAACCATGTAATGTAATGTAATGTCATAGTATTTATATAAGTATTGTAACAGTTTTTTCTGTGCTTTATATTATCATTTGCAACATTTACATGTAGATGATGTACGTTGTATTCTTTTTTGTATTGTGTTTTTGGGTTATTTCAAATATTTGTTCAGTTCTGTAACCCAGTTTTTGATTGCAGTAAATTAGTAATAATGATTATGTGTACTTGTTTTTGTGTATGTGGCAACCATGTAATTTTGTGCTGGTTCATTGATCAGTGTGCTCCCCCCGTTGGAGTGCCGGGGGTTTCAGTATAAATAGTATCCCCACTTTCTGGAAATTTAGTGCTTTAAATTCCCACTGTCGCTGTCTTTCTCATTTGCTCTTTCTCATTCCTGCTGTTCTATCAATTTGCTATACTATCGTCTTTTTCGCTAGATCAATGACCTACCTTTTTTCTTGAAAACTCTTCCTGGACAAGACTCCTTGTTTGTGTATGAGGTCTGTTGGATCAGCTTGGGAGTGTTGGACGCTTTCTGCCGGGTGGGTCACTAGGGCTTCTATGATGTACTATTTAGCACTATAGGCATTTTATATGTATGTGTTTGGTTGATGATTTATAATGATGTTTGTATTCTATTTTGTTTTTGTAACCGGGGTGTTCGCGTAGTTGAGGTCAACCCTCAGCCGTCCCCCGCGTGGGATGTCTTTATTGTAAAGTGACTGGCCGGTGGAGGGCATTCAATTTTCCCACTGGGGTTGTTTCAGCAGATCTTTTATGCGGATCGGGGGTTGTCCGGTCCTGATTTGGCTCGGAAGAGTCCGCTGGACCTAAAGCAACAATAAATCAATCAATCAATCTTGAAAACTCTTCCTGGACAAGACTCCTTGTTTGTGTATGAGGTCTGTTGGATCAGCTTGGGAATATTGGACGCTTTCTGCCAGGTGGTCACTAGGGCTTCCTATGATGTTATTATTTAGCAATGTAGGCATTTTATATGTATGTGTTTTGTTGATAATGTATAATGATGTTTGTATTCTATTTTGTTTTTGTAAACGGGGGTTCGATAAGTTGGGGTGAAGCCTCAGCGTCCCCTGCGTGGGATGTCTTTATTGTAAAGTGACTGGCTGGTGGAGAGCTTTCGGTTTTACCACTAGGGTTGTTTCAGCAGATCTTTTATGCGGATCAGGGGTTGTCCAGTCCTGATTTGGCTCGGAAGAGTCCGCTGTACCTAAAGCAATAATAATGTAATGTAATGTAATGATCAGTGTGCTTTGTTATGTCAGTGTTTCTGTGGATTTTGTAATGCCCTTTTGGTTTGTGTGAAGGTTGTGTGTGATGCACAGTAAACCATACTGGTGTTAGTGGTGGGGGAAATAAAATATGGTGCATATTCTGTAATTTAGCAATACTTACTTGAGACACAATGTGTTGTACTGAATTCGCCATTTGCTAAGGGGATAAATTGTTTGATTTTAATTTTGATTTTAAATTTTGATTTTAATTTAGCAATACTTACTTGAGACACAATGTGTTGTACTGAATTCGCCATTTGCTAAGGGGTTAAATTGTTTGATTTTAATGTTGATTTTAAATTTTGATTTTAATCTGTAGCATGTGTGCTGTATTAACTTTCCATTTTAGGTAAACTGGTAGGACTAAAATGACTTTATCATTTCATTTGACTACTTGATATACTTGTTTTATAAAATTAAGTGACTTGTTCTTATATAGCTAACTTAACCAGCTCAAAGAGCTGCTCACAATCAGTCAAACTGAAGCAGCCAAACTGTATTAAGCGCACTTTTCAAACGCTTTTGACCATTGACTGTATCATTTCTACATACTTCAACACTTGCTGTGTGTTAAAATGGGCAATACAAGAATTTGGCTGCAATGTAATGTACAATAACTACTGCTGTGCAATACTGTACTGACCTATGTTTCACCATTGCTCTGTTATTTAAAATGTGTGATTAAACTGACGGAACACTTATTTGTTTGTTGCTCTTTCTTCGTTAGTGTGTATTGTGCTGTATGTGTAAAAATGCGGATCTGTATCTGGGTTCCAGCAGCAGAGGGTCATGATAGAGGACATTCACACACCATATTCACTCTTCAGCATATTGAACCCCTCACAATTGACATAATTTACATTTCAGTTTCACGAAATCCACATGCAATGCATACTTTCTTGAATCAATAATTATTATTTTCGAGACATTTTATAACAAGTTAAACTATAATTTTTTTAAAGAACAGAAGGGAGAAAAGAAAAGAAACAAAAAACAACTTCTGTAGCACAGAGAACGGCTTAGCAGAGGGGAATGTCCTTTCTGTTTGCAATGTGAAGGTCAATTGTACGATCTTACGCATGCTCAGTCGGGACGGAAGCTTGTGTGAACATGGCAGCTTGCAGACGATTTCTAGGCCTCTCGAGGCCTTTAGGGACTATATTATGCAACAGCCACATCCCAAGAGGACGGCAGTCTCGCACATTGATAACAGGCAGTTGCATCGATCGTGAGTATTGAATACAAAAATGTCTATGCAGTTTGAGTGATTTTAGAAACGCGTAAAAGCCGTAGGTCAGTGAGAATGTGTGAAGGACATCCACTTTCTGTTTCAGTAATTCTTCTTCTCCTTCCTGTAGACGACCAACACAGTATTTTGATGATTTTGTCGCTTTTTGGATGCTAAGACGCGCTTTGTATTTTAGGTCGGGTGTACTTTAGGGATACTGGAGGCTATGAATTTTTATTTAGATAATAATAGGAAAAGGGAAGGGTACACTCCGTACAGGGGTGATCGGGGGAGGGGGGGGGGGGAATCAGTGGCTGGGGGGTTGGGGGGGGTCAGGGGAGGGGGGGATAGGATAGGTGGGGAGTGGGGATAGGGGGTGAAAGGGTGCATGGAGGGTGGGGAGGAGCATCATGTTACAGGCAGGAGGTCAACCAGGGACTCTGCAGTGACGACCTCGTCATTATTATTATTAACGACTTACCTGAATATGTAGAGAATATATGCTAGATCTTTGCAGAAGATAGTAAAATCTATGGTAATAGTACAATATTGCAAAGGGACTTGAACACAGTGCAGGGTTGACCTGACATGTGGAAGTTGTTTCCTATCCTATCCTATCCCGTAACTCAAAGGTTGTTTGGGCACCACAGATGATCGTTTAACCAGCGTACACCATCTTTCGGCAATATCTGCTTTTATGCCCAAGCCAAACTGGTACTCAAACTAAACTAGTACCAATTACTGTTTTTTGCAAGGCCTGATGCTCTGGTGACATGGCCATACTATCAGAGTTTCCGTTTCTTCACCACTGTGAGCATATAATGATGTTGTCCAATGGCTTGTGTGATGGTCTGTCGGACTTCATTGTTGGTGATGTGCTGAGTATAGGAAATGCCCAGAAGTCTTCTGTAGCACCTCATCTCCATGCTTTGTATTCTTCAGTGCAGCAAGTTTCTTCAACATATTGAAGTTGGCTGCCTACAACAAAGAAGAAGAAGATCTGCTGTGACTGTGTGAGGGTCCATGTTTCGCAAGCATATAGGAAGATGGAGATGACAAAGGAGGGCAGCAGCCTTACCGGCCGACTGATGGTTCTGTATTTTTTTTCCTGGAGAGGACTTTCTGTTGGGACCCAATGTCTGATACAATCCTAAATATTTGAAGCTATGCACTGTTGAGGGATTGATCATCGTTTTGGTCTTCTCTGCACTTACTTCCATTCCATAGGCTCTGGAAGTGGTGTCAAGCCTCTGTACCAGCTGTTCAAGTTCTTGTTCCTCTCCAGCCAATCCATCAATGTCGTCCGCAAAACGGAGGTTGGAGATTGCTCTACCCCTATGCTGACTGTGCCTTCGTGATCTGCAAGGGTGTCTGACATGATGCGCTCTAGGAAATGTTGGGGAGAGTAGGCATCCTTGACGCACACCAATTGTTGTTCTGAACTAGTTCCCGATTGCGCTGTTGTGGTGGACTGCACTTGTGGCCTTATCATGCAGGCTTTTGATGACTTCAATAATTTTAGGGCTGATGTTGTACACTCTCATGGTTGCCCACAGAGCTGCATGCCAGACTCGGTCAAACGATTTTTTGAAGTCTACAAGCACATGATAAAGATGTTGTTGGTGCTACAGTTATTTCTCGCAGATTGAGGTTGAAAATCTGTTCAGTGGTACTTCGCCCTGCCCTGAATCCTGCTTGTTCTTCAGCTATGATTTAATCAGCTTGGGGTTTCAACCTTTTGAGTATTATTTTTCAGGAGGACCTTGCTGGGATGGCTGATGAGTTTCTAGACATTTAGAAAGATGCATTTTGCCTATTACTGGCAAAGCTAACCCAAACCAGGATTACTATCAGTATATGAAAATTTGTAAAAATAAGTGAGAGTGTGCAGAGAAGGTCCTGGGGATGATGTTTGAGAGCAACTTATCTTTTGACCAGTACATTCAGAAGGCAGTATGTACTCAGTTCATTTAATTAAATTCATTTATTATTGTCATAAAACAAGGTTAAAGTATGCAATGCTTTGTGATTTTAATTACAACAGTTAGTCAAAATTTTACTGAGTGATGAAACGATAAAATATGACATAATCAAATCAACTTGAATTACATTTCACCTAACAGAATTAGTACTATTAAAAGAGTTACTTTTAAAAAACTCAACTCCCTTTCCGTTTCCAAATTTTCTTGGAAATAAACATGTACATATATCGTATGTAAGCAACACAATAGGCTTAAATTCAAAAATTGGAGGTAACTTGTGTTTTTGTTTTGTTTTTAGTCACTTAGAGTTAACTGAGTGGATCTCTCGTCTCAGAACATTGTGTAAGCTGCAAGCTTTTCTTCAGAAATGGGGGTGGTGGTTGCAGGGCAGTGCAGCGCTGAACTAGAGTAGCTAGCCAGGATTGCAACTGAAATCAACCTTTCGGTTGACCAGGAAGATTTGATGGAGAACAGAGCAGAAATTATAGACAAGAAACTACTGTTCGTTTGCAAAGAATGTCAGCCCAACAAAAAAACATACAACTAGGGGCGCAACATGCAGGCAAATTTATTTTGAATGTTACAGTTATTATTATTTTCCATTTTTGAAATGGGTAGGGTCATTGTTGATGTGTGGGTGTGTGTGTATGTGTGCATGCAAAGGAACTCTGCACATGTCACTGTCCAGTGTTTGTTGTTATGATGATGATAATGATGATGATGATTTTTTTTCCAGAAGTACTTGTTTGCAAATAAGTTAGTGGGGAACTGGAATACTCACCCACCTAACATAAAATTCACTGAGGATGTTAACTCATTCAAGAAAATGTATTGATAAGTTTAGGCAATAAGACCATTACAGGTAATGTTTTGTCAAAATGGTGCTAAGTGTCCTGCACACAAAAGTGTTGAAAGAAGAGGCATGGAATAGGTCGCAAGGCCTATAAAAAAAAAAGTATATATGCACTACTTCTGCTACTACTACTATTGCCACTACTACTACTGCTACTACTACTACTTCTGCTACTACTACCACTACTACTAGTACTACTACTACTGCTACTACTACTGCTACTACTACTACTAATATTACTCTACTAATATTACTTTACTAATATTACTACTACATCATTATAAGCTGGCCTAGTGCTACGCTACGTAGTTCAAATGTCAAGACAATCAGCGTATTCCGAGAATACAAAAGGATAGGAATAAAAGTTCTTTTTCAGTATTAATTTTGAGAAGTCCGGGAAGATAATTCAAAATTAGAATGATAACTGTTTAATATAATTACATTAAAATTTTAAGTGAGGTGCACAAAAAATGACAAAGGTTGCAATAATGTTAAACACTGTTTTTCAGCCTCACTTGGGCTAACGGAGGAGCAGAAACAGATGCAGCAGTTGGCCACTGACTTTGCCCAAAAGGAAATGTTCCCTCAAATGGAGAAGTGGGACCAAGAGGTAGGCAAGATAATGATAATGACTTGCTCAGGCAGGCTAAAACTACAGGTTTAAGATTCGAATGTAACTTTTTTAGAATTGTATAATAATATTTACAATTTATTATTGTATTTATCATTTTACGTCATATATATATTTTAGTAGTTTTGGAATGAGCATGGGCGGGCAGACAGTACCTTGTGTATAAAGAGTTGTGCATAAGATCTGTGGCCCAAAACCTATCCCAATTTTTCTGTTATGCAGTCTATTTTTGCTACAAGCCTTCTGTTTTGTTTATTTGACCAGGAAATATTTCCCAAAGACACGATGAAGAAGGCGGCAGAGCTGGGTTTTGGTGCCATCTATTGCAGCGATACATACGGAGGGACAGGGCTGACACGTTTGGATGCCTCTATCATTTTTGAGGCTCTGGCTCAGGGCTGCTGCAGCACCACCGCCTACATAAGTATTCACAAGTTAGTAACAACCACATCGGTGTTTTGTTTTTTATTAAGCGTAGACTCTGTCGACAAGACACAAGATGATTTATAGTTTTTATTTACAGAAGGAAATTTGGAAATCTGTTACTCCTGTGGTACAACAATGGCTTATTATGATCAAAACCTGTTATCAGCACAAAACCCATTTCCAACCCCCAACAGATCCTCCAGACAACTTACCCTGCTACCTATAAAGGCTCCCATCCTCGCCAACCCCCCTACTTTCAACAGTCATTCTTCCCACATACCATTGCCACGTGAAATGCCCATCCAGCTAGCTGAGGTTGCCCTCAGTTCATCACTGGAAGGCTCCAAGGCCCAGATATGAGTCTTCAACAACAACAAAATAAAAAAAACACTAAATATTGGGCTTAGAGGATTCCAAGGACAGTCAATTTTGAGATAAATGAGAAACTCTTATACAACCATGTAATTGTGAAACTGGCCAATGTTGAGTTATGAAAATACGTTATATATGTATGATTGTTATGAATGTTGCAGCATGTGTGCCTGGATGATTGACCAGTTTGGCACAGAGGAACAGAAACAAAAATGGATCCCAGAGCTGGCCTCTATGAACAAATTCTCTTCCTATTGTCTCACTGAACCAGGTCAGTGAGTCGGTGGTCGTCAGTCATAAAGCGTAGTTGACACTTAATCCTACTCCCTCTTCAGTCTCTGCAGATTGGGGATAAGGCCTACTGCAGTTTTGCTTTAACTTTTTAGTCACAGGGTCTCTCTCTCTCTCTCTCTCTCTCTCTCTCTCTCTCTCTCTCTCTCTCTCTCTCTCCCCCTCTCTCTCTCTCTCTCTCTCTCTCTCTCTCTCTCTGTGTATAACAGAGAGAAGGAATGGGAAGGCACTGACTGGCTCACACAGGGCCAAAGGGCAGGCCTCATCACAGTGGGGTGAGAGTAAAGAGAATTAGCTCTATGCTTTATGGGTATGAGTGAGATTATGTGCATGTTAGCATGCACATGAGTGGGCATGCATATTTGATGCAATATTTCCCTATAAAAGAGGTGGCTACATGCTGAGGTTACCTTCTTACTATTATTTTCCACATGTTTAATTTAATTTGAATCTAAATATTTTATTTGTTCATGCTGCTTCTTCAAAAATGTTCTTTGATGCTATTTACTTTAGTTTCTATAGTATACTTAAACTTTCATTGTGATGTATGGTTTCCTTAGATTGCATCTGTGTATTTATTTATTTATTCATTCATTTATTGACAGGTGCGGGAAGTGATGCAGCATCACTGATCACCTCAGCAAAGAAAGATGGAGATTCTTATGTTTTGAATGGATCGAAGGTTTGTTTTAGCAGTTGCTTCTCTTTGACTGTCCAGCTCGGGTTAATTTTTTGGAGTGAGAGCACTTTTGTGATGTTGCCAAGTGTACATTTAAATTTAGTTGTGTGTACATTTTTAAATGCTTTTTAGGTTGTTTAGAAAGTTGTTTCCCTTTGACCAAATGAACAGTACAACTTACTGGAAGTGAGAGCCAAACTCTTGAGTGGTACTTGATAGCTTGGAGTTAGATTGCGATCAAGTACTGTAAGTACCTCTTTGAGCTGTAAATAAGTGAAAATAATTCAGTTATTTTAGTTTCATTCGTGCAGGCGTTTATCAGCGGTGCTGGGGAGTCAGACATATACCTGGTGATGTGTCGTACAGGGGAGGAGGGCCCTCGAGGCATCTCATGTGTCATGGTGGAGAGAGACACGCCTGGCCTTGGCTTTGGCAAGAAGGAAAGAAAGGTAAGGCTTTTTTGTTACTGTTAAAAAATATCAAGGAATGGACATCAATGTTCACAAAGGTTTCAGACAGAGCTCAGCGTAAGAGAATCTGTTGCTTCGTACCTCACTTTCCTTTCACACCCTCTTAGTGGTAGAATTCATGTATTGAATGCAGGTTAACCTGCATTCAGTTTTTGATGGTGATGTGAGATTTTCTCCTGAGAATGGACTTTCTGTGATGATGATGACGTTTATACTGTGGTTCAATTGTCCCCTGTAATTTGGTGTAGCTGAGTGGTTGACTGCTGGCCTGATTAATGTGCACAACCTTATTTTGTTCTTGCTGGTGATTTGAAGTTGTTCTCACCTCACAACACGTAGACTTTTCTGTAATGGCTCTTTTTATAGTAGTTCATTTCTGTTCATGAAATTTCACTGTTGAGATAATAAAGTATTCATATTCCACAGCTACATACAATTTCTGACTGCACATGTTGACTTGCTTCAGGTGGGTTGGAACACACACCCAGCTCGTATTGTGTCATTTGACGATTGCAGAATACCCCAGTCCAACTTGATTGGCACCGAGGGTCAGGGATTCAACATCGCTATGAAAGGGCTTAATGGTGGAAGGATCAATGTTGGTCAGTGCCTGTATTTGTACTTGATGTATGTTTTATTTATTGTTTTATTTATTTTATTTTATATATTTAGGTAGTTGGTTTTTACTATTCACTAAGTTCATATTTTGTTACTTGTCTATTTCCTGTCTTGATATTTATGTATTTTATTTAGTTCGTTAGTTCATTATGTATTTTAATGTAATAAAATGAGTGTGACACCGAACAATTTTCCAAATGTACATCTGTCCCTAATTGGCCCACAAAGCTACAATAGTCTTGGGTGCACGGATTTTGCTTGCTGATCAGTGATGTATATTAACCAAATCATGATGCAGTGCAATTTAATGTAAACTGAGAATAATGATGATGATGCTGATAATAATAATCATCATGATAATCATCATCATCATCATCATCATCATCATCATCATCATCATCATCATCATCATCATCAGAGCAATAGTTTAACACATCCAAGGGCCACATTCCTGCACAAGACTTGCACAGCGACCCTTAAAAAATGGGGACAGTTTATGAACTTGATTGTCATGTTTGGAGGGCACATTATTTGCTGTTATTCATGTTCCTCCTGATGACTGACTGATTGAATGAATAAACGACTGAACGATTTGTTTTTGCAGCCTCATGTTCACTGGGAGCAGCACAAGCCAGTGTGGAACAGGCTAGGAATCATTTGAAAGTTCGTCGACAGTTTGGTAAAGCCTTGGAAGAATTTCAGGTACATGTTTGCATTTATACAGAAATCAGGGTGGGAAGGAGGGGAGAGAGAGAGAGGAGAGAGGGGGGGGGGGGGGGCAGGTTGGGGTGAAGGGTAGGTGAGGGGGGAGAAGTGGAGTGTAGGTGTGTTTAAGGGTGGTTAGAAGGGTGCTTGCAAGCCCAATATTTTACTTTTCTTTATCAAATACATTGACATAAGCAATCCAGGTTTGACTACTAGGAATACCTGAATGTTTTCAAATGATCCATTTTTCAGTTGCTTGTTGCAACAACATGTTAATAGTACATGATGTTTTGTCTTTGACGAAGCCATGAGGGCTGCTGAGGACAGAGAAAGATGGAATACGCTGGTTAAACGATCATCTGTGCACCCAAAGACTTTCGAGTTACCGAATAGGATAGGATAGGATAGGAAGAAACAAATCTAAGGATACAACCATGAGAAAAAAGTGAATTCACTAGTAGAGTAACAAACATTGAATATATTGTGTGTGTTGCTTGATATATAGATAGATAGATAGATAGATAGATAGATAGATAGATAGATAGATAGATAGATAGATAGATAGATAAGTAGTTTGTTCTAGTTGTAAGAAAAATGCTATATAGTTTACATTTATTGACTCACATGCATAGCAATGTATATATTTACCATCCCACCCACCCCCCACCCCCCACCCCCCCCAAAAAAAAAAAAAAGTAAAGGTTTTTGCAAATCTGTACGAGATGAGTTCTAAATAGTCCAAAAATGACATTATAAAAACAACATTTTGTCCTTTCGTCCGTCGCCGCCATCCAACGCGGGGACTTGCAAAACTTGCAAATGGATTAATATCTTAGAACCTATTTCAACTATCATACCCAAACTTGGTAAGATGGTGTATATCTATGAGACCTCATAAAGGATCACTGAATGAATAACTTCACTTCAAGTCCAAGGTCACAGAGTCAACAAATGTTAGTCAAAAAGTGACAAATTTTTACTTTTTTTTAGTTTTTAATATTGAACTTATGATTTTTTTATGCATGATAGATATCAATGAGACACATGTCCTGTCTACATGTTTTTAACCTCACTCCAAGGTCAAGGTCACTGGAACTGTCCAAAGTCAGTTAGTATAGGTACTTTGAAATGGCCTTGACCCTAAACTATGAGAGATATAAAATTCAAATTTGTTGTATGTAAAAATGTTAGATTGATCTTTCATATATGTTTTGTTTTTGTGTTGATCTTGAAGGTCAAGGTCATTTTAGGACCCTGCAAAAACATTTTTAAAAATAGGTTATCGTATGGTGTAATGGCTCTATTACATAGCGTGCAACAACATTGGGTTATATGATCATTCAAGAGCATGGCAGGTCGCATGACGGTCAAGGTATCCCAAGGTCAAGTTCATTGAAAGTCAAGGTCATACCAAGATCACCGTTTTTTGTTGGTATAAGACAAATTTTGCTGTAGTTTATTTGATATTATATGAGTGTATTTGAAGCCAAAGGTCATTGTCAGCTCAAGGTCAAGCTCAATAGAAAGCTAAATATTGGTATTACTTTGCATTTTAATGCAACTGTTTCTTTTTTTTTTTCCATTTTTTGGACAGTCATTTTCATGTTACATACACATTGCAAGTTTCATAAGGAGCATGTGAGTCAAATGGGCTTTGCCCTTCTAGTTATTATAATGTATTATCAGCCAGCTTTTTAGTGATGCCTGTGATGGTGTTGGGTCCTCTGAGCTGAGAGTGCACTGTACAACAGTGTATTTCTTGCTGGCAGTTCTTGCAGTTTCGTCTTGCGGAGATGTCTACGAAGGTAGTGGCATCACGCCTGTTGGTGAGAAAAGCAGCCCAAGCGCTCCAGGATAACGCACCTGAGGCTGTTGCTCTTTGCTCTATGGCCAAACTCTTTGTCACGGAAGAGTGCTTTCAGGTAAATAGTGGTAGTAGTATTTTTGTATATGCTCTTGTACTTAATGTATAAATTGAGGTGTTTTAATGCTATACAAACATGGATATACCACGGAGATGTACAATTAATTTTTAAAATGTTGATTATACTTTGTCTTTAGTTTCACAGCAACATAATTTGTGTTAAATGCATCAAATATATATTTATCCATAATTGTTTTAAGCTATATGTAATATTTGTATCCCTTTGATTTTTGTTATCAGTAATGTTGTGGATTGTTTTATCATAATATTTTTTTGTGTGCTGTGTGGTAGATGATTTGTTGTTTGTGATGCTGCATAATGAAATATCTTAATATTTCTCTGCAATTCAATTTTTTTATATTGAATATTATTTGTATGCATACTGTGGTTAATGTATAGTTTTTATAAACGGTATTAATATAAAATTAGAGTGAGCGAGTATAATGATCAGTTGCGTCCCTTGCGTTTACCTCTTTTTTTTTTTTTTTTTTTTTTTTTTTTTTTTCTCCCATTGGTGATCCTACTGATACCCCTTGGGGTCATGAGCAATCTTGTCACTGTAGATTGTTCTAACCTATAAAGGGAACAGTGAAAGCCACAGTTGAAAACCTGTCTTTCCTTTATAGGCAAGACAGATTCACTGCGGCAACAGTACCCCCGTTGGAGTGCCGGGGGTTTTCAGTATAAATAGTATCCCCACTTTATGGAAATTTAGTGCTTTAAATTCCCACTGTCGCTGTCTTCCTCATTTACTCTTTCCTATTCCTGCTCTGTCCTTCACTCTGCTATACTATCTTCTTCTTCGCTAGATCAATGACCTACCTTTTTTCTTGAAAACTCTTCCTGGACAAGACTCCATGTTTGTGTATGAGGTCTGTTGGATCAGCTTGGGAGTGTTGGACGCTTTCTGCCGGGTGGTCACTAGGGCTTCCTATGATTGTACTATTTAGCACTATAGGCATTTTATATGTCTGTGTTTCATTGATGATTTATAATGATGTTTGTATTCTATTTTGTTTTTGTAACCGGGGTGTTCGCGTAGTTGAGGTCAACCCTCAGCCGTCCCCCGCGTGGGATGTCTTTATTGTAAAGTGACTGGCCGGTGGAGGGCATTCAATTTTCCCACTGGGGTTGTTTCAGCAGATCTTTTATGCAGATCGGGGGTTGTCCGGTCCTGATTTGGCTCGGAAGAGTCCGCTGGACCTAAAGCAACAATAAATCAATCAATCAATCAACGATCCTACTGATGCAGTGATGACAGTAACATTATACTATAATTATTATTGCTATTATGTTTATTATTGTCTTGAATGCGATCTATGATTATGTTAACATATGTATACTTCATAATGTTGTTAGTGCATTATCGGTATTTTGTTATTTTTATAGAGGCATTTTACATTTATATTATTTATTGTGAAATAAGTGTTTTGTTATGTAGAGTATTAGTTTAGAATTGGAGAGTATAATTTAAATGTAGGCATTTACCCATTGTGTCCATTATTTGTGCAGCTACAATACGATGGCGTCGCGCCTCACTTTTAATCCAATAGCACATGTATTCTAAATCTTCCTTATCTAAACATTGGCGCCATCTTGTTTCAGGAGGCAGCCGTGTGTCAAGCGTGCTCGAATAATAAGTGCTTTTTCACTGGGATTATTGAATGTTTGTGTGCTGAAAGTTTGCTAAGTGCTGTGTCTGAGTGTGCTGATGAGGATTGTCAACTTGTTTCGTTGGATCCGTCTGCTGTTCCAGTGGTATCGTAGTTAATAGTGTGTGTTGTTTAAAATTTCTGTTCTCGCCATTTTTTTCGTTCATTGTTACACGTTGGTCAGTGACCAGCAGAGCGTGACTCGGCTTATAGTCCCTACCAGTCAGTGTGAAGTACTTCGTGTTGTAATCGTTGTGATTCTCTAGCCTTCCTCCCTCTTTTTTTTTTTCACACCTTCTCCTCCTGTGATTGCAACCTTGTGTTCGTGTACTCTGGCTGTTGTAAGAGTGAATTGAATAGCTGTCAAATGTGCTTGCTCTTGTAGCTGTGTCATTATCCGTGTTTTTCTCTGTTCAAGGAATTTTTCGTGTGTCGTTCTAGGGATTTTTCGTGTGTCGTTCTAGGGATTTTTCGTGTGTTGTTATTTCATATTCTTACACACGCATCCGCTCACGTACACAAACCCCAACACACACTCACACCTTAACGCACATCTCCCCTGTCCATTTCTCTGCACCCTTCTCCTTCTCTCCACTGTTCTCTTGTAAACATACAAACTCCATACAAACAAGGATGCTTATTCAGTACACGCGTGATCAGCTAATGCTTCTCAACCGCCACGACAACCACTACACGGCTAGTACAGACACAGTCGAAAACGCGCTACGCGCAATACGGATGAAAAGACGCGGGAACCGAGGAGGCAAACATCGACGCGGTGCACGCCGATCAAAACACACTCCTACCCCCACTCCTTCTTCTTTATCCGTCCCCCCTCCACCTCTCTCCTCCCCCTTGCTCTTGTTCAGTCACCCTTCTCCTCCCACACTTCTTCCTATTTTTCTTCATTTTCTCCACTTCCTTCTTTTCTTGCCACCCTTCTTCCTCTTCTTTCTTCTCCATGCCTCTCTTCACACCAGCACCCCCCTCCTTCACTTTCGTCCTCTTCTGCGTCTGCTCTTTCTCCGTCTTCTTCTACTTCCCTTTCCTCTTTCTGCTCCCTTGCCTTCCTCACCCCTCTCTCTCTCATCCTCTCCTTCTTACATCCCTCCCCCTCCCACCCAATCCCCCTACACTTCCCCTCCATCCCCTCTTTCTACCCCCCCCACCTTCCTCCACTTGCTCTTCCTCTTTTTCTCCAATCCCTCCCCCTCCCACTCCATCCCCCCACACTCCCCCACCACCCCACGCGTGTTCGTCATCGTCTGCTTCTCCCACCTCTTTTTCCCATCATTCCTCTAACCTGAAACTGTGTCTATTCAATGCTCAGTCTATCTGCAAAGATGGCAAGGCCGACGTGATTTCGGATTTCATCTCCGACAATGACCTAGATATTGTCGTGATAACTGAAACATGGCTCCGGCCAGTGGGTGACGAACCTACTATCGCAAGCGCCACTCCGAGTGGCTACCGACTTGCCTCCTTTCCGCGCGCTTCCAGGGGAGGCGGCATTGCCATCATTTACAGGGACTGCCTTTCTGCTCACCTCTCTTTCACTCAATCTCTGCCCTTCACACATCCCTCATTTGAATATGTCGAGGCCAAAGCAACACTCCCCGGCCACTCAGTCATTTTTTCCTGCATCTATCGCCCTCCGCCTAGCTCCCAAAACAAACTCACCAACTCTATGTTCTTTACTGAATTTGACCTCCTCCTCGACCATTACAGCACACGATCCGGCAAACACATCCTCCTTGGTGATTTCAACTTTCACTTTGACAAACCTGATCACCCGGACACAAAACGCCTATGCAGGTCACTTTCAAACCACAATCTTACACAACACATCACACAACCCACTCACCGTCTTGGCCACACCATTGACTGGATCATCACTCGCACCTCCGATAAACTCTTTCTCGACTCTGACATCTCTGTACTCCCCTCCGACCACCTCGCTATTCTCGTCTTCCTCAATCTACCTCCCCCTCACAAACAACAACTCCTTGTCTCTCGCCGCAAACTAAAACCTGTCAACCGTGAGATCTTCTTCGCCGAAGCTGTCGACCTTCTCTCTGACTCTTCCTCCTCTGATCTTGCATCTCACTTTGATTCCTCTCTCCGTAAACTTCTTGACAACCATGCCCCTGTCACCTCCTGCTCCAGGCCCGACCGACTCCCTTCCCCCTGGCTCACCCATGAGATAGCAACGGCCAAGCGTGAGCGCCGGCAAGCTGAGCGCCGTTGGCGCTTATCTGGCCTAACCGTTCACAGACAGATTTTCCAAACCATCAGATCCAAAGTCTGCAGACTGATCTCTGATGCCAAACGCAAACACCTCCAAAACAAAATCCTAGAATCCACTTCTTCCAAAACTCTCTACGCTACGATGAACAAACTCTTAGGCACACCTAAAGAATCTCCACTCCCCAACACACACAAAAAAGAAGAACTCCCATCCGCCTTTTCCACCTATTTCTCTGACAAAATTCAATCTCTGCGCAACACACTTGACATTCTACCATCTCCGCCTTGCCCTCCTGACTCCCCCTTCACAGGCACCCCCCTCTCATTTTTCCGCTCTCTCTCTCAGGCAGAAGTTCTCAAAATCATAAAGACTATGTCTCTCAAAACCTGTGAACTAGACCCCCTCCCAGCTTCCCTGTATTTGGACGGTCTCCCAAAACTTCTGCCTTTCATCACCGATATCATCAACACCTCTCTAGAAACTGGCTCCGTCCCTGATATCTTCAAGTCTGCCATCGTTCGCCCTCTCCTCAAAAAACACAACCTTGACCCAAATGACCTCAAAAACTATCGCCCAGTCTCCAATCTCTCTTTTCTGTCTAAGCTACTTGAAAAGGTTGTCCTCAACCAGCTCAACGCTCACCTCACCATCAACAATCTCCTCAGTCCCTTCCAGTCTGCCTATCGCAAGCACCACAGCACTGAAACAGCCCTTTTACATATTCTGAACGATCTTCTTCTCTCAACTGACTCAGGCAACATCTCCCTTCTTACCCTACTCGATCTCTCTGCCGCCTTCGACACTATTGACCATTCTATCCTCCTCCACCGCCTTCAACACTCCTTTGGCATCACTGACTCCGCTCACTCCTGGTTTCTTTCCTACCTCTCCGACAGACGGCAGTCCGTTATCATCGATGGCATATCCTCTGACCCAGTTAGGCTCTCCTGCGGAGTTCCTCAGGGATCTGTCCTGGGTCCGGTCCTTTTTACACTCTACACCTCCCCTCTGACCAACATCATCCAGTCTCATCACATAAACCACCACTTCTATGCTGACGACTCACAACTACAAGACAAAGACAAACCTGACAACATTCAGGCACTCCTGACTCGCACGGCCGACTGCTGTGAAGACGTGAAGGACTGGATGACAGCAAACAAACTTAAACTGAACGACGACAAAACGGAAGCCATGCTGGTAGGCACACGCCAGAAACTCCCTCAGCTCCCCTCCTCTCTCCATCTTCAGCTTGACGGTACCTCTATCCCTCTCTCCGACTCTGCCAAGAACCTTGGCGTTATCCTTGACTCTTCTCTCTCAATGACTAGCTTTGTCTCTGCAACCGCCCGGGCCTGCTACTTCCACCTCCGTCGAATCAGTCAGATCAGAAAATACCTCACCACTGAAGCTGCCACCAAACTTGCTGTCTCCCTCATCCTGTCTCGCATCGACTATTGCAACTCCCTTCTTTTTCCGGCCTTCCCCGCTCCACCACTCTCCCTCTCCAACGCGTTCAAAACAATACTGCCCGCCTCGTCCTCAGAAAGAAGAAATCTGACCACGTCACTCCCTTGCTCAAAGCCCTACACTGGCTTCCCATCTCCCAACGCATTCAATACAAGACCTTGTCTCTCTGCTACAAGTCCCTCAACAACTCCGCTCCTCTCTATCTCTCTGACTTACTTCACCCATACATTCCCTCTCGCTCTCTTCGCTCTGCCTCCGACCCTCTCCGCCTCCACATTCCTCGCTCCAAACTCAGCACGTTCGGGTCCCGCTCCTTCTCTGTCTACGGCCCATCCATCTGGAATACTCTTCCACTCTCTCTCCGTCAGAAACCCTCTCCCACCTCCTTCCAGTCTGCCCTCAAAACTTACCTTTTCAAGCAGTTCTAACACTATGACCTCACTACGCACCCCATCGCCAGCTGTCTCTTGCATATAGTGTCTGGTCTGTTTGTGGTATGAGTATATTTGAGTGAATGTATTTTTTGCGTAATTGTTACATGTGTCATTGTCTAAAGCGTGCACATGCGTGCGTGAGTTGTGAGTGCGCGCTTAGAGTTATAATTATTATAAGATAAGCGCATTATAAATACAGTAATTATTATTATTATTAAACATAGAAGTTTGTGATAAAATTCGTATTGACGTCAAAAATGAAATTGAGTAAGTGCTGAATAGAAAACCATTGCTTGCAGGTGTGTAATGATGCCATGCAGATGTTTGGTGGCTATGGCTACCTCAAGGACTATCCAGTGCAGCAGTACTTTAGGGATACTAGAGTGCACTGTATACTAGAAGGTCAGTCAGTACACATATACTTTTAGAGTAAACATCATATTCTTCTGTTAAAGAATTTATGTATTATGTACTTTTCGTTTCAATATCGTAAAACAGGATTTGTTTTTTGTTAATATTTTGTTGTTTTATTTTCAGGGACCAATGAGATGATGCGGATGCTGGTAGCGAGAGACATTTTGAGAGAGAGATAGTGCTGTATCCTCTTTGCTTTGTTCGTGTATTGCCATTGATTAGAAATGACATCATTGTTGCTGAGAAAACACACGTGTCTTCAGTTACCTAACATTTAGCATTCAATAGCTTAACTTTTAGCTTTCCAAACCCATGATTAAATCATGACTGCCACTGTCCCAATCAGCTTTAAATGGTGACAACCAGAAATAAAAATCATATAATAATAATAATAATAATAATAATAATAATAATAATAATAATAATAATAATAATAATAAATCATGCTGGATATTCCTAAACCAGACTCAAAGCATGGTGATCTGTAACCAACATACATGCTCACATGTTACAAACACACATTCATCACTCAAACATGTGATGTAAAGAAACGTCGCTATTAAAAGATAGACAGAATTTTTTTTTTTTAGATTTGATTTTTTTACATTTTTTTTACATTGATTGCATCCAATACCATTATTGAAGGGAGGGAGGAAACCGGAGTACACAGAAAAGCCCTCAGTGAGCTCTATTCATAGCTAAGTCACATAACCGGCTACTAATCCATTGCGCCACGAGAGCTCTTCTGTGTTTAACAGTTGTAGCAATCGGTCAAGGCTGCTCAGTTGTTAGCACTTTCCCAAGGAATGAGATTAACTGAGAGGTTAGACAGATCTTTGTACTTGTGGGAAAGTAAGATAATAAATAAAGAACATACAAAAAAGATGGGGTGATGGAGGTGGTGGCGGGGGAGGAGGGAGTGGGGAAGCAATTGTATTATGTTAATAACTAAAGCAGGCAGGGCAAGTTTATTATGTGGCAGTGTGATAATAATAATTCAGTACCGTGTGTTTATGCATTTTGTGCAGTGAGAATGTATTGTAACGATGACAAATATGAATGTTTGGGGTAACTGGTAGTTAAAAATATGTAAACCTGTATTTGGGTACAGTGAGACAGTGCGTGCATTGGTGTGAGAATGTTTGAGTGTATTTATTGGGGGATGTGTATGTGCTGTTTGCGAGTATTTTGTCTCTGTACATACAGTTTGTATTGATTTTGTTGTAAGTTTTGTTTAGATACTCCTCAGATTTTAGTATTTAATTTAGTCATGCACAAGAATGAACCACCATCTGGGCGTTATGTTTCTCCGAATATTATTTACTTTCGACTCGGGCAACGTCTCGGGGGTTTTCTCCGGGTACTCCGGTTTGCTCCCCCAGCAAAAATTTCAAAAATTCACAAATAATGTTGGGTAGGTAGGGTTTGGGTGCGCCACTGGCTGCGACTACGCCTTCCCCGGGGGAGACGGCCCAGAGTTTCCCGATAAAAATGGATAATAAACTGCAGCGAATAGCTCTAATAAATTTTAAAAGCTTCAAATAATATTTCTCGTCAATTTGTCACACTGGTTGTTAACTTATTTGGGAATGAAGGGTATGACGCACATTGTTGCAAGTGGATATTTTAGATTATTTTTCTAACAGAATGTGTTGCCTGGTCAGAGAGGAAGAATGGACAGAGTGAGTTCCATTTCTTGATTACATGTATATAGTTTTAGAGGCCACATGAAGCAAACCTTAATGACCAAAAACAACAACAGTGGAAACAGAATAGTGGCAAATTTGTTGGGTGCCACTGGAAACAGGTTTTCCAAACTGTTGTTGAAAAAGCATTATTTTATGTTTTTTGTGAGAGCTAAACAAATTGTTAGGCTCTCAGTTGTTGAATTGTTGCAAGAACCAGATTAGAAATTATAAATATCTATTTTGGACAGCCAAAGCTACTAACAGTTGTTGAATAATGAAAAATCAAATAAACATTAAATTAAATCAAATTATATTTAATTCAATTAAATATAACTCGGGGAACATAGAAGAGGTGGTTTGAAATTGTATTTTGTGTGTGTGATGTTGTTGTTGTTTAATAGTTTTGAGGTTCTAGTGTGAGAATGATAGTCAATATTTATTTTGAATCTCATTAAATGTACATTAATTTTCCATTTGTCTTGGGTTCTATATATAAATGTGTAACATAACGCTGTACAGTTCAATACATATTCACCGTTCACTGCTTTCGAACTTTTATTACCCTCTAACCTTTTTACCCATCGGTGCTGATTCTTGCATTTTGGCACATGACAAGCTCTTGCTACGTTTGAAGAATACACAGTTAATAAGCAATTATAGGACATTTTGAATTTGTTTTGGATTTTAAGAAATCAATTTAGTGTAAAATAATTTAATTGACACCAAGGATGATTTAGATTTTCAGTATTTGTTGTTACTGCATATGAGTATTTCTGTACATAAACATTATCATGACATGGAAGATTCAAATAGAATTCTATTAAATAGTTTCAAACAATGCATCGAGTAGATTAGATCAAATATATTCAATCAAATTGTCAAGTCAATCAAGAAATTGAATCAATTCATTCATTCAATTTACATTTAATTAGAATTGGATTTAGAATGCAATCCATCCAATCATGTAGATACTTTCAATGTAATGTGGTTGATTTATTTTTCTTATTAGTTTATTTTGTGATGTTTGTGTTTCCAAATCAAACCTGACCAAAAATGTAATTTGAACACTAATAAAAGAGTTTTGCTTTTAAAAATTTAATTTTTCCCATGTTGTTGCCAGAATAAAATGTACTTTTTCAGGTGCTGAATAAAATAATAAAATGTTACTATATTGAATATAATATAATTAATATAAGTGTGAGGGTGTGTATAATATATCATATACATAATGCTGTAATGCGTTGATGTGTGTGTGCGGGGGAGAGAGAGACTGTATTTAGCTTGCTGTTATACTGTGGGAGGAGTGTTCTAACGTCTTGTATTATTATTTTCTTTTGCCATGTATGCACGGTGACACAACACATTTTCCCATGTTTTTGTGGAATAAAGATTTCTTGACTTGACTTGACTTGACTTACAATTAGGAATGAGTTACATGAGTACTTTTAAGGGGTGACATTATCTTTAACATAATTTGTAATTTAATTACGTACTTTGTGTTTTGATGTAATGTTGGCTGCATTGTTATAGGTATTGTTGAGAATTGTTCCAAGTTGTTTAGATTTCATCACTCAGTTTGTGTTTTTATTATCATGCAGATTGTATTTTGACATTTTATTTATTGTACATAATGAATTCATCTTTTCAGTCTGGTGTGATAGTGCTGTATTGCAAAGAAAATGTAATTGCAATAAAATGTGTGTTGAAACTAAATGCAAACAAAAGTGTATTTTACTAACTAGTCCCCAAGCAGAGCATCCTATATTTTTACCTTTTCATCTTCTCCAAACATCACTGTTAGGTGTAAAAAAAAAGTAACTTTTTTATTACAGTTTAACAAATGAACATTGAAACTTAGATGTAAAGCTCTTGTATATTTGGGGGAAAATAGTTTCAAAGCAGTTAAAGCAAATTCAGATTATGTCTGAGGGAGGAGGGGGGGGAGTGGGGTGGATGGAAGAGTGGTTGATACAAACTTGCATGCATAGCATCCTTGTGTTTGCTTTGGGTATGGGGAAAAAAAGGGGGGGAGGGGGGAAGGAATTGTGTTTTTTCTCCATTTAGGATCAGATAGATGATATGGAAGCAGGGGCGTATCAGTTGGTCAAAGTGAGAGGGAGGGTGTGTGTGTGGGGGAGAAGGGGGGGTTCTCAATTTTTTATGTTTGATGTTTGTAAATATATATTTGTAAATTCTTTTTATTTCAGAGATCATATTACAATACAAAACCAGAAAGTATGTTATAATAGATTGCTATACATGAATAAAACCACTACATGAATAAAACCACACAAAACTCACTAACAATCAATAATACTTGCATTCACAGGAAAAAGAAGAAAAAAAAAGGGGGGGGGGATGAAAAAAAAATGGTATGTAAAAATATATATATTATATATAATTTAAAAAAAAAAGATTTTTTGAGTTCATCAGTAATTAACTTTTGAATATCGATTAATTTAGGCCTCCAATATTGTGCTTTCCCATCCAGAATCCTATGAATGATTTTTTGTTTATTGGTTGTTCTTTAGTCACTTGAACTCCACTCCCCCTTCCCCCTTCCTACACTAATCCGCCCCTGGGAAGCAAGGTGAAAGGTAACTTGCATTGCCCCGTTGGGGTGCCGGGGGTTTCATTATAAATAGTATCCCCACTTTCTGGAAATTTAGTGCTTGAAATTTCCATTGTCGCTGTCTTTCTCATTTGCTCTTTCTCATTCCTGCTCTGTTCTATCAATCTACACACGTTAGTACGGATGGGTCTCTGTTTGGTGTGTGGTTTAAAGGACAGAGCAGTGCTCTGTCCATCTATCCAAGACTTATTGTTCTTCTGTAAGGCATATGCCAGACTTGCTTTGGATCGTGGAGACCTTGGGCTGTTTAACACTTGTCAGCCGCTTCATAGTCTGGTAGGCCTTCTTGCTGTTGTTCTTGTTCAGACTGTTCTCTATTTCCGGGCATTGATCTTCTATCCATTTTTCCTTTGCTGTGCGCATGCCATTTCGGATGTCATTGTTGATTTTTCGGTAGGCATCAGCTTCCTATGAGGTGTTCTTTTTCTTTTACATCTCTCTTCTCTTATCACACAGATCCAAAGGTTTAGGTGTGATCCACGGTTTCTTCTTTGGGCGGTGCTTGCCAAAGATCTCAGTGGCGGCATCTGTCACAGCTGAGTTGAAGGTGATGGTCATGGTATTGGCATCTACTTCACCAGCTCCCAAAATGAGCAGTAGTGCAAATTTCCCTCCAATTGTGGATTGGATATTTCTGCCACCTATGGGTCTTGCACTTTGTCCAGGTCGAACTTCAGTCTGGTGCACTTTGCTTTGTTTACTCTCTTCAAGTGGAGCCGGAAAGACATCATCACGAGATCGTGGTCACTTCCTATGTCTGCTCCAGGATCTCACAAACAAATGCTGCCCTCACAAGGTTGAAGCCCATTTGGAAAGACAGGACCAGCAGTCTACATTCCAAGGTAAGGCTGCTGCGCTCTATGTCATCTCCATCTTCCTATACGCTTGTGAAACATGGAACCTCACAGCAGATCTACAACGAAGAATACAAAGCATGGAGATTAGGTGCTACAGAAGACTTATGGGCATTTCCTATACTCAGCACATCACCAACAACGAAGTCCGACAGAGCATCACACAAGCCATTGGACAACATGATGACATGCTCACAGTGGTGAATAAACGGAAACTCCGATGGTATGCCCACGTCACCAGAGCATCAGGCCTTGCAAAGACCATCCTGAGCGGCGGAAGAATACGCTTTGTTGTAGTTATACGACGGGGAAGACGGTGTCGCTTCCTACGCTGGCATCGCTTCATACGCTCAGTCACTGTACAATACGCCACTTTGGTTTACGCCGTCTATCTCTCTCACGTGTTTTATCGGTTTTTTTCCCCCTTCTTCTGATGGTAGTGCATCAAAGAAAAGAAAGGCCATCACCATGGAAGTTAAAATGGACATTATAATATTAATACTATTTTTTAAATGTCATTAACAGTTACAGTACAGTATATAACACTGTACGTACAGTACATGTATTTTTCTTTATGTTCCAACTTACGTTCCGACTTACGATGAAATCGGGTTACGACGCGTCCAACGAACGGATCAACGTCGTAACTCGAGGATCCCCTGTACTGGATAAGATAGGAGAGGATAGTATGACCCGTTTCTAATTGTGTGTGCCTTTAGCGTCTAGTATGACGTTTTGCGAGGATAGCTAAGCCATGTAGACTACTGATTATTTGTTTAAAAAATAACAATAGGCTTACATTATTTTAACCGTTTTGGTATGCAAAAAATATTGAAAACAATGAAACACATTTATTAGTGTACACGCTAAAAGAAAGAACGGAAGAGAAAAAAAAGGAGTAAGTAAATAGGTTTATATGCTGTGACCTGGAGATAAAAGTGTCCTATCTTTAACACACTTTTGCTTAACAAGAGACCTAATGCAGTTGAATCGTGACGGCAATTGCCTAGATTTAACTAGACTTTCATCACGTTTTCTGAAATAATAATATTAATATTGCTCCGAGTTGTGTATTATTATTATTATTATTATTATTATTATTATTATTATTATTATTATTATTATTATTATTACTATTATTATTTTTATTTTTATTATTAATATTATTATTACAGCGGGAGTGAATAACATACCCGCAAAATTGCATCAAGCAGGAAGAGAAGCGATGATTGACGCCCTCACCATTATCTGTAACAAGATCTGGCAGTGGGGAATGGCCTACGTACTATGGACAAAGTCGCTTGTCATCACTCTTCCTAAAAAAAGTAACCTTCAGGAATGTGAAAATTACCGCACCATCAGCCTCATCAGCCATCCCAGCAAGATCCTCCTGAAAATAATACTCAACAGGTTTGAAACCCCAAACTGAGCACACCATAGCTGAAGAGCAAGCAGGATTCAGTGCCGACAGACCATCACACAAACCATCGGACAACGCGTTGACATGCTCACAGTGGTGAAGAAACGGAAACTCTGATGGTATGACCACGTCACCAGAGCATCAGGCTTTGAAAAGACCATCATACAAAGCACGGTGCAAGGGGGCAGAAGAAGTGGGAGACAGAAGAAGAGGTGGGAGGACAACATTCGATAATGGACTGGCTTGACACTGAGATAGGCCATGAGGGTTGCTGAGGACAGAGAAAGATGGAGTACGCTGGTTAAACAATCATCTGTGGTGCCTCAACAACTTCCGAGTTACGGGATAGGATGATGATGATGTTATGATGATGATGATGATGATGATGATATGATGATGATGATGATAATGATGATTATTAATATTATTATTATTACTATTACCCCTTGGGGTCATGAGCAATCTTGCCACTGTAGATTGTTCTAACCTATAAAGGGAAAAGTGAAAGCCCCAGTTGAAAACCTGTCTTGCCTTTATAGACATGACCGATTCACTGCGGCAACAAAACCCCCGTTGGAGTGCCGGGGGTTTCAGTATAAATAGTGTCCCCACTTTCTGGAAATTTAGTGATTTAAATTCCCACTGTCGCTGTCTTCCTCATTTACTCTTTCTCATTCCTGCTCTGTCCTATCACTCTGCTATACTATCTTCTTCTTCGCTAGATCAATGACCTACCTTTTTTCTTGAAAACTCTTCCTGGACAAGACTCCTTGTGTGACTTTGTGTATGAGGTCTGTTGGATCAGCTTGGGAGTGTTGGACGCTTTCTGCCGGGTGGTCACTAGGGCTTCCTATGATGTTATTATTTCGCAATATAGGCATTTTATATGTATATGTTTTGTTGATAATTTATAATGATGTTTGTATTCTATTTTGTTTTTGTAACCGGGGGTTCGAGTAGTTGGGGTAAAGCCTCAGCCGTCCCCTGCGTGGGATGTCTTTATTGTAAAGTGACTGGCCGGTGGAGGGCATTCAATTTTCCCACTAGGGTTGTTTCAGCAGATCTTTTATGCGGATCGGGGGTTGTCCGGTCCTGATTTGGCTCCGAAGAGTCCGTTGGACCTAAAGCAACAATCAATCAATCAATCAATCAATCAATTATTACTATTGGTGCTGTTTTAATTTGTTGTTCGAGTTGTGTGTGTGTGTGATATGCATTTTTTAAATACTGCCAAGTTGTCTGAAAAGTATATAAACAGGCATGGGAAACTTTCTATCACAAAGTCCAGAAAGTACCAATGGGAAATCCTTTGAAGATGGATCTAACAATACCGTTACATCAGAAAAGATGGAAGTGACAGGTTCCTTATTTAATGAATTTATTCCATTTGAGTCGGCAAATGAATCGGTAGATTGGTAAGATACACCATCAACACTTTGACACTGATTTTTACTTTTTTGCTGTCTGCTTTCTCTCACTCCCCGATGAGTCTTTTTCTTCTCTAGGCCAATATCTCTACACGCTTACAGTACCTCCCAAGAAATGAATGAACATTGAGGTTTAACGTCTACACCCACCTTTTACCCCTTGGGGTCATGAGCAATCTTGCCACTGTAGATTGTTCAAACCTATAAAGGGAAAAGTGAAAGCCCCAGTTGAAAACCTGTCTTTCCTTTGTAGGCAAGACAGATTCACTGCGGCAACAGTACCCCCGCTTGGAGTGCCGGGGGTTTTCAGTATAAATAGTATCCCCACTTTATGGAAATTTAGTGCTTTAAATTCCCACTGTCGCTATCTTCCTCATTTACTATTTCCTATTCCTGCTCTGTCCTATCACTCTGCTATACTATCTTCTTCTTCGCTAGATCAATGACCTACCTTTTTTCTTGAAAACTCTTCCTGGACAAGACTCCTTGTTTGTGTATGGGGTCTGTTGGATCAGCTTGGGAGTGTTGGACGCTTTCTGCCGGGTGGTCACTAGGGCTTCCTATGATTGTATTATTTAGCACTATAGGCATTTTATATGTATGTGTTTTGTTGATGATTTATAATGATGTTTGTATTCTATTTTGTTTTTGTAACCAGGGGTTCGAGTAGTTGGGGTAAAGCCTCAGCCGTCCCCTGCGTGGGATGTCTTTATTGTAAAGTGACTGGCCGGTGGAGGGCATTCAATTTTCCCACTAGGGTTGTTTCGGCAGATCTTTTATGCGGATTGGGGGTTGTCCGGTCCTGATTTGGCTCGGAAGAGTCCGCTGGACCTAAAGCAACAATCAATCAATCAATCAAACACCCACCTTTGGTGATATGGCAGACGGGATCCCAAGAAAGTTTCCCATGCCTGTTTATATATGCCAGGCAGATATGCCAGCGTGCAAGAATCCGCTGCTCCCAAGTGATCAGGAGTGCAAAATCGGTGCATATTCAGGCTGAACTGAAAAGAGCTGGCTCTGACCCAAGAAAAATGTTCTCGATAGTTGGCAGCCTGCTGTGGAAAAACTTAAAGAAACTGATGTTTTGCCGGAGCTAAGTGACAAACAGGCAGCTAAGGCAGTAAATGCATTCTTTGTTGAAAAAGCTGAAACCATAAGGAAGGAATTTGCTGACAATGATAAGCAACCGGTTATTGAGAAACCCTTTGCTGGTTATCCCCTATGAGGCTTCATACCAGTCAGTGAAGATCAACTAAAGATCATTATTGCTGCCTCTAAACCAACATCGTCTGATGTGGATCCAGTCCCAACCAAGATTGCGCTAGAGTGCCTGGATATTCTTCTCCCTGCTCTGACTCGCATCATAAATTGTAGTCTTCAGTCGGCTGTGGTCCATTAGTCTTTAAAGAAGGCAATCATCAAGCATCTACTGAAAAAGAAGGGTCTTGACTCCAATCAGAGCAAGAATTTTCGTCCGGTGTCAAACTTACCATACGTATCGAAGTTGCTGAAAAGGGTGGTCTCAAAACAGCTGATACAACTTTTGAACAGTCATGGGACACATTTCAGTCATACAGACCTTGGCACAGCTGTGAAACTGCTCTTCTCAGATTAATGAATGATGCTTTGTGCAGTGCTGATAGTGGAGACCTTGTTCTTCTTGTCTTATTAGACCTCAGTGCGGCATTTGATTTTGTTGATCACGAGCTTCTCCTTTCACGTTTTCTGAATGAGACAGGCATCTGTGGGAGTGTTCATCAGTGGTTTTGCTCCTACTTCACTGATCGAAGTCAGCGTTTTATTGTTGGACAAGCAGCATCTCATGATGTCGCTCTTGTATATGGTGTGCCTCAAGGTTTTGTCTCAATATACACAAACCAGCTGGGAGATATAATTAAATTTAAAGCTATGGTGTTGACTGGAAGATGTTCGCTGATGACTCAGAACCTTATAAGAGTTTCCACCCAAATAAAAAATCTGCAATAGCCGCAGTGCAGGCAGTTAAACAGTGTTGTATTGAGGTCAAGACATGGATGGCAGCCAATCGCCTCAAATTAAATGAAGACAAAACAGAGGTAATATATTATGTGATTCTGATATTAGTCGTCGAAAGGTGACACTTGAATCTGTCAAGATCGGGTTTTCAGAGATTCTATTGTCTGCCAAAGTGAGGGACTTAGGACTTATCATTGATAATGGCTTGACAATGTGTCACAAGCGGACGATTAGCCCCGGCGCTGCTCGCGTCCCGTTTCCACTTTCTCGCCCGCTGGCCCAGCCACCTAAGCCACGCCCCTCGGGATAGCCCCTTGAAGCCCCAGAATAGAGACTCAAGCGTCAGTCTCACTCCGTCAGCCCGAGTAACAACACTGCCTGCCGAGGACACGTCTGCATCTACGTTGCGACCCCTGAGCCTCGTCAATATTCTTGTGTTCCTACCCGTTCCTTGGTCAAGGTAAGAGTGGAAACTTACTTCATATCATTTAGCATTCCCATCACCCGACGGTTTTCCCCAACATGTTCGTATGTCTTGTAGATATGTACGTCCGTGTCTGTGGTTGGTCTTGATGTATTGCTTATGATATGCATTTTTACTTCTTGTACCCATTATCTGCATTTTGATTGCTGTTTATGCCATGCTTGTATTTATACATGTATATACCCCTGCCTAGACTCTTGTATAAATCCCCCATGCCATGTTGTCCTGTTACTTAGATTAAAGTCCCCCAGTAAAGCACCCTTGCCTATAATCCCCATTGTCCTGTAATTATCCCTTTTGCTTTCTCCCCTGATCCTATTGTGCATATATTCACCCCTGCTGTCCATCACCCAATCTTAGGCGCCGAAATTACTATCTATTAGCGGCCGCCAGTAAATTCCACCAAGCCCCATAGCCATTGTTGAAATTGTTGGACTGTTGGAACGAACCGGTCAAGTCTTGGCCGGTGCCTCCAAAATTCGAAAAATATGACTGGCATGCGCGCTAACTGGCGCGGCATCCAGAGTGTGTGTGCACCTCTGACACTGAGTCAATACTTCATTCCAGAACGGGCCCTTATACCGGGCTGCTACGAAGACTCAAGACCCGCTGCGTGCAACCCTGATATCCTGGTTGACACCGTGAAGCGTAAAAGCAGAGATACAGCAACAGGTCAGCCCCGTAGGCCGCTTGCAACCCAACCCCGATTACCCAAGAACTCGACCTAGTGACCTGGATTGGGAGACGGACGCCATCCGACTGGACCCTTGCGTAATCGCCATCCAGAAGCCAGAGGCAACCACCGCCTACACCTATTGCAGCTAAGTGCGCACCCAGCGCACACCACAATTCTCGGAAAATCTGGCTAACCACGCGAAAAAAGCAGCCAGATACCTTATGATGACATCTTTCCTCAATCGCCCCAGTAACTCTCAGAGAACTAAACCTGAATAACTCCTCGATACTCTGGACATGAACTGACTCTCACCAGTGACTCAGCCCTATAGCCCACCACCTACGCTTGACCTGCATCTATTTAATAAATTGTCTAGTATTATAGTATAACCACCGACTTCCCCCTTGTTCGTATTCTCCACTAGCTTAGTTTGCATTCTTCTCGTCTGGCCTTTTGACTGTCTATCATTCTTTAGTACTCCCAGCATTATTTCCCTGAATGTCGCCGCAAGTTGGCCTAGTCAAGGGAGGCAACACAGCGCGGGGGAATAATTGCTGATCCTCATTCCCCCAACCCCCTATATTCGTGACACAATGGTTCCCCATGTGAGTTATGTTGTGAGGTCTTGTTTCGTCCAGATGAGTGCCCTTGGAAAGTTGCGTTCCTACTTGAATAACAAGATTGCCAGTGCTGTAGCAGTATCCATGATCTTGTCAAGGTTAGATTATGCAAATAGCTGTCTGTGGGGGCTTCCACAGTGCCAGCTGCAGAGACTCCCAAAAGTGCAAAATACTGCAGCACGTATTGTGTCAAACACAAAGAAATCATACCACATTTTATTATTACACCAGTCTTGAGAGACTTGCACTGGCTTCCAGTGCAATAAAGAATAAACCACAAGGTATTATCTCTGTGTATGCTTGCATCGATGGCACTGCACCTGTCTACCTACAAGAGCTCGTCTCTCAGTATACTCCCTCTCAGAGGGGCCGGGTAGCTCAGTTGGTAAGAGCGTCTTGCTAGTAACCGAAAGGTCGCTGGTTCGAATCCCGGATTGGTCAACGTGTGATCATATTATTTTCCCCTTTACCAACAACTGGCCCGCTAGTGTCAGTATAAATCGTTCCAGTAGTCACCTATATGCGAAAGTGTCGTGTGACTATAATCTACATACAAAACAAAACTCCCTCTCATGGACTATGTTCGGCCTCACAGTTCTGGCTTCGGGTGGCTAGTGTTGAAAGGCACAGGAAGAAAACCCTTGGTGTAAGATCATTTGAATGTGCTGCACCTTGTCTGTGGAATGGTTTTCCTCAATTTTTGCTGGCATGTGACACAAAGGAGTCATTCAAGCAGCGTCTGAAGACTCACCTGTTTTGAACTTTGACAATTTTCTGGCACTTTTACCCCCTATATTTTATCTATCTTTATCCCGGGGTTTTCTATGCGCCCTGAGCATGCTGTTACAGCATGGATTATCAGCGCTTTACAAGTGATTAATGATCACTGATTATCAATCAATCAAAACATGTTATACTATTGACTATAGTAACATTTGCACTCAATTGTAGCGAAGAACAACTGACTATAGTAACATCTGCACTCAATTGTAGCGAAGAACAACTTTTCAGAATGCTATAATTATACACACAATAATCGTTTTATTAATTTAAAAAAAATCATATTTATAACATATTATATTTATTTAATTGCAGTTTTTAAAACCCTTTAATACTGAACTTTTATGAATATTATTTTGTATTATTGTTACACAATTAGGATTTCTTCCCCATTATTATAGAACATAAAGTATTCGCTTACATTGTCAGTTATTTATTTTACTGTGTTCTATGCTTGTGCTTGTGTTTATAAAGTGTGCGTGTGTGTTAAAAGGTTAGTAGCTATTTATTCATTATTGTTAATCCTCTTAGTAGTCCGATGGACCCTGTAAACAATGTGAATGATTATCTATCATACACTTTACATTACATTACATTACATTATTATTGCTTTAGGTCCAGCGGACTCTTCCGAGCCAAATCAGGACCGGACAACCCCCGATCCGCATAAAAGATCTGCTGAAACAACCCTAGTGGTAAAACCGAAAGCTCCCCACCAGCCAGTCACTTTACAATAAAGACATCCCACGCAGGGGACGGCTGAGGCTTCACCCCAACTTATCGAACCCCCGTTTACAAAAACAAAATAGAATACAGACATCATTATAAATTATCAACAAAACACATACATATAAAATGCCTACATTGCTAAATAATAACATCATAGGAAGCCCTAGTAACCACCTGGCAGAAAGCGTCCAATATTCCCAAGCTGATCCAACAGACCTCATACACAAACAAGGAGTCTTGTCCCGGAAGAGTTTTCAACAAAAAAGGTAGGAGAGTGGTCTAGCGAAGAAGACAATAGTATAGCAGATTGATAGAAAAGAGCAGGAATGAGAAAGAGCAAATGAGAAAGACAGCGACAGTGGGAATTTAAAGCACTAAATTTCCAGAAAGTGGGGATACTATTTATACTGAAACCCCCGGCACCCCAACGGGGGTATCATACACTTAGCTATCATACACTTAGCCATGATATCCAACATTATCAAACTTGTATTGTTATTTTATTAAAATCATAAAGAGAGAAGCCAAGACCTCCAAAGCAAGTAAAATATAATAGAACGTGGATTTCAGACCTAACTCTGGTTGTAAGATCAAGTAAATATAAAGTTATGAACAGTAAAAACATACGCATCGAAACGAAAAAAAAGGCTGGAAAGAAGACCACAAAAATAAATGTATTTTTTATTACGAAATATCATGCGTGTCCGTGATGTTATTATGAATGCTAAAAAGTGTGATATTCTACTTGTTTGTAAATATACTTTCCACATGGTCATGCATTATCCAATAAACCAAATGCAATCTATTGCCATAGTACGTCTGCTGGTGTCCATGTAAACACAAATTCCATATCGTCCGTCATACATTATCGAATTAAATTAAACAGCTTGTTTCCTTGTAAACACAAATTTCAACATCGAACAAGTAGATTCAATCCTTTAATGAAAACGGCGTTTTACAGTGCAAAAGAAGTGACGACATTCTAGAACGCAGCAGGAAGCTGATTCGATTAGAACCTGTTGAGAGTGATGTAGAACTCCAGACACATCCTGGCAACGCTTTGCCCAGTCTCGTACATGGCCATCTTGATGTAGTACTCGCCCTAAAAACGCAGACAGATGCAGGTATTATTTATTATTATTTTGTAATATGATTATATTATTAGTCTATTATTATGAGATAAAACACATCATTACCACAAAAGGCTTGAAGACAAATAGAACATGTTTGGAAGACGAGACAGAGCTAAAAGCCCAAGGAAATAAAACACAGCAAATGAAAAGGTTGTCTATAATTTTAGATATTTCACTAAGAGGTTCTTCAGGAGTTCAAAGCCAACTGAGATACCAATCCAAACACTTACAGTAGAGAATACTTGTTACAAATGAGTTCAAAGGATATTCACTTTACAATTTCTGAGGATTTGTTTTTAGATTTTCTAATGATGAAAATTAGGTAGAAAACTATATCTTATGCAACAGGGAAAAAGAGAAAGGATAGTGAAAGAGAGAAAAGGCTGGAAGAAGAAATAAATGAAATTGATAGAAAAATAAATAGAAATCAAACAGATGCTGAATTATTAGATCAAAAGAAACAAGAATTAAGGATAATAAGAGAAAAGCGAATGGAAGGTGTGCTTCTACGGTCCAGGGCAATGTGGATTGCAGATGGAGAGAAAATAACAAATTATTTTTGTAATTTAGAAAAACGTCATTATATCAGTAAAGTAATGAGTAAATTAAAAGGAGAAGATGAAACATATATTACTGATGATCCTGGCATTTTGAATGAGGTAAAAATATTTTATGAAAAGTTATATAAAAAAGGGAATGTTGAAGATGGAGAAATTACTGATTTAATTATTAACTTGCCTCGTTTGAGTGATGAAGAGTCAGCTAAATTGGAAGGGGAAATTAATTACGAGGAGGCATGTTATGTATTAAAGAATATGAAAAATCATAAAAGTCCAGGTACAGATGGATTTACTGTGGAATTTTATAAAGTATTTTGGAAAAAAAATGGGTCATCTAATTGTTAGGGCACTTAATGAAGGCTTTAGAAATGGAAAATTAACATCTGTTCAGAGAGAAGGAATTATTATATGTATTCCTAAGGGTGAAAAATCCAGAGATTTAATTCAAAATTGGAGACCTATTTCACTGTTAAATGTGATATATAAGATTGGATCGGCTTGTATTGCCTCGAGATTAAAGAAAGTGTTAGATAATCTCATAAATGAAGATCAAACAGGTTTCATAAGTGGTAGATATATTGGAGATAATATAAGGTTATTATATGACATGATTGAATACTTAGATAGAAAAAAATTGCCTGGTTTATTATTAAATGTTGATTTCGAAAAGGCGTTTGATTCTTTAGATTGGTCTTTTATGCATAAGGTATTAACAGAGTTTGGTTTTGGTCAAGATCTAAGAAGATGGATTAAGATTTTTTATAGTGATATTAAATCAACAGTTTTGGTAAATGGGCATGCTTCAACTTGGTTTAATATTGAAAGAGGATGTAGACAAGGAGACCCAGTGTCGCCCTATTTATTCGTATTGTGTGTTGAAATCTTGGCTACAATGATTCGGGAAAATAAGGATATTAAAGGTATTATTGTTAATAATGTTGAACACAAAATTTCTCAATACGCAGATGACACAGAATTTTTACTTGAAGGGGATCAGACATCTTTTGAAAAGTGTATTGAATTGTTGGATACCTTTGGCAGAAGATCTGGTTTACGATTAAATGCAGAAAAATCTAGTGCTATGTGGTTGGGCAGTAGGAAAAACTGTCATGTACAGTACATGCAGCATTTAGGTATGACATGGAATCCTTTACAGATGAAAATTTTAGGAATATTGCTAACAAACTCAATTAAGAACTGTTTTCAATTAAATTATAATGACAAATTTTATGAAGTTAGAAAATTATTTTTAATTTGGTCTAAAAGGAATATTACACCACTTGGTAGAGTTGCAGTATTGAAGTCGTTAATTCTTTCGAAGTTGGTTCATTTATGGCTGCTGCTACCAAACCCACCAGATAATGTTATAAAAGAATTGCAAACAATGTGTTATCAGTTTGTATGGAAGAAAAAACCTGATAGAATTAGTAGAAAAACTGCAATTAAAAATGTTAAAGATGGGGGTATAGGCTTAGTGGATATTAAAAATTTTATTGTAGCTCTGAAAATGACTTGGATTAGGAAATTAAAAACTAGTCAACACAAATGGAAAAACTTAATTAAAGCAGATTTTGAATATATAGATAAAATTGAATTATACGGACCTGGAATTACTAAATTATATAGAGCTACAAATACTTTTTGGGAAAATGTATTTACAGGATATAAACATTTTTTCTATAAGGTTGATATAGAGCAGTCAGGAGAATTACTTGCAGAACCAATATGTTTTAATGAAAGGATAAAGGTGGGTCAAAGGTCAATTTCAAAGACTCATTGGATTGAGCATGGTGTACATTGTATTGCTGATTTTTTTAATGTTGATGGAACTTTCCTTACATGGGTTGAATTTAACAGAAGATATAATTTAAGAGTGGACTTCCTTACATATGTTGGTTGTACGCTAGCAATTAAAGAATATATTACAAAAACTAAAATAATAGTAACTGATAATAATCGTTTAACTATCTGTGTTCCAATAAAGAAGATTCTCTCCACTGAAAAAGGTTGCAGGAAATTTTATGATATATTTATGAAAAACAATGTAGAGCCAAATTGTTGTAAAAAATGGAATGCTAAAGTAAATTATGTCATACAATGGAAAAAGTGTTTTTATAAAATTCAAAAAATTGATGATATCGGAATGAGATGGTTTCAGATGCGTATTGTACATCGCATTCTGGCAACTAATATTATTTTAAAAGAAATGGGTTTATCTCAGAGTGTAATGTGTACTTTTTGTGAAGTTGAGAGGGAGAGTATCACACACCTCTTCTGGAATTGTGATTGTGTAAGACACTTCTGGAACCTTTTTGAGCGCTGGATTAAACAGACTTGTGAAAATGCATGTACTCTAATTCTATCAGAAAGCTTAATAGTGTTTGGAATTGATCTGAATGTGAACACAGATCCTATATTTGATTTGATTTTATTATTGGCAAAACAATATATATATGGATGTAGATATGGCAATGTAAAACCCAATGTAGAGGCATTTAAGTTTAAATTAAAATGGAGATATAATATCGAAAGGTATAATGCTAAATTGAATCAGAAAGAATCTGAATTTGATGCTGCATGGTTTTATTATAAACAGTTGATGTAATAATGTTGTATAATATACGATTCTCGCTTTCTATTTCTATTTTTTTTCTTTGCTCTCTTTTCTTCTTCTTCTTCTTCTTTTTTTATTTATTTTTTCCCCTTACAAATTTATATGTTTAGTTCATTGCTTTGTTTATTAGTTGAGTCTGTTCGCCTTTATATATTGATCGATGTTATGCTGTTGTTAAAAGAAAAATAAATAGAAATGCCAAAAAAAAAAAAAAGAAAAAAAAAAGAGGTTTTTCAGGAGTTCAAAGCCAACTGAGATACCAATCCAAACACCAAAAGCACAAATTACAACACAAGGAGCGAAATCATCAATGTAAATGACCCATCATCAAAAGGTGGAGATAATGGATAGTGACACAGTTTACATTATATTTAATTGCTATCAATCAGTAAGTTATTAATGCGTACGTGTTGTTGGATTGTTTGTATAGTAAAGTGAATAAAGTCACACACACTACATTATCCTTTTGATCATATTGCGTTTGGTGTTGGAAGTTCAAAAACCGGCCCGATCTAGACAAGAAATCTATGACGCGGAACCTTCAGTTTGTTCAGATCGCAAAATAAAATATCATGAAGGTGCTGACAGTGTTGTTTCTAATAATTCTGGGAAGAAAAAAGGCTAAAGCTTGCCAACAAACCCCAATTTTCTTGTGGAATGTATTTTTAATGCCCTTAAAATTTATGAAAACAATCGACAGCAGACGACAAATAATTATTTAAAAACATTACTCGGCGGGAAAACGATCTATCATCGTGGAAATTTTTTAAAAAGTTTATTTGATATTACTGCTCTGTGGGTTCGGGCATTAAATAGAATAGACCCAAAGTTTCCCGGCGTGTCGTAAGAGGCGACTAACAGGGGTGATGTTAGCACAGCATCACTGGGCGAGTCTTCTACACAGAAGTCACCGGCAAGGGCGGAGGAACCTCACGTTACTACAGGTTCAACGACCATGTGCTCAGGGCCAAGGCGAGCCACACTGTATTCGTGGATTTCGGATGTGGCCAACAGCCTGGAGAGGATTGATTGATTGATTGATTGATTGTTGCTTTAGGTACAGCGGACTCTTCCGAGCCAACAGCCTGGAGAGGATTGGGCACCGCCAGGTCTGTTTTGCCCAAGACACACTATATGATGACACAATCCACTAATTCCATACCGGATCGGTCGTCGCCCGGCACAAGGACCGCGCCTTCCGTTGGCCACCAGGACGGAGGTGTTAAGTATGCTACTGATGGACAATTTAGCAAGATCCGCACAAGAAACAACATCGTCATAGGAACCTGGAATGTCAGGACCCTAACCGCGGAAGGAAAATTAGAAGAACCACGAGTTGGACCACTATCGATGGAACGTTCTAGGCATCAGCGAACTGCGCTGGAAAGGCCTAGGTGAAACAACGACCGACAAAGGCCACAAGCTCTATTTCAGCGGTAGAGATGACAGGCACGAACACGGCGTTGGATTCTTGGTCCACAAGAACATTCTAGCCACTGTCACGGGTTGCCGCCCAGTCTCCAGTAGACTCATTACCACCCGCCTGAGAGCAGCCCCTTTCAACATCACCATCATCCAGACCTATGCCCCAACATCAGACTATGACGACAGCGAAGTGGAGGATTTTTATGAAAATCTACAGGCGGTCCTTGACCAAGTGCCGAAGAAGGACATAGTCATAGTGCAAGGCGACTGGAATGCCAAGGTAGGCCAAGATGCGCACCACAACTGGGGAGACACATGTGGACCCCACTGCAACAACGAGACAAATGACAGGGGTCTGAGACTCTTGGAGTTTGCCAGATACAATAATCTGGTACTGGCAAACACGCTTGGTCTCCACAAAAACTCCAGACGATGGACATGGCACAGTCCTGGCGGGGAGCATCACAACCAAATAGACTACATCATGGTCAAGAAACGCTTCAGATCAAGCATCAACATTGGCAGGACACGCACTTTTCCAGGAGCAGACATCGGAAATGACCACGATCTCGTGATGATGTCTTTCCGGCTCCACTTGAAGAGAGTAAATACAGCAAAGTGCACTAGACTGAAGTTCGACCTGGACAAACTGCAAGACCCGGAGGTGGCAGAACTATTTCAGGCCACAATTGGAGGGAAATTTGCACCACTGCTCATTTTGGGGGCTGGTGAAGTAGATGTCAACACCATGACCACCACCTTCAACTCAGCTGTGACAGATACCGCCACTGAGATCCTTGGCAAGCACCGACCAAAGAAGAAGCCGTGGATCACACCTGAACTTTTGGATCTGTGTGATAAACGAAGAGAGATGAAAAAGAAAAAGAACACCTCACAGGGAGCTGATGTCTACCGAAAAATCAACAATGACATCCGAAAAGGCATGCGCAGAGCAAAGGAGAACTGGATAGAAGATCAATGCCAGGAAACAGAGAACAGTCTGACCAAGAACAACAGCAAGAAGGCCTACCAGACTGTGAAGCGGCTGACAAGTGTCAAACAGCCCAAAGTCTCCACGATCCAAAGCAAGTCTGGCATATGCCTTACAGAAGAACAAGAAGTCTTGGACAGATGGACAGAGTACTGCTCTGACCTTTACAACCATACACCAAATGGAGACCCATCAGTTCTAGCATGTCCCGAGAACAGAGAAGAAGAAGAAATCCTCCCAATTCTCCGGGAAGTTGAGGCAGCAGTGCAAGCGCTAAAGAAAGGGAAGTCAGCGGGAGTGGATAACATACCCGCGGAACTGCTACAAGCAGGAGGAGAATCGATGATTGATGCCCTCACCATTATCTGTAACAAGATCTGGCAGAGTGGGGAGTGGCCTATACCATGGACCCAGTCGCTTGTCATCACTCTTCCCAGAAAAGGTAACCTTCAGGAGTGTGAAAATTACCGGACCATCAGCCTCATCAGCCATCCCAGCAAGGTCCTCCTGAAAATAATACTCAACAGGTTGAAACCCCAAGCTGAACAAATCATAGCTGAAGAACAAGCAGGATTCAGGGCAGGGCGAAGTACCACTGAGCAGATTTTCAACCTCAGAATAATCTGTGAGAAATACCTACAGCACCAACAACATCTATATCATGTGTTCATAGACTTCAAGAAGGCGTTTGACCGAGTCTGGCATGCAGCTCTATGGGCAACAATGAAAGTGTACAACATCAGCCCTAAAATTATTGAAGTCATCAAAAGCCTGTATGACAAGGCTACCAGTGCAGTCCTCCACAACAGCGCCATCGGGAACTGGTTCAGAACAACAATCGGTGTGCGTCAAGGATGCCTACTCTCTCCAACACTCTTCAACATCTTCCTAGAGCGCATCATGTCAGATGCTCTTGCAGACCATGAAGGCACAGTCAGCATAGGGGGTAGAGCAATCTCCAATCTTCGTTTTGCAGATGACATCGATGGATTGGCTGGAGAGGAACAAGAACTTGAACAGCTGGTACAGAGGCTTAACACCACCTCCAGAGCCTATGGAATGGAAATAAGTGCAGAGAAGACCAAAATGATGACCAACAACACCAATGGCATCAATACGGACATCAAAGTCCAAGGCCAATCCCTCAACACAGTGCATAGCTTCAAATATTTAGGAGCCATTGTATCAGACAATGGGTCCCGACAGGAAGTCCTCTCCAGGATCGCACAAACAACTGCTGCCCTGACAAGGTTGAAGCCCATTTGGAAAGACAGGACCATCAGTATACATTCCAAAGTAAGACTGCTGCGCTCCCTTGTCATCTCCATCTTCCTATATGCTTGCGAAGCATGGACCCTCACAGCAGATCTCCAACGAAGAATACAAAGCATGGAGATGAGGTGCTACAGAAGACTTCTGGGCATTTCCTATACCCAACACATCACCAACGACGAAGTCCGACAGACCATCACACAAGCCATTGGACAACACGATGACCTGCTAACAGTGGTGAAGAAACGGAAACTCCGATGGTATGGCCACGTCACCAGATCATCAGGCCTTGCAAAGACTATTCTGCAAGGCACAGTGCAAGGAGGTAGAAGAAGAGGGAGATCGAAAAAGAGGTGGGAGGACAACATTCGAGAATGGACTGGTTTGACACTGAGCGAAGCCATCAGGGCTGCTGAGGACAGAGACAGATGGAGTATGCTGGTTAAACGGTCATCTGTGGTGCCCCTACGACCTTCGGGTTACGGGACAGGATAGGATAGGATTTGATATTGCAATATCTTGTACCCCCACTGAAATGTGTGTTTAGTGCATTTCCTTTTTTTAGTAAGCAGCACAATTTCACGACCCAACTATCTTGTCATTTGCTTATGTCGATAGACCTGCAGACCGACATTTGGCTCATTCTGATTCCCCCTATTCCAAAGTATTTTCAGGTAAGTATGGAAATACACAAATGAACGGGAGATTTGTAGTTTGTGCCCCAAGGGTTCTTTTGTGAGAAATGACAAAAAAGTTATTCTTGTAATTGTTACGTCTGGTGCACTGTAGTCTACTGTTTACACAGGTTATTTTTGTATTTATTTTATCATTTTTTGGGTAGATGAGCCATTTAGTCACTTTTAGAGTGAAATATTTATTTGTGCATGTTGTATTTTCGTTGCAACATAGTACATAACTGAGCTTGACTGTGTTCAACTCGTGAAAACTAGCTGGAGGTAACGATGACATGAACATTCTTCTGTAGCTGTTGGATCTCCGTCTGTTGTTTGCTGGAAGTTTTCTGCTGTTTTTACAATAAATGGTGTTCAATTGTTCCCTGAAGATTGATTGATTATACTTCTTGTGAGTTTGTGCAGGGGGAGAAGAAAGACTTTTTGTCCACCTTGATCGGATGTAACTAGTGACATGCTGATCTTAAAAATATGCGTACTTATGAAAATGAGATTTGAAGCAGTACAAGGTAGTGTGACACTTTGTAAATAAACTGGTGAAAAAAAAACACACTCGTTGAAATAGTATTAGTAACATTAGTAGATGGGGTTGTGCAACTTTATATTGTCATCAGTTACATCTATTCACGTCTTGTTGTGGAACTGAAAGAGGCTCTAACAACAAGTAGAATTGTCACACCAAATTTTTTTTTCCCCTAGAATATGATGGAGCGCAACCCACCCACCTTCTGTCTTCCCCCTCCCCCCCACTCCTCCATCCCGTTATATTGTGCAACATAATTCAGTTTAAGAGCAATCTGATTTTCTTGGCCAGGTGTCACATATTCCTCACCTTTTGATAATGGTTCAAATACAAAACAAATCAGTATGTCTAATTAATCTCAGTACAATAACAATACAGTTAGGAAGATGTGAATATGACGCGTACTCCTATTTCCTTCCTCCCATAGGAAGCTGCGATAGTCGAGTGCGGATACTAATAATAATACTAGATGGTTTCACACGCTTTTCCTTCAATCAAACTCAAAGAAATCGCAAGAAAACATAAAATAAATCAAATTGTGGTGTTGTGTGTGTGTTTTAATTTAGATAAAATATATGCAATACCATTTCTGAAGGAAACATGAGTACCCTGAAAAAACCATCGGTGACCAGAAAACGCTCGTTCGTAAGTAACATAAGTTTATACCCTGCAGGATTCGAATCAGCATGGCTAAGTGAACAAGGAGAGGGAAGGGAGGGTAAGAGTGGGCGGGGTCGGGATATAAATCGAGGGCTATTCTGTGCACTCATGCATTCCATCTCATGGACTTTAAAGATACTGACGCTCATTTTCTAGACGAGTGAGAGCCAGACATAGACACACACAACAATAAACACACCCAGTAAACTCTTACTAGGTCCCTTTCCGCCAGAGGCAGTCCACGCTCACTCAAGTCTTCTGGGGCGTTCGCATCAAGCAGCAAGTTGGCACTTTTGTTATTTTGAGATGGATCTTGTTTTCGACCAGCGCCTTGAGTTGTTAGAACGGTATTATTGTAAAGAACGGGTTTTTTCCGGTATTTTTTAAATTAAAATTAATTAATGATTTTTGATTGGCTAAAAGCCTTGAGCCAATGAACGAAGAGATAGTTTGAATTAGAGGGGAAATTAGTCAGTCGACTGGTTGGTGTTATACCGTGAGGTCGAGTGTGTGTGTAGGCCAGGAAAGATCAAAAAGTTAAAAGAAGAAAAAGAAAGAAAAGAAATTAACTAAAGGAGGTAGAAAGCGTGAAAGCCTATCAAGGTGTATAGGTGCTACGGACTTTCTCTCTGGAAGTGGATCGTTATTTTGTGCTGTAATAATTACAGGTACTTATAGTGTTTTACATGATTGTAAAATGGCGGATAAGTATATTTTTGTATTGAAAGGTAGTGAGCTGTTGTCCACTGAGATGGAATGTTGAATTTTCATTGATGTAGTAATATTATTAATTACGTGGGGCGATAGTTGTAGAGTAGTAGATAATGAAGTATGAATGAAATGCGTGAGCTTGGTTAATAGTAATTTTCATTCATGAACTGATTACCTGATAATGGTGGAGGAAGGAAAGTGGTGATCGCATACGAAACAGAATGGAACAAAGCGAGGAACAAAGGGGAGGTGAGATGGGGTGAAACTAAGGAAGAATAGATACGTTATCCGAGTCAGAGAATTGACGTTTGAATATGTATATTGTACAGCGGCCTACTTGGAGGCCTACTTGGAGTCGAGGGGCCTACTTGGAGCCGAGAGGCCAACTGGAGACTAGGGCCTGTTGGGGCTACTGGCTTACTGGGAGCAGAATTGGCTCTATCTTGTCCGAGGCGAGGACAGGGCGTTTTCCAAGGCATCGGAGGGGAATCGACGCAGTTTCCACACTTGGTCAAGACAACGTTTTCTGCGAGCGGACTGGGGCAGGAGGAGTCCCTCCGCTCGTCGACATTCGTCGTTCGACGACACTCGCTACTTGTCGACGTATTTTTGGCAACGTGTGCCAGATTTTTCGAATCCGTGATCCTCGGTGATAATAAGGTACAGTGAAACTTTACATATTTGTTGTGTTGGCCAGGACAAGGAATTGCCGGTCTCGAATTATCCGTCCCGAGTGTTCAGGCTCGATGACGTCACGTTTCTATGAAACAACTGTGTTAGATTAACTGCATGAAAGAATTGGAGCGAAAGTGTGGTATGAAATTGTTGATTATTTATATAAATTTTGAGAACGTGGAACGTGGTGTTTGTCTGTGTTGGGAAGAGTCCGTACGTTTTTGGGAGTGTCAGTAAAAAGAGAACGTACACGCACGCATATTCTGCTATAGAAGTCAGATATATTTTTGCACGCACACAGATAGTATAAACGGGCACCCACACTAAAATATCCATCCGCTACATCTGGTGTTCCTGTGTTTTTTTTCTCTGTGTTAGTATTTGTATCTAGGTCAATTCTTTCATATTGTTGGGTAGAGTTTAGTTATCTCCCTTGTTTGACTGTTGTTGTGTTTAGCAGTTGAGATTGTTGGATGTTTGTTGTTATTAAGTAGTGGTTTTTAGACCGTCTCCAGTTTCACGGTAGGGCGCTCCTGTATAGTTTCAGAGTTGCTCAAGGGCTTAGTATCTTTTTCTACCTGTGGGGTCTATTTTTCTTTTTCATTGCTCTTTCTGCTATCTTAATATTCATTGTTTACATTGGCTCTAGTATTTGTGTTCTGTAGGTCTAACTTTGTGTGTGAGTGAATCAGTGAATGAATTAGTAGTTCCACGTTCTTATTTTATTCTAGGTTATTTACAAAGCCCCTTAGTGTTAATTTAATTTTGATTTTCTTTTCTTTTATCTTTGTCATTGGTAATTTTGCAATTGATTGTTGATTTTTTTTTCTTTGCTTAGAGTTAATATATCTCTTGATTTGTTTTGACTTTATTATTAGAAATTTTGGAAATATTTGTTGGTTGTGTTAGTGCTTAGTGCTGGTATAATTCATTATCTGTTTCTTTAACTTGCTCAGTAATAATTTTTGAAATTTTCTGTTGAATTGTCCTTTGTTGTGTATATACATTTCAGTATTGATTGAACTTATTGTTTGAATTTGCATTATTATTTGAGTTAGTAATATTTGATTTGTTTATATTATCCTTGTTTAGTCTTAGTAGGTGTTAGTATTCGCCATACTTGTTTCTATTTCAGTATATTTATTAAAGTAGTGTTGACTTTGAGGTATTGGGAATTTTTTTTTATTATTTTTTTTGTGGAAATAATTTATAGGGTTTAGACATTTGAGGACTTGGATTAATTGAACACTGCTGTTATTGATTTAGTATTGAGTTATCTTCGCCTATTGTTTATTATAACAATAATTTAGTTTTTAAAAGGAAATTATAGTTGTTGATATTTGATTGTTAATACTTTTTCATTTTATTGATTTGCCTTTCTGCTATTTATTAGTTAGATTTGTTGATATTTGATTGTTAGTACTTCGTCGGTTTATTGTTTGGTTCCTCCTATTTATTGGTTTCACTTTGAGTTTATTTTGACTTAGCTTGGCTTGGGCTATTGTTAGTTTTTATTTTTACCATTCTTTCTTGGGTATTTGGGACTTAGGGTATATATTGTAGTTTAGGTAGGTGCTGATTTTGATTTATATTTTCAAAAAAAAAATTAAACTTTAAAACTTTAAACATGGATAACTATGATGATCTGTTTGAAAAGTTTCTTAAACAAGCTGCTACTCTGGAAGTCGCTGATAAACATAAATATGTTCAAGAATGTTTTGATCGACTTGATAGACAGAGAGAACGGGAGGCTAAACAAATGGACAAAGAAATGGAATCCAAGAAGTTAGAAACACAAAAAGAAATGGAATCCAAGAAGTTAGAAACACAAAAAGAAATGGAGCTGGAAGCTAGAAAACTGGAATTCAAGAAACTAGATACACAAAAAGAAATGGAGCGGGAAGCTAAAAAACTGGAATCCAAGAAACTAGATACAGAAATTGAACTTGAGAGGGAAAAAACAAAGCAGTTAGAACTACAGGCTAATCAGGGTGGTCATGTTGTTGGTCAAGATCAGGATGTCACGAATTGGCTAGTTTTAACTCTGCTTGTTGACTATTTAGCCATGTGTAGTCTTTGTAACAGTAGAGAAGTTAGACTATTACACAGCAGCAATTAAAATTACACATGTTAGAGAGACACCGCGAGCCCGACCCACGCTAGCGCAGTGATCAGCACTTGAGCTTTGAATCGGACCGTTTTAACCAATCAGAGCAGGCTCAGTGGGTAGAGCAGTTTTGACTGTGTCAGAGCCTAACACAGTTTGAATCAGTCGTGTGTGAGACGAGGTAGAGTCAACATCTCCACAGCTAGAGAAATCTCTACACTCATAGACCAGGAAGCAGGACTTAGAAATCTTAGAATTCTATCAAGTCATCACGGGCCTGAACTTGTCAAACAGGTAAATGAACACCCTTCTGTTTCATCGTGATATATTTATATTATTGTTGAAATTATGTTTGTGGAATTTGCTATGCATAAATGTGAATTGTTAATCCGAATTTGCGTGACCATGTGGAAAGGCCGAACACGTGGTGAAACACGACCGGTTGCGCCGCCATGTTGTATCCCGTACGGAACCACTGTTGTTTAACTTATATGTATGTTTGCAGACCAGTGGCTGTACCACTGAATGTTTATATTATTATTAATTCTGTATGTGTATAGTTAGCCACGATTGATATTTATGTATGTATAGGAATTTAGAGTGAGATTCCAGTGGAACCCGGAAGTAGCAGAATGTTCGTCGCTTATGTATAGAGATGTGGAGCTATCACTGAGGGCTACTTGGCTTTCAGTGAGACGCTCTGCACAAACCGATTATTCAGGGTTGTGCAGAATTTCGTCTCTTATATTACAGACGAGCAGGCGAGCTATCCCGAGCTATCCCGAGCTATCCTGTGTGCCCCACTCCACAGAAACGACTAGTTGGTTGAGGAGACTCTACCGCACAAGACGGAAAGGAGCTACCCGAAGAAACACCCTGTCAGACCCCACAGCGTGGCAAGGGAACCCAACTACACAAAGACAAAGGTGGACCAGAAGCTACCTCACAGAAGGACTTCGACGCACCATCAGCAGTTAAGTGAACACGCCAAGGTGCACTTAAACTGATCATAACAGGACCACAGTAGTCCAACTCTTCAGAAACTGTAAAACGGACCACAGTAGTCCAAATCTACATGAAATATTATAGCAAGTGCCCGAGGAAGATAAAACAGCTGCCTAGACTATCAGCGATCGAACTATTAGCAGTAACTGAGACTTTTTAAGTTAGATTAGTACTTAGAGAATCTTGTATAGAGTAGAAGAAATAAATGTGTGATTTTAACTGTTATCAAGTGGCTGGACTACATATGATTCATAGCCGTGTGAAAGCTAGTGTGACAGTATCTTTTACCATTTTTCTATCTATTTCTGTACCCCAACCTTAACACAGAACGAGCTAAACAAATAAATTTATTAAAGTAATTCATAGGGTGACTTACTAGCAGTTCCCACCGAATAAACGTGAGGGTCCATAATTCCATTGTGCAGAGCCCATAAACCCCACGTGACACTTTAATTGGCGAGCCTAGCTAGGATCTGTGTATAATAGGAATTGGGTATAACCGGATCTAAGTACAATAAAATTAGATAACAGTAGTAGTAGTAGAATAACTTAGAATAGTGGTAACAGAGGACTGATCAGTTGTGGTGCACTATTCTTTAGTTAAAAACTTTTTTGCTTCAAATATTTTTGTGCCTGTATGTTGCATTGTTCTTTTGCAGGTTTTGCTTAAATAACTGTTGTATGCCATTTGACTCTTGTTTTATTCTATTATTGATTACGAATTTATGGTCTTTGCATTGTTGTTATTGAATTGCAATATTGCTAGTGTTTTGGTATTCCACGTGATTCAGAGGTTGTTCATAGACACGTTTGGCAATGTCGGACCCAGTGGCCTTGAGATTGCGCTTCAAGGAATTAGGGAAGCTTTACACTTAGCAGGGGGAGACCTAATTGCGTATATCAATGCAGAGGTAGAGAAACAGGAGGCTAAGGCAGAGAGAGCAGCAGAGAGAGAGGCGAAGAAACTCGAAGCGGCAGAGAGAGCCGCAGAGAGAGAGAACAGAAAAAAAGCAGAACTAGAAGCAGAGCAAAAGAAAGTAGCATTAGAAGCAGAGCAAAAGAAAGCAGAGTTAGAAGCAGCAAGAGAGGCGAAGAAATTAGAATTAGAAGAGCAGAAGAAACTAGATTAGAATAGCAGCAGAGAGAGAAGCAGAAGTTAGGAAATGGGAGTATGAGCGGGCAGAAAAAGAAAAAGAGAGGGAAGAAAAGGAAAAAGAAAGACAGCATGAGTTAGAGCTAAGAAGATTGGGATCAGGAGCTTCAAGTTCTTCCTCAACCCCTTCCCACTCAGATCAGCTAGAGGTAGCATCCAACCCTGTACAAGGAATGTCATTTCCACTGGGAACATTCAATGAGAGAGAAGAAGGTCTAGATCTCTATCTGACTAGGTTTGAGCGTCTAGCAACAGAGTACAAACTAGATCCCACTCATTGGTCTTTTAAGCTTAGTCAAGGGCTTAGAGGAAAGGCTTATGACATCTACAGTAAGCTACCGACTGACAGAGTGACTGACTATCACAAAGTAAAAGAGGCACTCCTAACGGGATTCGAACTGACAGGAGAATGCTACCGGCAAAAGTTCCGCACCAATCGGAGAGTGAAAGGAGAGAGCTATGCGCAGTTCGCGGATCGGTTGTCCACAACGCTGGATAAGTGGATTAGCCAGTCAGCCACGGCTAAGACGTATGATGGACTGACAGAACTGTTAGTATGGGAACAGCTACGGGAAACCATGACCCCCGAGCTGAGAACATTCTCAGTAGAGCAGGGCGCGGAAAGACTGGAAGATCTGGTCAAGGTCGCAGATAGGTACGTGGCCGCACACGGAGAAGCCAAGAGCTTCAGGCGAGACCTAAAGCCTAACGGGAAAGAGGCACAGAAACGAAGCCCTAACCGGGAAGAGCGCACCGCGAATAAGCCGAATAACCCCAGACCTGGGCAAAATAAAGGACCCAACACGGAATTCGGGAAAAGAGGTCCCGCAGAACAGAGACGGTATTGTTCGTTCTGCAACAGAAACAATCACTCCACCGCAGAATGTTTCAAGTTGGCCGCACAACGTAGGGAAGAGCGCGAAAGCCGGCCAGCGCACAGAGTTCTAACTCAAAGCAGCGGTAACAAGCCACACACAATCGGAGATCACCCATCGGTGACAGACACGGTCAAGGTCAACGGAAAAGAAGCGAACTGTCTGTATGACACAGGTCTATCATACGACGCGATAGTTAGCGAATCTCTTGTATCGCGCGCGGACTTGACAGACAAGACAGTCGACTTACAAGGAGCAGACTTGACGAAACCGACGACTACTTGCCCAATAGCATGGATCGAAGTAGAGAGTAGGTACGTCACAGGACGAATCCAAGCAGCTGTTTTACAGAAACCCCTGTATGATCTAGTGCTAGGTTGTAGGTATGTGTTCTTAGGCACGCCCCCTAAAACTGTAGAGATAGCTGCAGTGCAAACCAGGGCCCAAGCTAAAACCCAACCACCCCAGCCCGAGTTCGCTCCGAATCCAGGACTCGAAGAGATCAAAACAGCACAGAAAGAAGACACCTCGATAGCGAAGTGCTTCCAGAAGCTACCCAAGGCGCACACACCCCCGCACAAGGGAGACTTCTACATGGAAGAGGGAGTTCTACATCGACAAGGAGATGGAGATCACACCCAACTAGTACTACCAGCCACCCTTCGAGCCCAAGTACTAGAACTAGGCCACAGCATGCCACTCAGCGGACACATGGGAATTGGAGCCACAGTGCAGAGAATCAGCGCACACTACTATTGGCCAGGAATCACGGAGGATGTCAAGCGCTACGTGAAATCTTGCCACCAATGTCAACGATATTCCCCGCGACATCACACCGTACCAGTTACCTTAGGACCATCGGTAGTAGTCGGCGTGCCATTCCAGCAAGTCTCAGTAGACATAGTAGGACCACTGCCCATGACCAAGAAGCGGAACAGATTTCTACTCACACTCGTCGACGCATGTACGATGTGGTGCGAAGCAGTCCCGTTGCCAGCGATCGACACCAAGAAGATTGCAGATGCACTCATCGCCATCTTTACCAGAGTCGGATTCCCGGACAGCATTAGAACGGACAACGGATCTCAGTTCACCGGCCGCCTGATGCAAGACGTGTTCGAGTTGATACAAGTTCATCACATTCGCACACCACCATACCACCCCGCCAGCAACGGACAAGTAGAAAGACTGAATGGAACCCTTCTCACCATACTCAGGAAAGTCGCCGACGACAATCCAGAAGCGTGGGACACCTACGTGAATGCGGCACTGTTCGCATACAGAGAAACGCCCCATGCAGCCACAGGCTACACCCCGTCAACATTGCTATTCGGCAGACCTCTAGCAGGACCGCTAGAAGCCCTACGCAGAAGTTGGACGGAAGCCAAGATAGACGACACACCAAGGTGCCACCAAGTACGTCGCAGACCTGCAGGAAACCCTCAAAGCAACGTGGAAGAAAGCTGGTGAAGCACTGAAGAAGGCAAGAGCCCGTCAGGCGAAGTACTACAACCGCCACGCGAAGGACAGAGAACTGCAAGTCGGCGATCAAGTGCTACTCTTACTTCCAAGTGGAACCAACAAGCTGGACATCGCTTGGAGAGGACCGTACCGGGTGACTGCCAAGAAATCCAAGACAGTCTACCAAGTAGAGGTGAACGGGAGAGCCCGATACCACCACATCAATCTCCTCAAGAAGTACACGGACCGACCAGCGACCCCCAGCACTCACAACTTGTTAGCCATCGCCATCGCGGAAGAAGGAGAAAGCATGGAGACCAATGCAGTAGAGTATCCCCTGCACTCCAAAGAAACCTACAAAGACGTGATACTCAACGGAGACCTAGCCGCTAAACAGCAACAGCAAGTACTACAGGTCATTCGACAACATCAGACTGTGCTCACAGACCGACCAGGGAGGACAGACCTCGTCGAAGTAACCTTAACGGTGACCGACCCAACACCCGTCCGCCAGAAGCTCTACCCGATGCCACTGTCTCAGCAGCGAGCCATCAAGGAAGAGATAGACACCTTACTGGCAGCCGGAATCATCTCAGAGTCTACTTCACCCTACAGCGCAGGCACGGTATTGTTGCGAAAACCCAACGGAGAGCATCGACTGTGCATCGACTTCAGACTCCTGAATGCGGTAACGCAGTTCCAGCCAGAGCCACTCCCGGACCAGACAGACCTATTTGCCAAGCTACAGCGAGCGAAGTACTTCTCACGCATCGACCTCAGCAAAGGATACTACCAGATACCAGTACAACCACAAGTCCGAAAGTACCTAGCGTTTAGCACTATGGAAGGACACTTCGAGTTCAACGTACTTCCATTCGGACTCCACAACGCACCCAGCATCTTCAGCGCCATGATGCGAAAACTCCTGGCACCCCTGAGCAGCGAGCACCTACATTCGTTTATGGACGACATCCTCATCGCAACACCTACGTGGGAGGAACATGTCACGCTCCTACAGCAACTACTCGCCCGCCTCAGAGACACGGGATTGACGGCAAGACCCACCAAATGTCAGATTGGATTCACAGAACTAGAATTTCTGGGACACACCATCAGTCAAGGAAGCCTGCGACCGGTAGAAAAGACAGTGAAACGCCTACTCGACGCTCCTAGGCCCAAGACCAAGAAGGAAGTGCAGTCGTTTCTAGGACTCTGCGGCTTCTACCAGAAGTTCATCCCCAACTACAACAGCATCGCCGTACCACTGACAAATGGAACCCGGAAAATCGCCCCGGACAAAGTCGTATGGACAGCGGAATGCGAGACAGCATTCCAAACACTCAAGGACAGAATGACATCGGCGCCAGTACTCCACCTACCCGATTTGACTCAGCCATTCGTTCTTCGCACCGACGCAAGCGACTTAGGCCTCGGAGCAGTACTGCTACAGCGCGACCCCAAGAATGCGGAGACGCTATTCCCCGTCGCCTACGCCAGCAGAAAATTGAGACCCGCCGAGACCCACTACGCCACGTCGGAGAAAGAATGTCTTGGACTAGTCTGGGCCATACAGAAATTCCAACTCTACCTGTATGGGACCCACTTCACAGTTCAGGTGGACCACCAACCACTATCGTTCCTGGCAGCCTCCAAGTCTTTGAACTCTCGCCTGATGAGATGGGCACTCACCCTTCAGGCGTACTCATTCCAAATCGAGTACATCCCCGGCAAAGAGAACCACGGAGCCGACTACCTCAGTCGCCATCTCGTGGAGGACACAGCAGCTGTCGCCCACCCAACACAACTAAGGGCCACAGCACCAGAATTCGTCCCCGCCCAGTAATACCCTGTCACTAGTGTCCGTAGCTACCTGGCACAGCATTGCAGCTCAGGTAGAGCAACTTAACTAATGTGTAAATAGGACCCTAGGATAGTGCAGTGTTAAACTAGGCTCTGTAGTAGAAAAAGGTCGAATCCAGTAGTCATCGCCTTTTTTCAGTTGAGGGAGCCTGTCACGAATTGGCTAGTTTTAACTCTGCTTGTTGACTATTTAGCCATGTGTAGTCTTTGTAACAGTAGAGAAGTTAGACTATTACACAGCAGCAATTAAATTACACAGTAGACCACACACCGCGAGCCCGACCCACGCTAGCGCAGTGAGTCAGCACTTGAGCTTTGAATCGGACCGTTTTAACCAATCAGAGCAGGCTCAGTGGGTAGAGCAGTTTTGACTGTGTCAGAGCCTAACACAGTTTGAATCAGTCGTGTGTGAGACGAGGTAGAGTCAACATCTCCACAGCTAGAGAAATCTCTACACTCATAGACCAGGAAGCAGGACTTAGAAATCTTAGAATTCTATCAAGTCATCACGGGCCTGAACTTGTCAAACAGGTAAATGAACACCCTTCTGTTTCATTGTGATATATTTGTATTATTGTTGAAATTATGTTTGTGCAATTGCTATGCATAAATGTGAATTGTTAATCCGAATTTGCGTGACCATGTGGAAAGGCCGAACACGTGGTGAAACACGACCGGTTGCGCCGCCATGTTGTATCCCGTACGGAACCACTGTTGTTTAACTTATATGTATGTTTGCAGACCAGTGGCTGTACCACTGAATGTTTATATTATTATTAATTCTGTATGTGTATAGTTAGCCACGATTGATATTTATGTATGTATAGGAATTTAGAGTGAGATTCCAGTGGAACCCGGAAGTAGCAGAATGTTCGTCGCTTATGTATAGAGAGGTGGAGCTATCACTGAGGGCTACTTGGCTTTCAGTGAGACGCTCTGCACAAACCGATTATTCAGGGTTGTGCAGAATTTCGTCTCTTATATTACAGACGAGCAGGCGAGCTATCCCGAGCTATCCCGAGCTATCCTGTGTGCCCCACTCCACAGAAACGACTAGTTGGTTGAGGAGACTCTACCGCACAAGACGGAAAGAGATACCCGAAGAAACACCCTGTCAGACCCCACAGCGTGGCAAGGGAACCCAACTACACAAAGACAAAGGTGGACCAGAAGCTACCTCACAGAAGGACTTCGCACGCACCATCTAGCAGTTAAGTGAACACGCCAAGGTGCACTTAAACTGATCATAACAGGACCACAGTAGTCCAACTCTTCAGAAACTGTAAAACGGACCACAGTAGTCCAAATCTACATGAAACATTATAGCAAGTGCCCGAGGAAGAAAAACAGCTGCCTAGACTATCAGCGATCGAACTATTAGCAGTAACTGAGACATTTTAAGTTAGATTAGTACTTAGAGAATCTTGAATAGAGTAGAAGAAATAAATGTGTGATTTTAACTGTTATCAAGTGGCTGGACTACATATGATTCATAGCCGTGTGAAAGCTAGTGTGACAGTAATCTTTTACCATTTTCCTATCTATTTCTGTACCCCAACCTTAACACAGAACGAGCTAAACAAATACATTTATTAAAGTAATTCATAGGGTGACTTACTAGCAGTTCCCACCGAATAAACGTGAGGGTCCATAATTCCATTGTGCAGAGCCCATAAACCCCACGTGACACAGGATCACGATCAGACTTATGCGAAGCATCAGTTCAAAGCTAGACCAATTTTTCCTAAACTTCCTATGTTTAGAGAAAAGACTGATGATATTGATTCATACTTGTTTCGTTTTGAAACAAATGCTAATGCACTTGGCTGGGAAAAGAGTCAATGGGTTGTTTATTTGTCGGCCTTACTTGAAGGGAATGCTTTGATTTTGTATCATAGTTTAGCTGCAAATGGACATTGTTGTTGAAGAAATTCCAATGTACTGCTGAAGGTTTCAGAGAGAAATTTCGTGCCACCAAACCAGACGCTAATGAACCGTTTCAAACTTTTGGCATTGAGCTTAATCGACTGTTTGATCGATGGGTTGCACTTTCGGGTGTCAAACGTACTCTAGATGGCATAGTTGATTTGGTACTAGGCGAACAATTTCTACAAAGTGTGTCTGCAGATCTTGCCACTTTTATTCGCGAGAGAGGATTGGTCAGCCTCAATGACATGGTGAATTGTGCAGAAAGTTACCGTCTTGCTCGTCCGGGTAAGAATTTGGCTCGCAAGGCCAGTACTTCTGCGTTCGCGTCGGTTGGTCAGTTCAATACAGTCGCTGAAACTAATGCCGCTTCGGGTCGTTCGGATTTTCGCGGTGGATACGGTGGTTATCGACGTCAGGTTGGTTACCGTGGCCGCTGGAACTTTAATCGAAGTGCGCCATCCACTGTTGCAGATTCTCAGCAAGGTCAAAGTCGTGGTGGATTCGGACGTGGCTCGTCCATGAATTTTGCTAGTAAATGTCAACTTTGCAAAGGCAGTGGCCATTCATCTTTCAAATGTCCACTTAGAAACAATCCGACAAATCCATGCTACATTTGTGGGTTGGGGGGGACATGTTAAGAAAAATTGTCCGTTTGGTTCTTCTGCATTCAAAACAGATACACAAAAGACTCAGGTTGTTTCTGCTGCATTGCCTGTGGGTCCTGAAGTTGTCTGTTCTGTTGCTAGTCCAGCTGTTGGTCATCTACATTTGGAGTTGGGTACAGTGAAGGGTACACCATGTTCTGTACTTCGTGACACAGGTGGTACTATTTGTGGTGTGCGTCAGCAATTGGTGTCATCCCTCGAGTACATCGAAGGACAAGTTCGTTGTAAGACTTTTGGAGGTGAGATTACTATCTATCCGCTTGCCAAACTTGCAGTTTCAACTCCATATTTTTCGGGTCAGTTGGTTTGTGCTGTGCTTCCTGACCCAGTTGCTGATTTGATCATTGGGAACATTGCTGGGTTGACAGATTCTGTTGTTGGTGCTCAGGTTTCAGTTGAGTTGAGTGTGGCGGCTGTCACTACTCGAGCTCGCACTGCGAAGAAAGATTTTCCACATACTCCTTTAGTTGATGTTTCTCAAGACTTTGGTATTTCTCGTCAGGAGTTGATTGATTTTCAGAAATCAGATTCCAGTCTTGCTTCATGTTTTGCGTTTGCTCAGTCTGGAGAAAGGAAAGCTGTTGGTTCTGCTATTTATTTTTTCTTTGAGGATGCAGGTGTTTTGTATCGTTCGTACGAGAAGCCTGGTCAAATTCTACAGCAGATTGTTGTTCCAGAGAAGTTGCGTGCTGCTGTTTTGGCTACTTCACATGATCAGTTGCTTGCTGCTCATTGTGGTACTCGTCGTACTTTGACGCGAGTTCTTTCAAAGTTTTTTTGGCCTGGAGTGTCAGCGGATACTTCAAGGTACGTTCGTACTTGTGATGTGTGCCAGAAGTCAACTTCGAAGGGGAAGGCTCCGCCAGTTCCGTTGGTTGTGGTACCTCAGTCATCTACTCCATTTGAAAGGGTCCACATTGACTTGGTCGGTCCTTTGTCTCCACCTTCGGAGGAAGGCCATCGATACATTTTGACATTGGTCGACTTGGCAACTCGTTTTCCGGAGGCCGTGCCACTGGAAAACATTTCTTCAGTTGAGGTTGCAGAGGCGTTGCTGTCGATTTTTGCACGGCTGGGTTTTCCAAAGGTGATTTTATCCGATCAAGGTACTCAGTTTACATCTGAACTGATCAAGCAGTTCTACGCCTTGTGTGGCACTAGGGCGATTCGGACGTCTCCATAGTATCCTCAGGCAAATGGAATTGTTGAGAGGTTTCACAGGACGTTGAAGGCGATGCTTGGGAAGGTTGTTCAGTCTCATCCAAAGGCGTGGCATCGTTACTTGCCTGCTCTGCTTTTTGCTTGTCGGGAGTTACCGTCGGAGAGTACTGGATTCAGTCCCTTTGAGTTGATGTTTGGTCGCCAACCTCGTGGTCCGATTTCGTTGCTTGCTGATTCTTGGACCCAGGACCAGTCTTCAAAGGATGTAGATGCACAGCCATTGTATTTGCATGTTTTCGAGTTGAAGAACATAATTGCTGAGACTTGTGAGTTGGCTCTGCACAATCATCAGCGAAGAACAAAGCTTACTTTGATAGGTCAGCTAAGAAACGCACTTTTGCCGTTAAGGATGAGGTGTTGGTTCTATTGCCATCCGAGACAAATAAATTACTCATGAAGTGGTTAGGACCATACACCATACAAGAATGCATGCATCCTGACTACAAGATTGTGGTCAAGGGGAAGACAAAGATTTTTCACGCTAACATGCTAAAGCGGTACTACCGTCGTCCCCAAAACGCTGCTGAAGTTGAAGTCTGTGTTGATTCAGTTGTTTGTGAAGGTGAGGTTGTAGATTGGGGTGATGTGATTTCAGACAGGTTTTTTGATGTTGACAAGGAGAAGGTTACTCATCGTAGACATGTTGGTTGTTGTTCAGTGGGTTCAACAGTTGTGAATTCAATGGTGATACGTAAAGAAACAACAAGACAGATTTTGGCGTCTGTGGGTGTTGTACAGGATGATGAGGATGATGATGTTTTGCTGCCAACGTTACCTTTGGCATCATCTATGACTGATGAGGACATTTCGTCAGTGGTTTTTGATGATTTGTTGCCTGCGTCAGATCGTCAGGATCTTTTTTCTGTTTTTTCTGCATATGCTGTTATCTTGTCAGCAATACCGGGTTTATTTGACTTGGGTGTACTTTTGGTTGTTCTTTTGCTTGGAATGTTTCGAAGTTCTCACGTTTCCTGTGGGGTGTTGCGTTCATCTTGCAGACAGACCACAGACCGCTCACATACATGCAGACATGTAGATTCAAGAATACACGAATCATGTGATGGGCTCTGTCTTTGCAAGAGTACAATTTTCATATTGAACCTCTTCCGGGTTCTCGCAACATTCTTGCTGATCTTCTGTCGCGTTCTGCTGTTGATCAGTTTGTGCCATAAATTTTGCGGAAGAACTTCTGTTCTTGGAAAAGACTGCTCTTTTTGAAAAAAGAAACCTCGGTCGGTCTCTTTTTTTCGTAGGGGGGGGGGGGGGGGGGGGGGTAGTGTAAAGAACGGTTTTTTTCCGGTATTTTTTAAATTAAAATTAATTAATGATTTTTGATTGGCTAAAAGCCTTGAGCCAATGAACGAAGTTTGAATTAGAGGGGAAATTAGTCAGTCGACTGGTTGGTGTTATACCGTGAGGTCGAGTGTGTGTGTAGGCCAGGAAAGATCAAAAAGTTAAAAGAAGAAAAGAAAAGAAAAGAAATTAACTAAAGGAGGTAGAAAGCGTGAAAGCCTATCAAGGTGTATAGGTGCTACGGACTTTCTCTCTGGAAGTGGATCGTTATTTTGTGCTGTAATAATTACAGGTACTTATAGTGTTTTACATGATTGTAAAATGGCGGATAAGTATATTTTTGTATTGAAAGGTAGTGAGCTGTTGTCCACTGAGATGGAATGTTGAATTTTCATTGATGTAGTAATATTATTAATTACGTGGGGCGATAGTTGTAGAGTAGTAGATAATGAAGTATGAATGAAATGCGTGAGCTTGGTTAATAGTAATTTTCATTCATGAACTGATTACCTGGATATGAATAATAATGGTGGAGGAAGGAAAGTGGTGATCGCATACGAAACAGAATGGAACAAAGCGAGGAACAAAGGGGAGGTGAGATGGGGTGAAACTAAGAAAGAATAGATACGTTATCCGAGTCAGAGAATTGACGTTTGAATATGTATATTGTACAGCGGCCTACTTGGAGGCCTACTTGGAGCCGAGGGGCCTACTTGGAGCCGAGAGGCCAACTGGAGACTAGGGCCTGTTGGGGCTACTGGCTTACTGGGAGCAGAATTGGCTCTATCTTGTCCGAGGCGAGGACAGGGCGTTTTCCAAGGCATCGGAGGGGAATCGACGCAGTTTCCACACTTGGTCAAGACAACGTTTTCTCCGAGCGGACTGGGGCAGGAGGAGTCCCTCCGCTCGTCGACATTCGTCGTTCGACGACACTCGCTACTTGTCGACGTATTTTTGGCAACGTGTGCCAGATTTTTCGAATCCGTGATCCTCGGTGATAATAAGGTACAGTGAAACTTTACATATTTGTTGTGTTGGCCAGGACAAGGAATTGCCGGTCTCGAATTATCCGTCCCGAGTGTTCAGGCTCGATGACGTCATGTTTCTATGAAACAACTGTGTTAGATTAACTGCATGAAAGAATTGGAGCGAAAGTGTGGTATGAAATTGTTGATTATTTATATAAATTTTGAGAACTTGGAACGGATAGCTGGTGTTGGTGTTTGTCTGTGTTGGGAAGAGTCCGTACGTTTGTGGGAGTGCCAGTAAACAGAGAACGTACACGCACGCATATTCTGCTATAGAAGTCAGATATATTTTTGCACGCACACAGATAGTATAAACGGGCACCCACACTAAAATATCCATCCGCTACAATTATAAGAACAGTTCCATTCAACAATGTGGACTTACCACAGTCAGCCAAGTGAGGTCTAGCCTGTTGATGGGGGAGAAGCTGATCGGCTCGTTGTTGACTCTCAGCAGTTTGTGAGCGGGGATGGTGAACGGGCAGGTGCATGGCAGTCCTTGCTCGTTAAACACGTGTGGGCACTGGCCGTTCGGGTACAACAGTTGAGAGAACCGGCATGGCTCTGGGTAAGTGCTTTGAGAGACAGATTTTTATTATCAGGAAGAGTTAAGAAAATTTCGTTCTTGGAGACTTTTTGTTTGTTTTGTTCAGTTTCTATTTTACTACAACAGAAACCTGAGACTGTATTCTACTATCCCCATCCTACCCCTCCCTTTATTGCCAATAAAAGGGAGTGGGCAGGTAGGTTTTTTCTTGGAGACTAAGATTATTGTAGTTGTTTTGGTGTGCAATTTCTATTTCATTTTTACTTCAACGGAAAACTTAGAAAAATTATTTTATACTTGGCACGTATACCACATGCCTACCAATTTCCCACCCATAAAGAGAGTTGGTAGGTGTAACATTGTATGCAGTCATATTTGAGGCACTTGTATTCCACCTATCTTGTTAACCTACCTTCCCCCGTTCCCCCCTGTTACCAAATATATATAGGCCTAATTAGAATTATACATCTAAATATAGAAATAGTTTAGTAAAGGTCAACTCCTTCGAACGCATACGCGCTACTTTCTGAGCGACAGTTCACTGGTTGCGATCTGACGTAGTCTCTGAAACGGTACGAAATGATTTTGTTGTTGTTGTTTTACATTAACTTAACAATAACCGAAACGAAATTCACCGTGTTTACTTTGTGAATACTATAACTACTGCTAAGCATGTTAGATCATTCTTATTTGTACTTACTCAAAGGTCAAGGTCATTGTGCTTCACCATTTTCTAAACACGTTTAGCACTGTATCTAAAAATTGGCCTAGGCAAGTTGGATAATTTTCTTTTGCTTGAAGATAGTTCATATTGTGGCCAATCAGTCCATGTTTCCCTTGTGTTCTCATTAGTTTAAAGCAGAATCACAACACTACCAATAAAATAAACACTTTTGAAAATGTTTATTTGTCGGCTATGTGTGTGAGTGCCTGGAAATACATTTGAATGTTATGCCATCTTGTTTTAAATTGGTTATTTGACTCACCAGCATAGCAATGTGAGTCTATATACACGCCAGACCCACACCCTTTACCCCAAAGAAAAAAATTCAAATATTTGCAAATTTGTGCAAGAGCAGTCTTAAATAGTACACAAATTACATTACAAAATAAAATAATACGTCCGTCCGTGTGTCTAGGCAAAACTTGCAAGTGGTTTAATATCTCGGAAGGTATTTCAAATTTATGATAACCAAACTCGGTAAGATGATGTATATCCATGAGACCTCATAAATGATCAGTGAATGAATGACTTCACTTCAGGATAAAAGTCACATTCAACACATGTTAGTAAAAAAAAAGACAATTTTGGAACAAATGTAACTTTTTTCCTAAGTTATTAACATTGTCTATCCTATCCTATCCCATAACTCGGAGGTCGTAGAGGCACCACAGATGATCGTTTAACCAGCGTACTCCATCTTTCCCTGTCCTCAGTAACCCTGATTGTTTAGCTTAGTGTCAAACCAGTCCATTCTCGAATGTTGTCCTCCCACCTCTTTTTCGGCCTCCCTCTTCTTCTACCTCCTTGCACAGTGCCTTGCAGGATGGTCTTTGCAAGACCTGATGATCTGGTGACGTGGCCATACCATCGGAGTTTACGTTTGTTCACCACTGTGAGCAGGTCATCGTGTTGTCCAATGGCTTGTGTGATGATCTGTCGGACTTCGTCGTTGGTGATGTGCTGGGTATAGGAAATGCCCAGAAGTCTTCTGTAGCACCTTATCTCCCTGGTTTGTATTCTTCGTTGTAGATCTGCTGTGAGGGTCCATGTTTCGCAAGCATATAAGAAGATGAAGATGACACGGGAGCGCAGCAGCCTTACCTTAGAATGTAGACTGATGGTCCTGTCTTTCCAAATTGGCTTCAACCTCGCCAGGGCAGCAGTTGTTTGAGCGATCCTGGAGAGGACTTCCTCTCGGGACCCATTGTCTGATACAATGGCTCCTAAATATTTGAAGCTATGCACTATGTTGATGGATTGGCCTTGGACTTTGATGTCCGTGTTGATGCTATTGGTGTTGTTGGTCATCATTTTGGTCTTCTCTGCACTTATTTCCATTCCATAGGCTCTGGAGGTGGTGACAAGCCTCTGTACCAGCTGTTCAAGTTCTTGTTCCTCTCCAGCCAATCCATCAATGTCATCCGCAGAACGGAGGTTGGAGATTGCCCTTCCCCCTATGCTGACTGTGCCTTGGTGATCTGCAAGGGCATCTGACATGATGCGCTCTAGGAAGATGTTGAAGAGTGTTGGAGAGAGTGGGCACCCCTGACGCACACCGATTGTTGTTCTGAACCAGTTTACGATGGCGCTGTTGTGGAGGACTGGACTGTTAGCCTTGTCATACAGGCTTTTGATGACTTCAATAATTTTAGTGCTGATGTTGTACACTCTCATGGTTGCCCACAGAGCTGCATGCCAGACTCGGTCAAACGCCTTTTTGAAGTCTACGAACACATGATATGGATGTTGTTGGTGCTGCAGGTATTTCTCGCAGATTATTCTGAGATTGAAAATCTGTACAGTGGTACTTCGCCCTGCCCTGAATCCTGCTTGCTCTTCAGCTATGATTTGTTCAGTACCATTTTCAGGAGGACCCTGCCGGGATGGCTGATGAGGTTGATCGTGCGGTAATTTTCATATTCCTGAAGGTTACCTTTTTTGGGAAGAGTGATGACAAGCGACTGGGTCCATGGTGTAGGCCACTCCCCACTCTGCCAGATCTTGTTACAGATAATGGTGAGGGCGTCAATCATCGCTTCTTCGCCTGCTTGAAGCAGTTCCGCGGGTATGTTGTCCACTCCCGCTGACCTCCCTCTCTTCAGCGACCGCACTGCCGCCCCAACTTCCTCTCGGAGAATTGAGAGGACCTCTTCTTCCTCTCTGTTCTCTGGACATGCCAGAACTGATGGGTCTCCGTCTGGCTTATGGTTGCAAAGGTCAGAGCAGCACTCTGTCCATCTCTGTCCATTTGTCCAAGACTTTTTGTTTTTCTGTAAGGCATATGCCAGACTTGTTTTGGACCGTGGAGACCTTGGGATGTTTAACACTTGTCAGCCGCTTCACAGTCTGGTAAGCCTTCTTGCTGTTGTTCTTGGTCAGACTGTTCTCTGTTTCCTGGCATTGATCTTCTATCCAGTTCTCCCTTGCCGTGCGCATGCCTTGTCGGATTTCATTGTTGACCTTTCGGTAGTCATCAGCTCCCTGTGAGGTGTTCTTTTTCTTTTTCATCTCTCCTTGTCTATCACACAGGTCCAAAAGCCCAGGTGTGATCCACAGCTTCCTCCCTGACCGGCGCTCTCCAAGGATCTCCGTGGTGGCATCTGTCCACAGCTAAGTTGAAGGTGGTGGTCATGGTGTTGACATCTACTTCACCAGCTCCCAAAATCAGCAGCGGTGCAAACTTCCCTCCAACTGTGGCCCGAAATATCTCCGCCACCTCCGGGTCCCGCAGCCCGTCCAGGCCGAACTTCAGCCCCGTGCACTCTGCTGTGTCTACTCTCTTCAAGTGAAGCCGGAAAGACATCATCACGAGATCGTGCTTCTCCCCGATGTCTGCCCCTGGAAAAGCGCGCGTCCTGCCAACGTTGATGCCCGATCTGAAGCGTCTCCCGACCATGATGCAGTCGATCCAGACGTGATGCCCCCCGCTGGGACTGTGCCATGCCCATCGTCTGGATTTTTTGTGGAGACCAAGCGTGTTTGCCAGTATCAGATTGTTGTATCTGGCAAACTCCAACAGTCTCAGACCCCTGTCATTTGTCTCGTTGTTGCAGTGGGGTCCACATGTGTCTCCCCAGGTGTGGTGCGCATCTTGGCCAACCTTGGCATTCCAGTCGCCTTCCACTATGACTATGTTCTTCTTCGGCACTTGGTCAAGGACAGCCTGTAGATTTTCATAGAAATCCTCCACTTTGCTGTCGTCATAGTCTGATGTTGGGGCATAGGCCTGGATGATGGTGATGTTGAAAGGGGCTGCTCTCAGACGGATGGTAATGAGTCTACTGGAGACTGGGCGGCAACCCATGACAGTGGCTAGAATGTTCTTGTGGACCTAGAATCCAACTCCGTGTGCGTGCCTGTCATCTCTACCGCTGAAATAAAGCTTGTCGCCTTTGTCGGTCGTTGTTTCACCTATGCCTTTCCAGCGCAGTTCGCTGATCCCTAAAACGTTCCATCGATAGTGGTCCATCTTGTGGGCCAGTTCTTCTAATTTTCCCTCCCCATTTAGGATCCTGACATTCCAGGTTCCTATGACGATGTTATTTCTGGTGCGGATCTTGCTAAGTTGTCCATCAATAGCACACTTATCGCCTCCGTCCTGGTGGCCAACGGAAGGCGCGGTCCTTATTGATCCGGGCGACGACCGATCCGGCATGGAGTAAATGGTTTTGTTCATCATGCAGTGTATCTTGGGCAAGAAAGACCTGGCAGGGCCCAATCCTCTCCAGGCTGTTGGCCACAGCCGATATCCACGAATACAGTGTGGCTCGCCTGGGCCCCGAGCACTTGGTCGTTGAATTTGTAGTAACATGAGGTTCCTCCGTCCTGGCCGGTGACTTCTATGTAGAAAACTTTCGCCCAGGCTGACATCACCCCTGTTAGTCGCCTCTTACGACACGTCGGAAAACGTTGGGTCTATTCTAATCAGTGCCCGAACCCACAGGAACCAACAGGAATTAACATTGAATTTAAAGTTATTTGACGCATGATAGATATATCAATGTAACACATACTTTCTAAATTGGGCCATCCTAGCTCCAAGATCAAGGTCACCGGAGCTGTCAAAATCGGTTCGTATAGTTACTTTGAAGTTACCTTGACCATAAACTATGAAAGATATTAAGTCCAAACTTGTATTTAGAGATGATAGATTGATATTTTATATGTTCCGTTTCTTGCATTGATCTTGAAGGTCAAGGTCATTTTAGGCCTGCAAAAACGTTTTTAAATGGGTCATAGTACAGTGGAATGGCTCTATATTTAACCCTTTTGGGTTATATGAGAGGTCACTGAAGGTCAAGGTCATTCCAAAGTCACTTTTGGGGCATATTACAACTTTTGCTGTAGTTTATTTGATCGTACATGAATGTATTTGGAACCGGAGGCCAAGGTCATCTCAAGGTCAAGAGCATTTAAAGATCCAAGTTGGTATTACTTTGCATTTGAATGCCACCGTTTCATTTCGTTTTTTCTGGGCACTCATTTTCATGTTAAGTATTGCGAGTTCCATAAGGAGCATGTGAGTCATATGGGGTTTTCTCTTCTTTTTAGAGTTGGGAAGTAGAGATGGCTGCATTTGGGAATGTGGTATAGCATGCATTCCAACGTTCACCACTTTAGAGGGACCTTTGATCACACATTTCAGTGTCACAGATTCTTTTCAAATTCACCTCGAGTGTTGCCCCACTGGGAAAAAATAAAATTAAGCCCTTAAATAACCTTTCAAAAAACAGATTTGATATAAATCAATAAAGTCATTCAAAGCTTAGCGATATAGGTTTGAGTAACATTTAGCCATTATCATCTTTAATGTGACAGCAATGCAGTGTCCCAAGTAAACTCATTGCCACAGAAAAGAAAACGAAAAAAAAATGACACTGTCCCTTTAACACGAACATCAACTCACCAAGAACCACTCTGGTTGTGCGCAGACTCGCTGCCTGTACAGGGGATGGTGGACCATGATCCCAGATGAGATTTCTTCAAGTCCACTACCAGCGCCACGTTTTGTTGGAAAGCCCTATTGCCTGTCATAATCATCATCATCATCATTGTCATCATCATCGTCGTCGTCATCCATCATCATCATCAGCAGCAGCAGCAGAAGAAGAATGAGAAGAAAAACAAACAAACATTAAGCTGACCTTTGTTGCCTGTCGCTTTTAGAGATAAAAGTTTAATTGTATAACTTTATTAACAATCACCATTTGAAGCTATTACTAATTGGGGAACTACACGGAGGTTCATATCAATGACAATGTAAGTGGATATGTGTGTGTATTTGTTTTGTTTTTTGACTCGCATGCATAGCAAAACGAGCAAAAGGTACTCACCCCTCCACTCCCCAACAAGCCCCCCCCCCCCCTTTGGCAAACTAAGCGAGATGAGTTCTAAAATAGTTCCAAAATGACATTACCTTTCTTTTTGTGTGTGTTGTTGTTTGTTTGTTTGTTCTTTCGTCCGTCTGTCCGCCGTCCGCTTTCTGGATGTGCAAAACTTGCAAGTGGATAAATATCTCAATCTATTTTAACTATCACTACCAAACTTGGTAAGATGGTGTATATCCACGAGACTTCATAACTGATCAGTGAATGAATGACTTCACTTCAAAGTTAAGGTCACAGGGTCACAAAAAAAATCATTTTTTTGTAATTTATTGAACTTATGATTCTTTGAGGCATTATGTATATCAATGAGACACACATCCAATGCATATTTGGTCAATCTCACTCCAAGGTCAAGGTAATTGGAGCTGTCCAAAGTCAGTTACTATATGTACTTTGAAGTGACCTTGACCCTAAACTATGAGAGATATAAATTTCAACCTTATAGAATTGAGAGATGATAGTTTAATATGTTCTGTTTTTGCGTTGATCTTGAAGGTCAAGGTTATTTTAGGCCTTGCAAAAACATACATTTAAATAGGTAATCGTACAGTGGAACAGCTCTATTTAACCCATTGTATACAACATTGGGTTATTTAATCTTATATGAGCATGAGAGGTTTACGTGAAGGTCAAGGCCATCCCAAGTTCAAGGTCATTCCAAGGTCACTTTTTTTTAAAAATGGGGAGGTGCATAATACAACTTTTGCTGTAGTTTATTTGATATTATATGAGTATAGTTGGAGCAGGAGGTCAAGGTCATTGTGTGAGCTGGCCGCTCTCAATAAATTGAATTTTTTGATTGTCTCTCCTTATTTCACTTTGTGATGAAACGGTTTTGCTTTATTTGCCTTTGGAGGACAAAATGTTGTGGTTGTCATGTTTGCCAGTTTCATATGCATTTTGAAGTGAGAATAACTCATGCTTGTGACACGAATAATTGTTTTGCAACCCCCGTTGGGGTGCCGGGGGTTTCAGTATAAATAGTATCCCAACTTTCTGGAAATTTAGTGCTTTAAATTCCCACTGTCGCTGTCTTTCTCATTTGCTCTTTCTCACTCCTGCTCTGTTCTATCAATCTGCTATACTATCTTCTTCTTCGCTAGACCAGTCACCTACCCATCTTTGATATGATGATGATGATCATTATTGTCAGGGTGGCGACGTGGTGATCGTCCTTAACGCTGATGCAATAGGACGTTAAGCTTCGTTGTTCCTCCTCCTTATTTGTGTATGAGGTCTGTTGGATCAGCTTGGGAATATTGGACGCTTTCTGCCAGGTGGTCACTAGGGCTTCCTATGATGTTATTATTTAGCAATGTAGGCAGTTTATATGTATGTGTTTTGTTGATAATTTATAATGATGTTTGTATTCTATTTTGTTTTTGTAAACGGGGGTTCGATAAATTAGAGTACAGCCTCAGCGTCCCCTGCGTGGGATGTCTTTATTGTAAAGTGACTGGCTGGTATGGTGGAGAGCTTTCAGTTTTTACCACTAAGGTTGTTTCAGCAAATCTTTTATGCGGATCGGGTGTCGTCCGGTCCTGATTTGGCTCGGAAGAGTCCGCTGGACCTAAAGCAATAATCATGTAATGTAATGTAATTGTTTTGCATGAGCCCTGTCAATTATTTTCTTGCTGATAATGTGGTATTTGCTCATCATAAAACAAGATTGTGAGCTTGTCTTTACCTTTTGGACACAGTTGTGTTGTGTACTTTGGTCTGCCAGAACTTGCCTTTTCTGTCTGCCCATGTTGACTAGGGAACTTGTATTCAGGAAGCTGAACTATAGGTAACTACTTTGCATTGTTTCCTTTATTATATCATAAAAATATTTGTATAAATATAATTATGAAATTATGGAAGATGTTTTGATTAAGATAGCTTATTTGTTAGTTAGAACACTTATTTGTTTTAGTTAGGGCTCTGAACTTTGTTGTTCGATTGTTGCGCAGTTCGCTAACTGAAACTTAATTGTGAAGGTATTTACGTTGGGGTGTTAGTCTACTCGATTATTGCTACATTTCTCTTATTGTTTGTTATTGCTGTTTGTGAGCGTCAATCTAGTTTGTAATTCTTTTGTACTTTTAGTTGCGTTTTGTTCTTGTTTCTTTGCCAGTTGTACCTGACTCAGCTAACTCATCTGACCATGCCAGCAATTTGAATAAAGTCCTCATTCATCGAGTTATATGAGTTCGAGTTCTACGAAGCTCAACGAATGCTTGAAAGGGTTTCCCAGACTCCGATAATTCCCCGAGCATCCAAGTCCCTAGAAAACCTGTGGCAGGCACAGTACATCGGGGGAGATCATCATGGACCCCATGCTGCCATCTGTCAATGTACCAAGAGATCAGTCAAGCGATGTGCACCTAAAGACGTCTCAGAAAGAAGAAAACGAAGAATGCCAACCCACAGTCATTACAGCGCTCATTATATCACCAATCACAACTGCCGATCTCCTTGCTAACCCTCAAGTCGGCCAAACCGCCACAACAATCGTGGCATCGAATTTTTACGACAACCAAGACCCAGACAGAGGCGTAAATTCTTCTGCGCCGGGTGGTGATCCTGTGCGTCGCTCGTCACGTGATCATCAGTTTACTCGGAAAGGCAGGGAAAACGATATTGAAGTGAAGAAGAAATTGTACTGGCACACACACAGACAGTTAGTCACGCTGTTGAATGAAGTCCTCGCCCACCTCTGATAATTCTGAAGACTACAACATTTCGTTCTCATTAGTCGAGCTTGACGATGCAATTAACAAAAGTGCAGATTCAGCAGTTGGACCGGATGATGTACATTATCAATTTCTCAGACATTTAACAAGGTACTCACGGTCCAAACTGCTGGACATCTTCAATCAGATTTGGATCGCTGGCACCTTTCCTCCCTCTTGGAGAAAGGCCATTATTGTACCCATTCCTAAACCTGGCAAAGACCATACTAACCCAACAAACTATAGACCAATAGCCTTAACGTCTTGCTTATTTAAGACGCTGGAAAGAATGGTTTATTCCCGTTTACTGTGGTATCTGGAAACCAATAATATCTTATCCAACACTCAGTGTGGCTTTCGAAGTGGTCTAAGTACTGTTGATCACCTGGTGCGACTGGAAACTTTTATCCGTAACGCGTTGGTCCAGGGTGAACATGTCGTTGCCATCATGTTTGATTTGGAAAAAGCCTATGATACCACATGGAAATATGGCATTCTTTCAGATTTACAAGAAATGGGTTTGAAAGGACATTTACCTCTGTTTATATCCAATTTTCTAACGGACAGACTCTTTCAGGTTAAGGTTGGGGGATCTTTGTCAGATACGAGGGAACAGGAGATGGGAGTGCCTCAGGGTAGCATCTTGTCTCCCTTGCTGTTTAATATTAAAATAAATAAAATCGTTCGTTCTGTTAAACGGGGAATTGACAACTCTTTGTTTGTTGACGATTTTGCATTAGTAGCCAAAGGTAAAACCTAGGCATCTGCAGAACGTCAGCTACAGTTATGTGTAAAGGCCGTTGAAGACTGGGTTTTACAAAATGGTTTTAAATTTTCTGAAGCAAAAACTGAATGTATTCACTTTTCCAAGCACCGGGGAATTATTCAAGACCCTAATATTACCCTCAATAAAACTCCAATAAAGGCAGTCCAACAAGTCAAATTTTTGGGTGTTATTTTTTTTATCAAAGGCTATCCTTCCTTCCTCATCTGATAAATTTGAAAACTAAATGTCAACAGGCCTGCAACTTGCTCAAGGTTATCAGTGGTACAGACTGGGGAGCTGACAAGAAAACTTTATTGCTGTTATATCGTTCTTTAATTAGATCAAAGTTAGATTATGGTTGCATTGTTTATGGTTCTGCTAGAAAATCTTATCTTAAAATGTTAGATCCAGTTGCTCATAAGGCATTACGCATTGCTTTGGGTGCTTTTCGCACCTCCCCTTGTGAAAGCCTTTATGTGGAAGCTAACGAACCCCCGCTGGAGCTCAGACGTACAAAATTGTCACTGAATTATTATCTAAAATTAAAAACTGATCCCATGAACCCTGCTTATGACTGTGTTTTCAACCCAGATCTTGTTCAGAAATTTGAAGCCAAACCTAACATAATCCCCCCGTTTGGAATCAGAATGCAGGCTCATTTGGAAAAAGCAGGCATTGATGTTGCTTCCGTCAACGACGATGAACTTCGAACTGAAGCTCCCCCATGGAATTATGTACCCCAAACATTAATTGGCAGTTGTCTGCCTTCCTCAAAAACAATACATCTGAAACCGTATATAACCAACTTTATTTAGAACAATGTGCCTTATACCCAGGATATGAAACACTTTTTACAGACGGGTCAAAGAAAGGAGATTCAGTTGCTGCTGCGTCGGTCTCCGGGAGACACTTAGACCAGCCTTTGCAACAGCGTTTACCTGATTTTTGTTCTGTTTATACAGCTGAGCTCAAGGCAATTCCTCTCGCTCTGAAACAAGTTTATCAATCCAAAAGAACCTCGTTTTTAATCATGTCCGATTCATTGTCAGCACTTCAGGCTCTTTCCACGAGAAAGATATCACACCCTTTTCTGGCAGAGATCCATGACCTCCATACACAACTTGTTTCTGAGGGTAAAAAGATAGTTTTTATGTGGGTACCTGGTCACATGGGCATCCGCGGCAACATTGCAGTAGACAGGGCGGCTAAAGATGCTCTGCATCTCGATTTCCCTTCAGAGATTTTCCAATTTGTTCCTTACTCTGATCTGCGTTGTATGATTGGATCTTATTGTAAACGGCTGTGGCAGACTGACTGGTCTAACCATATCAACCACAAATTATTTAAAATTCTCCCGGATTTGTCAGATTCTTTGCCTAACTTTGCATCCACTCGCAAAGAAGAAACAGTTTTGTCTCGCCTTCATATTGGGCATACTTATGTCACCCACAGTTTCCTTTTAAAAGGAAAAGAACCACCATGGTGCTTTGCATGTGATAACTCTTTTTCTGTTCGCCATTTCATGTCTGAGTGTGCTGATCTGATTGAGGAAAGAGAAACATATTTTGGTTCAATACCTTTCAAAGAGATTTTTAAAGTATGTAATGGTCAACATCTGTTTCAATTTTTACATGATGTTGGTTTGTTTTATCGCATATAAATCATATCGACATGTTTTGTTTACTTTGGATTTTATTGATAGGACTGAATTTAGTGATTTGATTGAAGAAAGAGATTATATTTTTAATACATCAGTTTTAAAGAAGACTCTTAAAGAGATGTCATGTGAAAGTTTGAGTATTTAAGAGTAACAGGTTTGTTTTTTAAGATTTGAATCATTTTATAATATTTTAGGATAACGTCTCTCTGGTCCTGATTTGGCTCGGAAGAGTCCGCTGGACCTAAAGCAATAATCTTGTATTGTACTGCTCAGCCCTCGTACCTCGCTGGTGATTGTAGATTATAGTCACACGACACCGGAGCGTATAGTCGACTACTGGTCACATTATTCTGACACCAGCGAACCAGTTGATGGTAAGGGGAAAATAATATGGTCACGCATTGGCCAATCCGGGATTCGAACCAGGTACCTTTCGGTTACTATTAAGCCGCTCTACCAACTGAGCTACCCGGCCCCACATACCTCGCTGACACTCGTATCATGATAATAACGATGGTTGAACAATTGGGTCAGGGAACTTCAAGCAGATGTTCCACATATTAACACTGCACAACAAGAGTTAAACGTCTCCGTTAGAATGTTTCTGGATTCTGTTGAGCCTCATCTGAGAAAGTCACCTGTCAGTCACATCGTATCAAAGTCTCCAAGCAAGTCAAGGAAGAAATCAAGGTCATCTGCTCACTCATCAACGTCCTCTGCAAGAAATGCCCGGGTTCAGCTGTCAAAGGTGCAAGTAAAGGCAGAAAGTAAATAGAAAATCGAGACTATTCAGAGACAAATCACTCAGTGAGAAGAAGATAGACAGAGAGAAGAACAAGGATGAAAAAACAAAAAACGGGAGAAAAAAAAGTCAACAAGATAGAGAGGCAGAGGAGGTGAAAAGACGAAGGCAAGAGAAGAAAAGACAAAAAGAGATAGAAGAAGAGGAAATGGTGTTACACTCGGTTTGGTGTTGGTGTTTTTCTTTATCAGTATTTGATTCAGCCCCGATGCTGAAGTCCTGATAAGGTGTAACTCTGATTCGTTTATCCACGTAGCCTGCTCACTCATCAACAAGTCTTGAGTCGACGTATGAAGTTTTCCACTTTTATTCAGCACACATCAACAACTGCATACAATCGCTCAATCGCCTTTCCACTTTCAAGTTTTACTTTCCAACTCACTATCAACAACTCTCCCTACCCACACACAGGGCATCCATTTTATAATTTTTTATCTCATTCGAGATGACGACAGGACGTTCTAGAAATGACGCATTACAACCAATCAGAATTAAAGATCGTCATCACTGACTTACGTCATACATATTTCTAAACATACCCGAAACGTTCTCTTACTTCGAAATTTATCGGGAAATTTCTATCGAGAGTAAACAGTGAAATCTAGAGAATTCTCCAACAATATCGACTAACGCAAATTATAAACGTTATACAAAGCCTCTCCTAACAACAATGCAAACTCAAATCAAAGGTAAATAAACTCCATTATTAAATACTTTGCAAAACGAAACGATTAGATCTTCCGTTCGCGTTTCAACGTAACATAACTCCCCACTCAAGAAGAAATTTACCCAATTTCTTTCAACAACGTTGAAACGTAATGCACAAACAAAGTCTTAATTCTGGACTTTCTGAATACTGTCATTGTGCTCAGTTCATTCACACAGAGTCAATGTTCTTCCATCTGCAAGTCTATCCGGATATTGTCAATGTTCACAGTTCATCCACACAGTCAATGTTCTTTACTCACACACTCTACTGAGGAAGTCCGCACCAACATTGTCTGATCCTTTGATAGATTCTACTCGCATGTTAAAGTTCTGCAAGTACATAGCCCATCTCATGAACCGACTGTTCACAAAAGAGATAGCAATAATGGGCTCTGAGCGCCAAAGCTCATAGAGTTACTAAAGGAGGCCTTTTATTGCAATTTATGGCTGTTTTATGAGCTTTTTAAAAAGCGCTCCAAAGCACTCGGGGAATCCGCAATTTGCTAAATATAATACATATTCGTATATCTTGCGTCTTTGGTTAAAACAAAAAAAATTACAACCCTTCTACATTATGGTTGTATAACATTACACATTAATATCTGCTGGAATGATCTTTTGTTTAACAAGATAGTCCCGAGTAAATAACGATAATGAAAAGATACCAACCAGTTTACCAGCATCTGAAAGATCCATTTTTCCTAATTCAATAGGTTTCATTTTTAAAAGAGATTTTGCAATCATAGCATAAGCTGTATTTAAGCCCACTAAGACAACACTATGGTATCCAAGATTAACAATTGTTTGTTCATATGGTACACTCATTTTTATATATAATAAAAAAATAATAATAAATTATTACTGCATTGAAAACACATCTAATGATGGCTTCAATGATGGAGATAATTCAATTTCTTTTTCTACAAGTGGTTTCGGGGGTTTCTGTTTATTTTTTCCTTGGCGGTATTTATATATTATGTACCCACTTGCACCCACTACACCGGCTATACATAAATAATATATGTTATTTGAAGATTGTACTGGTTGTATTGGTTGTATTGGTTCTTCTTTATTTGTTGTTAATGTTTGTTGCATTATTGTTTCTTCTTTTGGTGATTCCTTTTTTCCTAATATGTTTGCTTTTGTTTGTCTGTTCCATCTATGTAACTTGTTAAATTCTGCTAACTTCTTTCCAGCTGCAATTCTTCCTAGGCTCTTTTGTTTAGTGACTGTCACTGGGTTCTGTTGATTCTCTGAATTCTTCACCTCCGTCTCCTTCTCCATCTCCGGATTGGAAGAGTCCATTTTTAATAGCAGAGAAATTTATGTGTTGAAAAGTAATTAGCCCGGCTGAAAATGGGGTCAACAAGCTTCCAAACTTATAATACAAATTTCTTGATGCCTCACAAATCCCATTAACAATAACTGGATCTTTAATCAAATCATCAAATAAATCATTCTCACAATCTAAAGTAACAAAGGTCGACACAGCTTTGGTATATAACTTCACAATCGAACGCCCTAAACTTTTAACCATTAAAGCGCCGAGAACTTTATCATATTTATTATGTAATATAATGATGTCTTCTGGCCTCAGTCTTTGCACTTGTTCAGTAGTTAAGTCAACACCGAGATAATACTTTGACTTTCCGGAAGCTACTAATGCAACCAGCCTGTCTCTTTTCTCATTGTCAACACCTGTAACTGTAACATTAATAGCTTCTTGCATTAACAAGTCATCACAATTCATTTTAAATACAAATAAAATAAAAAACTAAATTAAAAAATGGCTGGTGCTGCAATGGTGCTTGGTTCTGCTGCTGTAAATGCCTTAGCCTTTTCAGGATCAAATTATTTGTTTTCAAAACTGGACAGTAAAGAAGAATCAAAACGGCATAACTTAGCAATGGAAAAATTACAACAAGATCAGGCCGAATACGAGAAAAACAGACTAATGCAGCTTGATTTTGTTAATAAAAGATTGAAAGAAGAAGGCCATGCAGATAAAACATTTGAAGACGTTGATGAAGCTTTGCACCAATAATATTTATTCACTGGCACAACACTACCTTCATTAAAGCAGCCAGTGTTATCTGATTACTACACACCTAACATTGCATCTACAATGTCAGAGACCGGAGAATTAATTTTAATTGTGTTTGGAATAACAGTAGTTTATTACCTCGTTAAACAAAAATATAAATCTAAATAAAATATGACTTCGCGTTTGTCTAGATTATATTATTCTCAATCCGGATATTGGAAAGGGATGATGGCAGTTAATAAACTAGTAGAAAAGACTGGCTTGTCAGCAAACACAGTTAAACAATGGTTATCGAAGCAAGCTGTATGGCAAATCTATCTTCCACCCCCGAAGAAAATAATAAGACCAAAATTTGAAAACTCCAGACCAAATGACACGCATCAAATAGATTTGTTATATCTTCCTCATGACAAAATATATAGAAAGAAATACAGGTATGCCCTTACTGTTATTGATATAGCTACCAGGTTTAAAGACGCGCATGCTCTTAGGACAAAAAATTCAGCTGAGGTCGCTCAAGCCTTAAATGCGATTTATTCAAGAGGGCCTCTAAGGTTCCCTAGACTTATTCAATGCGATGAAGGGTCTGAATTCAAAGGAGCTGTTAACCAGCTTTTGTTAAAACATAATGTAACTGTTAGAAGAGGAGTTGTTGGATTGCACAGATCACAGGGTATTGTAGAAAACTTTAATCGGCAACTGGCAGAAAGATTATTCACTTATCAGTATTCAAAGGAGTTGTTTACTGAAACCACTAATACAGAATGGGTTGTTAGGCTGCCTCGAGTTTTAAGGGAAATGAATTCAGAACCAGCCAGAGTTACAGGATTAAAACCAGTTGAGGCTATTAAAAAGAAACAGATTGTTGTTACCGTTTAAAAGCCTGGTCAGCCAGATCTAACTTTGATGAACAAAACTGTTAGATACCTTTATCAGCCTGGAGAAGTTGCTAATGACACTAGAAGACGAGCTACAGACCCAATTTGGTCATTAAGCGTTTATGAAGTTGACAGAGCATTATCTACTGATCCGCCCGTATATTATTTAAGACCGAGAAGCGATCGTAGAACACCACAAAGAAACTTTGTAAAAGAAGAACTTCAGATTGTTCCACCAGACACAGAGCCATTAAGATAAATGAACTATAATCATCACCACTATTACTTACCTTCAACCTTTTTTTTTTTTTGACTTAGTGACTTACATCTAACTTAATTAAGTCGACTTTCAAAAAAAACTTATAACTTACAATAATTAAATTATAAAAGAACTTACTTACTTACATCTAACTTAATTAAGTCGACTTTAAAAAAAACTTATAACTTACAATAATTAAATTATAAAAGAACTTACTTACTTACATAAGTATTTTATAGCCAGTTGGTTGGTCAGTTTTTAATAATAATTTTAAGTGCTTGCCTTTTTTTTAGCTGTTCTTTTAATTTAGTTCTTTCCTCTTTTGATTCAATTACGTCATTTTCTTTTAAACAGTTATCAAAGCTGTCTCGATCTTTGCAATAAAACAGGCACACGAATTTTACTTGTTCTCTAAAATCCTTTAATATCGAATTAAATTTCTGCGTGATTAACCAGACACTAATTTTCACATGGCGTCCACTGAAAGCCAGCTTGCTCAATATGTTCCGTTTTAATACAATATCTTTTTCTGCACTGCAATCATCGATTAAGAATAACGTATTACCCTCATTCTCAAACAGGTTATAAAAATACGTTAAATACTCATTGAGCTTGCCATTGGTATTTACAACAAGATATTTTCATCTGTCCAGACATACTTACGATCTAAGTAGGTTTTATTATATTGAATAGTTGGGCAAAAAATTACTATATAATCAAAGTGTCCTGCGTAATATTTTTCTAACAAATCCAGAACAAAGACAGTCTTTCCGCATGATGTCATGCCAACGATCATTCCACAATGAGGATCACGAGGTAACAAAGAGGTCATTTTTAATATACTAAATCTTTTAATCTTCCATTTTCAATGTTTAGCTGAGCATCCATAATTATATACATGTATACTGTAACTGATTCTGACCTAGCACTTGCTTCCCTATGCAATTCAATTGTTATACCATCTGTTCCGTTTTCAATTCTTCTTCCAGATCCATGAAGTTCATTGGTGGGTATGGTTCGAAAGTCTAACCACAACGCAAACTTATTCACAAGATAATCTTGCAGTCTTGTGTCATGTAAATGAAGATCCTTAGAAATCAAATCCACAGTGTCAGTCCGCAATCTACCTCCACCCAAGATTTTCCTAATCTCATCAAACTGTTGAAACCCCATCATTCCATTAGCAAATAATTGATTAGGTTTACCTTCAATCACAACAGACGCTTTTGAAATATTAGGGTTGATAAAATTCTCGCTGTCACGATTATAATTAGATTCTTTCACAAACAACAACAGTACACCTTTAAAACTTCGAGCAGGTGAATTTATGTTGATGGTCCATAGTGCGTCTAATAAATCTTTATTAAACTGTCTGTAGCGAACGATCCTATCATAATAAATTGCTAGTTTGTCATATTGGCCCCTGATCATCCTACTGAGTTCAGAGTGAGTGACCACTTCATATTCAAGCGCGCTGTCTGTAATTGTATACCTAGCATCATTGTCAGAGCTAATTACTACTTGAGAATAATCATTGAAAATAATTTCGTAAGAAAGCCTGTCGTTAAATGAACCTTGATGAAATGGCAGATGACTGTGTAGCAGTTCAAAATCGAGTGGAAAATAAAACCTGTTTTTGTATACAGCAGCTAATGCATTTTCACCTTTGTTAGAAGTGACAGCATCGCCAGCTTTGATTCGAAGTTTTGCCACATTGGCGGCTTGAATCCCCTGACCAACTAAATCTTCCCTTTCATATTTACTCAGCCACAGATCTGTGTAACAAAACAAAACACCGGCGTCATCGATACTTTGGATTTCTCGCCCATCAAGTTTAATAACCATTCTTTTAATTATAGCTCTGCCTAGATTGTTGACTATGGTTCTGTTAGGATCGTCGTCAGAATTCAGACTAATTTTAAATCCTAGTTTAGGACTGCCCGGAACTATTACATCATCAGGACCTAAATTTGGAAATCTTATGGTCAGTAGCTGATTAGGCTCTATGCTGCTTGGATTGTTTGTAATAATTATTGTGCTTTTCTCACCTTTGATGCCTAAAGGCGTCCTCAATCGACGTGTAGGGTCTAACAAGTTTCCGTAGCTTTGCATTTTTAATGTAATAAAAAAAAATATATTTAAAAATGGCAGAAGGCGGTGAAGCTCCGGATGAAGTGTTTAAACCTGATTTACCTAATGAAGACCATGACGTCACACTGCTTTCAATGGTAGGAGATGACATGAGCCAAACAAGACCAAGTATAGGAGAAGAATTACGTCAAGTAACTGAAACCCAAAAAGCCAGAAAAATCAATAAATTTTACAATTACATCGGGCGCGAGTTACCTGATTATGTTAGTCCCAGCGACTTCGAACTAGACAAAAATAATCACTTGTTTATAAACACTATTGTATCCGGTAAAAAAGTGAGAGTACAGTTAACTATGTCAAAGAATCCTGATAAATTTTATGCGTGGTCTACTTTGAAAACTAAACTCCCAGTGACTGTAATACGATCATTAGGGCTTTCCGATAATAGAGTGCCAGCGTTGCATCGCCAAGCAGTAGCTTCACTTCAACGAATAGATGCATCGTTACCAAATTCAGAAATAGAACTACAAGACTTAACTGACTTAACTAGCTCTGCGTTACAAGTCAATACAGAATTAACAACCTTAAAAACCTTACAAACAAATGAGGACACCAATATTGATCAGGTTATGGAAACTATCAATGACACGCCATTATTGCCACTGCGTGAACTTCAAGGCTTAGATAAAGCTTTACAATCTGTGAGAGGGAAGACAATGATGAATTTAGCCAAGCTCGGTGAGCTCGACAAACATATCGTCGGTGTCCATTCAAAACCTCGTAACTCCGAAAAAGTAGTTTTTGCAATCTTTTCATGGTTATGTCCCTTGAATTTTTGCGCTTTTTTTATCACAAGCTCGGAATTCATTGCTCAGTTAGAAAGCATCAGTAATACAAAATATCAAAACCTCGTATGTCCCAACAGGTCAAATGATTTGTATCAAAATCTCGTATCTCACTTACGAGGTTTTTATCATTTGGAATAAATTTCTAAAACCTTGTAACTCAACTTACGAGGTTTCAGTCAAATAAATGACGCGCTAAGAAGTTGAGTTGACGTCACTTACGCGGTTTTTGTTATTGTCATCGTGGAAATGTCAGCTGCTTCTGGTCATTTTTTCTACATTTTGGTGAGTACTGATGATACATGTTGTCCTTTTATTCAATCATGATTTATTCTAGATTGATATCTTCCAGATCTTCTCCATATTACTCTTCAGGAATAAACGAACAGGCACGTTATATCACACTCTGTGACTAAATCTGACACTGAATGAGTGCAGTCAAAGGCATACTGTGGCATAATTCTAAATAATTTACAAAAGAATACAGAATAATATTGTGTGTTTTTAGTTTAATGCCCGTCACCCCTGCCAGGGTATGGGCCGCCAACAACAGCTCTCCAGAGTCCTCTGTCCTATGCCATTCTTTCTAATTGACTCCAGGTGTAGCCCATCTTGGTGGTGTCGGCCTCGAGGTCGCGTCGCCAGGTGTTCCTTGGACGTCCTCTCTTTTGCTTTCCCTGGGGGTTCCACTTCAGCGCTTGCCGGGTGACATTCGTCGCTGGTTTGCGTAGGGTATACCCTATCCAGCCCCATCTCATTTTCCTGATTTCATCTTCAGCAGGAAGTTGGCAGGTCCTTTTCAAAGGTTGGCGTTGCTGATGGTGTCGGGCCAGCGGATCTGGGGAATCCTTCTGCGGCAACTGTTGATGAAGGACTGTACTTTTTTTATGGTGGTCTTGGTTGTCTTCCATGTCTCTGCTCCATACAGTAAGACTGACTTCACATTGGAGTTGAATACCCGTATCTTGGTGGCCAAAGACAGCTCTCTGGAGGTCCAGATGTTCTTGAGCTGAATGAAGACAGCTCTTGCTTAGTCGATCCTAGCCTTCACATTCGCATCTGTGCCGCCCTGCTGATCAATGATGCTACCCAGGTAGGTGAAGTACTGCACTTCTTCCAAGGGACTTCCATTCACGATGACTGGTTCGGTACTGATGGAGTTGATCTTCAGGATCTTGCTCTTGTCCTTGTGGATGTTGAGGCCGACCTCCGACGATGTGGCCGCCACTGCATTTGTCTTCTCTAGCATCTGCTGTGGGCTATGGGAAAGAAGAGCAAGGTCGTCAGCGAAGTCCAGGTCCTCGAGCTGGTTCCACATTCCATTGGATTCCGTTCCTACTTTCCCTGGTGGACATCTTCATAGCCCAATCTATGGCGATGAGGAAGGGGAAAGGTGACAACAAGCACCCTTGTCGGACTCCGGTTTTCACCTGGAAGTTGTCTGTGAGCTGTCCGCCATGGATAACTCTGCAGGACATGCCGTCATAGGAGTTCCTGATCAGATTGACCATCTTGGTTGGGATGCTGTAGTGTCGAAGGAGCTTCCAAAGGGTATCTCGATCCACGCTGTCAAACGCCTTCTCATAATCGACGAAGTTGATATACAATGGCGAGTTCCATTCCAGGGACTGCTCCACGATGATGCGGAGCGTTGCTATCTGGTCCGTGCAGGATCTATTCTGTCGGAAGCCTGCCTGCTCGTCTCGTAACTGTGGTTCGACAGTATCCTTCATCCTTTCCAAAAGGACCCGGTTGAAGACCTTCCCAGGCACAGATAGAAGTGTGATGCCCCTGTAGTTGTTAGTTGCTGAGGTCACCTTTCTTGGAAAGCTTGATCAGGTAATCTTCCTTCCAGTCTGCCGGAACATCTTCTTCCTCCCAGATCCTCTCAAAGAGTGGGTACAGCATCTCCACTGATGCTTCCAAGTCCGCGTTTAGAGCCTCTGCTGGGATGTCGTCTGGTCCAGCGGCCTTTCCGTTCTTCATCAGGGTGATGGCCTTCTTGATCTCTTCCTCACAGTTGATTGGAAGATCCACATTGGCTGGTTCAATGACAGGGGAATTTGTTGGTGCTGGTCTATTCAGAAGTTCATCAAAGTGTTCAGCCCATCTGTTCAACTGCTTGTCTATACTGTTCATGGTGTTTCCCTGCTTGTCCCTAACAGGTCTTTCTGGTTTGCTGAACTTTCCGGAGAGTTGCTTAGTGGTGTCGTACAACTGTTTCATATTGCCGCTGTACGCTGCCTGTTCCGCTTCAGCCGCCAGTCCATCCACGTCGGCCTTCTTATCTTTTTTGATGCTTCTTTTTACTTCTCTATGGGCTCCTGTGTAGTCTTCTTGGGCCTTGGCCTTAGCTGCTCTGGTTCTGCTGTTGTTGACTGTTGCCTTCCTCTTCTTTCTTTCTTCTATCTTGACCAAGGTCTCTGCTGTGATCCCCTCTTTCAGTTGATGTTTCTTTGGCCCCACAACTTCTTGGCATGAGGATCTTAGTGTCTCTTTCACTTTCTGCCACCTGTTGAGTACACTGTCTTCTTCTTCTTCTTCTTCAAATAATTCCTGAAGCACTTCGAACCTGTTCCTTAGCGCCAGAATAAACTGTTCTTTTGTCTTTGGGTCTTTCAGAAGGCTGATGTTGTACTTCATTCTTCTGCCTGACGAATGTCCTCTTCAACTTCAGCTTCAGTTTCGCCACCACGAAGTGATGGTCGGACGCTACGTCTGCTCCTCTTCTCACTCTAACGTCTTGCAGGGATCTTCGGAATTTCTTGCTAATGCAGATGTGGTCGATCTGGTTCTCTGTCGCATTGTCTGGAGATACCCATGTACTCTTGTGGATCCGCTTGTGAGGAAAGATGCTGCCTCCGATGACTATAGGTTGTTGAGTGCACACAGATCCGCAAATCTCTCTCCATTCTCATTCATTACTCCTAAGGCGTGGGTGCCCATAACTGGTTCGTAACCGGTGTTGTTAGACCCAATCTTGGCATTGACCAAGGAGTTTCTGTAGTCTGCTGTAGAAATGGTCTTTAACATCCTCTTCACTGTCGTTCGGTGGAGCATAGAACTGGACAAGGTTCATCTTGATCTTCCTCATCTTGGTATGGAAGAATGCTGTGATGATCCTGGGGCCATGGGCCTCTTATCCTATAAGTGCCCTCTGTGCCTGATTGGACAACATAAAGCCTACTCCCTGCGTGTGGGGTGCATTGTTTTCTTCGTGCCCGGAGTACAGCAATAGTTCTCCTGTCATCAGTCGCCTTTGTCCAGCTTGGGTCCATCGTGTCTCGCTGATGCCTAACACGGTCAGGTCATTATTCCTCATCTCAGCTGCGACCTGTGCCGTCTTTCCTGATTCGTACATGGTCCGAACATTCCATGAGCCGATGGTGGTTCATTTAGGCTTATATTTTTGTAATAAATGTTCATTTAGACTTTTGGTAGTAAACGTTCATTTATTATGGTAATAAAAGTCCATTTAAACCGTTACGGTAATAACAGTTAATTAAGACTATTACGTTAATTAAAGTTAATTTAGACTATTATGCTATGGTAATAAAAGTTCATTTAGACTGTTATGTTATGGTAATAAAAACTTCACATAAGTGTAATGTGTTACTTAGCTTACATCTTATAATTCATGTCACAGGAAATTTCCGAGAAAGGATTTCGTGCTACTTTAAGTACAGGGCTTGTAGCCTACTGGTCAGAAGGACATTATTATGTCAGTGATGAATGCAACAACGCGTTCATTGATTGCTGGGTGTTACAGTGTTAATCTATTAATGGCCTATAAGCCTATTTCAATTTTGTAAAGACAAGGGTTGTGTCTGCATTATTGAATAAAACAACTTTGACAATGTTTTCAACTGTATTTTTCGGTCTTTTATTTTGTATTAATGTTTCCTTTGTTGTTTGCTATTGTGACTAATCCTTATAACTTGCAACTTCAAGCTCAAGCAAAACAGTCAAAACCTCGTAAGTTGCAACTTCCAGCTCATACAAAATAGTAAAAACCTCGTATGTGAACATTTTTGTCTATTTCTCAAACAAGCATGCGCTCTAAATCTTGTCACTATTACTGCCAAATTTCCTGTTCAATACTGAATACAAATTATACTAAAACCATTTGTTTTGGTGACACCTGATTTTTTAAAACAGTTTTTTTCATTTTTCTCAAAACTGTATTTTTGGACATACGAGGTTTTGAATGGACACCGACGATATAGAAAAACAAAAAAATAAACTAGCAGAAGCTGATGACGCCAACTTAAGCATTGAGGTAAAACAGATGATCCAAAAAAGGCTCGCAGACCTTTACACAGAACGCGCTGCAAGGCTAGAAGCCTTATCCATAAACAGAGAAAAATTAATAACTAATTTCGCCAGAATAAAAGAAACGGTGCATAAAATTTTACACGAAGACACTACACTTGCAGAAAGAATTCAAACACTGTTCAGAGAGCAAGGTGTTACAATACTCAGCATTCTTACAGCTGTTGGGATGACAATAAGCACACTAGTCTTAGCACTGACTAGAACCGTAGGCATCAGTGCCGGTGGACCTGGCGTACCTGGTGTACCTGGCGGTAGTCCGGTTAAAGACTGGATTAAAAAGACGTTACAAAGCATAGCTAACTTATTGAAACGCTTAGGTGACAAACTTGTAGACGCACTTCCAGGAATATTAGGTTCTGTATTTTCATGGATATTTAATACTGCTTCTAAAGTTGTGGTTTGGGCGTCTGAGCATCTGTGGTCTTTGTTTATAATAATATTAACCTGGTTACTTAAAATAGTAAATCCCAATTAACCCAGCAATCAATAAACCCCCTGTAAGCGCTAGACGTGAAACCCCATGATCAGTTACCGGCAGGCCTGGCAGGCCTTGCAGTTCCGGCAAGCTTGGTAAGCTCGGAAGTGGTGACGAACTTAAAGGTTCATTATTAGGCCTAGCAGTAAATACCGTATTTGCTGTATTCACTGTATTCACTGTGTTCACTGTGTTTATTGTAGGATTGTAGCCTATATGAAACTGAGGGTCGGCAATCACTATATTGTTGTTGTAGTTTGATATAGTTCCTATCCTAAGCTGAAGGTCTGAAGGCAACATATACAGTCCTAAACCTATTACGTAATCTACTTTCGATCTAGCATACTTTAAAGTGTCCTGATATCTTTTAATACTTGCGGGCAAATCTACTGCCGAATTAATAGAATCTTCAATGTTGGCTAGAAACTGCTTTTGTGCATCGAAGCTAGTTCCCTCACCAATGATATTACTTCGTGTTTCTGCTTGAGACCCCAGAATGCACCACGCATACGTACGAATAGATTCATTCAGCCTTTCCACCCCACTTTGAGTAAATCCGTTTGATGTGTCCAATATAAAAGTGCTGTATGCTGTACTTTGTTTTTGTCTGATATACAGTAAAGGAACCTGGCTGTTGTGGTTAAATGATGTAAATCCAGGTACGTAAGGCCCCGTGTATAAATTACCTACAGCGTATCTAAATAAAGTTCCCATCCCGTGATTGAGGTCTAGTTTTTGTCTGAAGTCTGTTTTAGTATCAATTCCGAATTCATTGCACAACCTTTGATACGCTTTCTTGTCAAAGCCGTTGTTAAAGGGATTAAAGTTTTTGTCAGTAGGTAACGGAGCCTGAAGTTCAGACAACACCCGCCTCACTTGATAATACAAATGGAACAGATAAATAGACTTCAACATGGGATCTGGGTGATTAAGGTGATGAACGTAAGAAACTCCGCAACCAGTTGTAGCGCATGACACGGCAAAATTAATTTGATTCTGAAAGAACTGCATACCCCCGTTGTTTAGCCATTGGTTAGCTAAAAAGTCGCTCGTAATGTCTGGGTTGAGGTAATGATCAAAAATATTATGGGGGATAGTTTCGAAATGGACGTTGGCTGCCACAGCTATTGTCAGCTTGGTTAGGTCGACTGCTTTTTCGTAATAATAAGGCCCTGTAGTATACTTTGCAGCTTTGTTATATTTATAAGGCGCGTACATTTTTATTATATTAAAAAATATTTGTGTAACTTTCGAATCTGTAAAATCAGGCGTGCCCATTGAACTTCAGCATCCTATTGACAACAAAAACAGGGACCTTAACGTAATCCTTCACGAAATATTCTACACGGTTAAATGGTTAAATATTAGTCATGATCTAAACAACAACTGGATAATGATTAATAAAAAAAAGGCACCGTATTCCAACCGGCTATTATGACTTTTGTAGACTTACTGAAGAACTCTTTAAACCTCATTCGATTGAAGCAAAAATGAACCCTGCAAACTTAATAGTAACTTTAACTTTCAGTAAAAGCCAGCATAAAGACATTACCAGTGTCACACTTGCGCCAAAGCTGGCAGAAATATTATGTTTCACTAGCCACGAATTATCTTTATCTGTTGACGCCAGCACTAGCGCCAGCACCGCCAGCAGTACTATGAAATTTATTGGAACAAAACCTATGAATTTGTTAATTAATAATAGATTGTTTGTGTACCTTCATCAACTGAAGACATCGGAAAACTTAGTAAACGGAACTCCTAGTACATTGCTAAGGATAATCTCAACTCAGAGAGAATCTTACTGCGATCCAGTTTCATTGAAATTTCTGCCTCAAAAACGCCACTTAAGTCAGGACTATCATACTAGTTTCTGCTTCAAAATAACTAACCAAAACAACGAAATTGTAGACTTTGAAGATCTTACAATTATTCTTGAGATAAAATAAAGTTTAATTTTAAAATACAATGTCAATCGGCCCCCAAATTCCAGTAACCTGTCCTACCATTGAACTGAAAGACTTAGCAGACACAATTGACTTTGATGCGAATGCTATTGTTGGGTCTATTTACGGTTTCGAATTTACACAAAATGGATATTATAAACGAGCGCTAGTGCCTGTAGTGCCTGAAGTGCCGCAAGTGCCACCGCCAGTACCGCCAGAAAAACCATCTATCGATCAGCTTAAGGATTTTAATGCCGGTAAAGTAGACCCCGATTTTAAGTATGCTATTACTAAACGAGAAAATATCTGGTCTTTAACACCTGTAGACACAGAATTAGATTGGCTTATTAAATTCAAGTGCGAAAGCCCTTACACTTTTATGGGACCAGACAATAAATTTAAGAAAATTATTAACGCCGGGCCTATGTTAGTTAGTCTAGTGCCGGATGAAAACAATCGGGAAAACATAGAAGTCAAAGCCTACAAAAAAAAGCAACTATGTTTTACATAAGCGTGAAACCGCAGGGAAAAATGTCAGAGTTGTTCTGCAGCCTCCTTTACAGGTAGGTAGTACAGCTATGATAGTACTGGACATAATTGCTCACAGGCCTACGCAGAGAAATGTTAATGTAATTCCGCAAGTGTCTCTAAGTTGGGCTGATTTAGATGAGAATCCCAGACGAATTACAGTATTTATGAAGAAAAGAGAAAGCGAAGATCAGTATTCCGTATTTACTTCATCACCCAAGATAACTTTTGTTCCTGTTCCAAATCCTATTGACAGAATAGCGCAAATTAGCCTAGACAACGTAGATCTGTTAGCATTTTATTTCAGCGATCAGATATTTTCTGATAGTCAAATAGAATATTTTGCTAATAAACTAAAATCAAGTTAATTATTGTTAACCCTTTTTTTTTCACACTAAATATGACGACAAAATTGTATCCTGCTATAGTAGAAGCAGTAGTGGATGAACAACCAATGCAACCCAGTGCTCCAACGTTAGACTTAAGTAATGTTCAAACGTTCAGGTTGGAAGAAATAAGAAAAGTTAGGACTCAAATTGAATCAGATATCCAAAAGTACTCTAGATGCAGACGAAGGTATTCCGGCGCTTATAGCGGAATAAATTACGTGTCTACTGGTCTAAATGTTATTAATGCAGCGGAAGCTGCTATCAGCGTGGGATTATTGGTGACTGGAATTGGTATACCAATTAGTATTGGATTAGGAGTGGCTGCCGGATTATCTTCAGTGATGTCAGTTCTACTAGGTGTAATTAATACTAAAGTATCTAAGAAACTAGAAAAACACGACCTCATTTCTAGCCTGGCGATAGCTAAACTTACTAGCATGAACTTAATAATTTCAAAAGCTCTAGAAGACACTCAGATTACAGACCAAGAGTTTGTAATTATCCAGCGAGATTTTGAAGAATATAAAAAGTTGAAGCACGACATACAATCTAAATCTAGGTCTGCACCTGTTAATGTTGAAGAAATTAAAAAAAATTAATAGAAGAAGGGAGACTACTGGGACGGAAAGAGCAGCTAGATGCTTTGAAGAAAAAGCTCGGTGCTTCAGAATAAATACAGTTAACATTTACTCAAGCCTTCCAGGCCCTCCTTCTTACTCATAGTCGCAGTCGTAGTTGCAGTTTCTACCTGTAATTTATAGTGGCCTAGAGCGTATGCGAACTCCTTAGTTACTCTTATTCTCTTTGTGTCATTAGCGCATAATGTTTTTTTGGTCGTCACAGCAGTGGACACTATATGGTTTTTAGACTTTATAGTTGTGTTAGGGTATGGTTTAACTTCTTTCCCATCTAAGGCTTCCAGGTAGTTTTCGTGTCTGATATCTCTGTTTTTTATTGCAGCTTTTTGGGTGCCTTTTGCTTTTGAAGATTCTCCCGATTCGTGTTTAATACTGTACTGCTTAGATCGTAGTCCTGCGTATTCTTCAATAAGTTTCCCGTTCATTTCATCTTTCATCAAACCTATTTTCTTTTGGTTTGCTTTGCAGTACAAAGGGTGGGTATCAGGGTAGTCACTAGTATCGTAATGTTGTAGTTCCGATTCTAAGTCTTTATAAATGTCTTCAGTAGGGATGTCTAGTATAAGGGAGTCTGTGTCTGTGTATAAAACTCTGGCCTCCGGGTATTTAGGTTTAAAGTAATCGTAGTAAAATTCGAACATTAATAATTTAGAAAGGTCAAGAATAGTCATCCCCATAAACACTGGTTTGTCTAGATTAACTTGCGTGGTTTTCATGGTAACGGCATACAGGAAAGAACAGCTAAAGAAAGGCAAGCACTTAAAATTATTATTAAAAACTGACCAACCAACTGGCTATAAGATACTTACATAAGTAATTATGTTTATTTTTTTAAGTTCTTGTATAATTTAATTGTTATAAGATAGAAGTTACATGCTAAAGACCAGTAAGTCATTGTAAATACTTTCTAAAGTGTTAAAGTCAACTTATAAATAATTATCAAAGTTACCTAACTTAAGTACCTTTAACCTCAACCGCCTTCACACCCCTTGAGTTTAATTAACCAATAATAATAATAATAATAATATGATGATGATGATGATGATGGGAAAGGCTTAATGTTATTGGGTGATGGTAAAGAGCCAAATAAAGAGAGAGATGGACAAAGGGAAGCAACAACTACTCACACTTTTGCGAATGTATAATAGTTATTACCTCCCTTTAGGATCATCGCCATTGTTTAACGCGCATGTGTGAATGGGGGAGGGGTGGTGGTGATGGTGATGGGGATGGGTGAGGGGAAAGTGAATAATGGGGAGGGAGTGTGAGGGGATGGGTGATAAGGAGGTGGGTGATGGGGAGGGAGTGAGGGGTGGTGGGTGAGAGGATGGGTATGAGGGGTGGGGTTTGGGAGTCTGGGGGTGGAGGGAGGGAAAAAGTCTATGTTTGCTTGTTGCGTTTTGAGTAATTGTTGTGAATGCAATTGGGATGGGGAGTGGAAGTGGGGGTGGGGGGTGATAGTTCAATAGCGGAGTCGCACATTGGCAACCCCTTTGTTGTTGACGAGCGAGGTGAAGACAAGCATGAACAAGTGTGAGTCATGCAGTGGAGTCTTTGGCTAAAAATAAAAATCGCAACGCGTTCCGAAATGGCCTGGTTTTTTGCCATGCCCTTCTACAGTCTCGCCAGGTTTTGGTCTAGTAATCAATACGTTGATTCCTTTGTTTTTGCTGCCGTTTTTAACCTGTTTCACCCTGTTTTTTTTTTTACAGAATTTATTCTAAGCTCTGCCATTTTGCTCGAAATGCCTCATCTTCTGTCATAAACTGAATAATTTTTTTAGATTTGATTATGAGCTCTCTTAGTGGAATATTTAACCTGTGAAACTTAGGATAGCGACCAAAATAATGAGTCAAGTGGCGCAATTTCCCGGTTTGAGAAATTTTTAGGTTTTGTTCTAGATAGTCACCCCACTTTAATGTACGTTGTGACTTTACAAAATAAAACGCCCTCTCTAACAACAACCCATAATATAATGAATCACTAACAAAAGCAGCCTGATCATTTCTAAATTTGTCTGCCCTTTTGACAAGAATGGCAGTTATATCTTCATAGCCTAAAGTTTGATCTTGGGCTGCTTGAGAAATATCAGGCATTTCCGCAAGTAACGGAGCATTGGGTTCAATCAATTTATCTTCAAGAAATTTATCCATGCTTCCCACAGTGAGCGTATTAGACTCGGTGTTCAAAAATGCCAAACTTTCCTTTGGACGTTTGGGTTTTTCCAAATTCGGTTCTGTGGGCAATTTAGAAAAATATTTACTCATCTGGGCATAATAATTTTCGTATTTTTTTAAAGTGATGAGTTCTTCTGCAGAAAAAGATCTCAAAGGTTGAGAGTCTTGCAACATATCTGATTCTTGACTCATACCTGGCGAGACAGGTTGAACGCTTGATGATGCCATTTTAAAACACAGCACTATATTCCACAGAATGATCACAAAATTGTTCACTTCTTTCTTCCTCGGTGCTCAGTCAGTTTTCAACATATTATTTTCTTTTTGATTCTGTAACAGTCGAGGTAACAGTCGAGTAACAGCTTTATGATTGCTGAAAGAAGAATTTCCTCAAACCAAGTATAAAGCAGACAGTATACTGAAATGCGTCTTCACGCAGCTAGTATTTGTCAAAAGTGAAGGCTTGGCCGGCTTTGCGCACGGTCGTTAGGGACTGTAACTAATAAACACGCCCTATGACGTATGCTAAACGGTAAACAGCGAATTATTTATTTGAAAACATATGCATGCGCGTTCGTATGCATGTGTGCGTGTGCATGTGTGTGTGTTTATGCATATGCATGCGTGTGCAAACATGCGTGAGTGCATATGCATGAGCGTGTATTCATGATTCTGTTTAGAAGTAACTAACAATTACCGGGAGTGCAGTTGGTTGCTATAAGCCAATGACGTGGCAATAAACATGGGTCGTCTGCTATAATGGGATTTTCCACAGCTTAAACCAAAAGTAAACCACAGGCAAAGGATTTGCGTTATATAGCTAATAACAGGTAAAGAATTCTGCAGTTGTATTTGAAGAAGGGTTGTAATTTTTTTGTTTTAACCAAAGACGCAAGATATACGAATATGTATTATATTTAGCAAATGCCGGATTCCCAGAGTGTTTTGGCACGTCTTTTAAAAGCTCATAAAACAGCCATAAATTGCAATAAAAGGCCTCCTTTAGTAACTCTATGAGCTTTGGCGTTCAGAGCCCATTATTGCTATCTCTACAAACTTGGCAGAGTTCAAGTAAGTTAGCGGCTTGTGATCAGTCTGTAGCACGAACTTCACTCCTTGAAGGTACAGTTCGAACTTCCGGATTCCCCATATGATGGCAAGGCACTCTTTCTCCATGGTCGAGTAATTTTTCTTAGCCCTGGACAGCTTCTTGCTGGCGTAACTGACCGGAAATAATTTCCCTTCGTGTTCTTGCATCAGTATGGCGCCGATGCCTTCGTCCGCTGCGTCTGTTCTTAAGACGAATTCCTTGGAAGTGTCAGGCAGTCGTAGCACCGGATCCTTCGAAAGGAGGTCGCGCACAGTCTGGTATGCCTTCTCCTGAGACGGTCCCCACTGCACTTGGTTTGGACAGCCTTTCCGCACCAGGTCCGACAAGGGTGCTGTGATGACGGAGTAGTTTGGTACAAACTCCCTATAATATCCAGCCGACCCCAGGAAAGATCGCACCTGCTTCTTGGTTTGGGGACGTGGAGCGTTCAGAATCTTGGTGACGTTTTCTAGTAGAAGCCCCTTTTGTCCTTCTTTCAGCGAATGGCCGATAAAGTCTACGTTGTCAGTCCCCAGAATGCACTTACTGGGTCTCACGGTCAGGTTAGCTTCTGTTAGACGGTGAAACAGCTCCCTCAAGGTCTGCAGATGCTCTTTCCAGGTGTGGGTGTGGACTAGCAGGTCGTCCCAGAAACAAACGACATTGTCCATCCCTTTGAGCATCTTCTTCCCTCTCTTCAGGGTAGCTCCGCTGTTGACCATGCCAAAGGGCATCCTTAGGCACTCGTACGTCCCATCAGGAGTTATGAAAGCAGTCTTTGGTATGTCCTGTTGACGCACGGGGACTTGCCAATAACCCTTGCTGAGGTCAATCTTTGAGAATATTTTACTTCCCGATAGTTGGCGGAAGAGGTCTGCTGCGGTAGGCATCGGCTCAGGGTCGAAGACGGTGATCTTATTAACCTTCCTGTAGTCGATGCATACTCGGCTGCTGCCGTCCTTCTTCTTCACGACCACGACAGGGGACGCGTAGGGGGAACTGGACTCCCTGATGATGCACATCTTCAGCATCTCATCGATGTCTTTCTTCAAGAATTCACGGGCCTTGAAAGGGATCGGGAATGGTTTGGATCGAACAGGGATATTTGAAGTGAGGTGGACTTCATGTTCGACCAAAGTCGTAGAGCCTGGGACATCGCTGAAGCTATGGGGAAACTCGCCCATAAGGTCCTTGAGCTCAATCTTCTGACCTTCCGTCAAGCCTGGCCCTAGCTTAACATCATCGATGCCTTCTTTGCTGTGGAAGTCTCCCAGTTCCAACAGTTCCTCACTGTCAAAGCTGTTGTCGATCTCAGCTGCTGTTGCTGCATGCACAGTCTGTGATGGCCTTTCCACGTACAGCTTAAGGAGGTTGGCATGGTATATCTTGGAATGCTGGCCGACCTTCACCTTATAGTCGTTGATCCCCACCAAGGTCTCCACTTCGTACGGGCCTTTCCACTGCATCAGCAACTTATTATGATCAGTAGGTAGCAGCACCAGCACTTTGTTGCCAGGTTTGAACTTCCTGTTCACAGCCCTACGATCATAGTAGTGCTTTCCACAGTCCTGGGACTTCTTCAGGTTTTCTCTGGCTATCTCGAGAGTCTGCTCCAGCTTCTCCCGTAGCTCAAATACGTACTGGTAGCTGTTCTTCACCTCTGGGGTCTCTACTTCTTTCGTCCACAGTTCTTTCAGGATGTGCATCGGTCCTCTGATGGTTCTTCCGTACAGCAGCTCGAACGGAGAAAAGCCGGTGGACTCCTGCGGTACTTCTCTGTAGGCGAAAAGTAGGGCGTTGATGTAGCGATGCCATTGTCTGGGCTGCTCGCTGCACAGTTTCTTCAGGGTGGACTTCAGTGTAGCATTGAACTTTTCGACAAGCCCGTTGCACATTGGATGGTAGGGTGTCGTAGTTAAATGCCGGATGCTCAGCAGTCTGTTGACCTCCTTCATGCAGTCAGAGACGAACTGCGTCCCGAGGTCTGTCAGAATTTCTTCAGGCACTCCAAGTCTACTGAACATGTCCACCAGCGCCTCTGCAACAGTTTCAGTGTCAATCTTCTTCAGTGGCACTGCTTCTGGGTACCGAGTCGCATAGTCCACTAAAGTCAGTACCCATCGATGACCTTCTTCACTCGGAGGTCTTATTTCGCCGATTAAGTCTAAGGCCACCCTCTTGAAAGGTCGGTCGATCAGAGGCATCCTCTGCATAGGCACTTTCGGGACCCTTCCTCGAGGTATGGTCTTCTGGCAAATGTCACATGATCGGCAGAAACGGCTAACGTCCGCATGAAGTCCTGGCCAGTAGAACACCGCCTGGATTCTGTCTGACGTCTTCTTGATGCCTAGGTGACCTCCCATGATTGAGTCATGTGCTACTTCCATCACTTGGCGCCTTAGAGGTAACGATACCAGGACTTGACGTAGTGGTTTACCTCCGTTGACCCTCGGGTGCTGGAAGATTCGGTACAGGATCTTGGCCTTCACCTCGAAATAGACCGTGCCACTGCCCTTGGTCACGTGGTCTTGGCGGTTCCTGTACTTGTTTAAAGTACTATCAGCTTCCTGGAGCTGGATCAGCTTATCTCTGTCCACGATGGCAGCTTTAGAGTTGTCGGCGACCTTCAGTGGCGTAGACGTCTTGTCTCTCTTGGCCTGGGCCCTGGTAGTAACGGCACCGACGATCTCTGGTCGGCAGGGCTGAGCCGGAGTAACCACATTGTCCCGTAGCAGCTCTGTAAGGTCTCCATCGGGAAACGGCAATGGATCCTCCTCCACAACTTCGACGTGTTGAGTTGAGGCAGGACTCCACTCTGGATCGGGGTCGTCGGGTCGTCTCGCGCCGTCGATGTTCCCGATCATCAAATCGTATAGCGGCTTCTTCAGGCAAACCGCTTCTACTTCGCCTATGTAGAAAGGGGTGTTGACATGAATCTTCGCAACTGGCGCTTTCACACATTTGCTGTCGGCCATGAGTGTCCATTTAGAATCGCCAGTGAATTGTTCTTTAGCGATTAGGTCTTCTCTGACGATGACCCCACTGCAGCCAGAGTCTCTTAAGACAGTCACTTCATGATTTCCGACGCGTCCCTTGGAAACAGGCATGTTCTGGACGGTCATCGCTGCGCTGGCGACGACGGGGATGGATTACCCGTTGGCAAGGAGAAGCTGGCCGTCAGTTATGCACTCTTGCACGTCCGCATGAGTAGCCGTGCGCTCGGTCTCACTCGGAAGAATGACGCTCCCGCCGCACACTTGATGGTCAGATCTACTGTTTTGCCGTTGATTGGAGAAACGTCTCTGTCGGTTGCCCACCGCTGCATTGTCCGTACTGCCCCGCTGTCCGCTACTTTTGTTTTGAGGACAGTTAGCCGCTCTGTGGTCTGTAGCGTTGCAGGTGAAACAGCCTCTTGAATGCCCTTCCCTGGGAGGAGGCGTGGAGTCCGTCTGTTTCTGGTTCGTCTGGCTCCCCTGGATATGGTTCACATGGTTTCCAGTCTTCTGAAAATGTTTCGTCGCGCTGGGTGGCCCCAGGGTCTTCCCATGAGCGATGAGATATCTTTCAGCAGCCTCAGTCACATCTTTAAGCGTCTGCAGCTTTTGTTCTTCTAAGTGGGTCGCTAGGTCCTTGTGACAGGCATTGAGAAATTGTTCCTTCACGATCAGGTCATGGAGACTCTCGTAAGTCTTCCCTTTGCCTGATAATTCTACCCACTTGTGTAGATATGATGACAGGCGCTCCACAAACTGCTTTGGCGTCTCGTCTGAAAAAGGCCGGCATTCACGAAAGCGTTTACGGTAGCCCTTTTCTGTAAAGTTGTAGCACTGCAATAGGGCCGCTTTCAAAACGTCGTAGTCTTTGGCGTCATCGTCCGACAATCTGGTGTAGACGTCGAGTGCTTGCCCCGTCAGAAGTGCACTTAGTGGAATCGCCCAGTCTTGAGGTTGCCAGTTAGAGCTTTTGGCAAACCTTTCAAATCTCGCCAAATAACTGTCGATCTGGTCCTTCCCGTCGACAAACGCTGGCAACTTTGGAGCTTTGTTGTCACTGATAACTTGTGGCGCATGCTGATTGTTTTGGATACGCGCCAACTCTAGCTGGTACTGACGATCAGCTTCTAGTCGTCTCTCTTCCATCTCTCTTTCTTCTCGGCGTCGCTGCTCTTCTGCTTCTCTTTCTTGACGCCGCTCTTCTCTTTCTTCTCGGCGACGCTGCTCTTCTTTCTTCCCGTTGACGCTGTTCTTCCTTTTCTTCTCGGCGTCGTTGCTCTTCAAATTCTCTTTCTTCACGGCGGCGTTGCTCTTCTAATTCTCGTTCTTGTATTCTCTCCTGGGACTTGACGTACTCCGTCAACTGTTTCCCTTTTAGATTCAGTTGAATCCCTTTCTGCCAGAAGTCAGCCATCTTGATGCTTCCGGAAAGTTCTGGAAAGTTCTTTTCTGGAAAGTTCTTTTCTGGAAAGTTCTTTTCTGGAAAGTTCTTTTCTGGAAAGTTCTTGACTGTGCTGTACCTTTCTAGACTGTTCTAGAACAGCACGCTTTCTGCAGTAGCGCTGATGCTTGTCACTAGTCGCCTTCGCTGACGCAGGCCCCGCTGTCCTCGTCGTATGCGACGCTGCACCACGCTGGTGTTGATGTACACGCTCCTGTGCTGAAGTAGACGCGACGTCCGCTCGTCGCTCCCTCTAATACTGGCGATGTAGCTCCGAGACTGTCCCTCGACGTAGTCTTGCGGCAGCCACGTAGTCCCGATCTGTTGTTCGCTCACGAAGCAACTCTTCAGCGACTACACGCCCTTGCAGTCAACCCGAATCTATCGGTGATGTAGTCCCAGTATGTTGGCCCCTCTCGACGCAACTCGTTGGCGGCTACCCTCGATGACTGCCTCTCGTAACGTTGACTCGCTTGTTGTAGCAGTTGAACCCTTGGCTATGGCGTGAATCGCGGCTTGACCCCCAAAATGTTACACTGGTTTGGTGTTGGTGTTTTTCTTTATCAGTATTTGATTCAGCCCCGATGCTGAAGTCCTGATAAGGTGTAACTCTGATTCGTTTATCCACGCAGCCTGCTCACTCATCAACAAGTCTTGAGTCGACGTATGAAGTTTTCCACTTTTATTCAGCACACATCAACAACTGCATACAATCGCTCAATCGCCTTTCCACTCTCAAGTTTTACTTTCCAACTCACTATCAACAACTCTCCCTACCCACACACAGGGCATCCATTGTATAATTTTTCTCTCATTCAAGATGACGACAGGACGTTCTAGAAATGACGCATTACAACCAATCAGAATGAAAGATCGTCATCACTGACTTACGTCATACATATTTCTAAACATACCCGGAACGTTCTCTTACTTCGAAATTTATCGGGAAATTTCTATCGAGAGTAAACAGTGAAATCTAGAGAATTCTCCAACAATATCGACTAACGCAAATTATCAACGTTATACAAAGCCTCTCCTAACAACAATGCAAACTCAAATCAAAGGTAAATAAACTCCATTATTGAATACTTTGCAAAACGAAACGATTAGATCTTTCGTTCGCGTTTCAACGTAACAAATGGAGAGAGAGGAAGAGGAAAAGAAACGACAACAGCAGGAAGAAGAAGAAGAGGAAATGGAGCGACAAGAGGAAGAAAGGAAAGGAGAAATTCAAAAGGCCAAGAGCGCTATGCAGGATCTATTAAACAAAGTGAGGAGAAAGTCTGAGATAAAGGAAGAATATGCCGTCGCCATGGTTCTCGCAGAATCTAGAGCTAGCGGGTCAATCTGCTCCAGTAACCCTCTCGAAGACTTCAAGCCACTTGACTTTCTACCACTTTCAGTTGATCACTTCAAATCCCTCCTTCCCAATAAACAAACTCCCTACGATCTTGCTCTCGACTCCCATGCCCCAGAAACGCCTGCACCCCCAGGCACTCTTCTCCTTGTAAATTAGTCAGCTCCCGTCGTGAACCGACCTCATCAGTATCCTGTCTTGCGCTTCGTTGACCATGATCAAACCAATGTGAAGCATCTGGTGACAGGCTATGCAGAATCACCGACTGACGCTGTCCATATGTTTGCTCCTCCCGTCTCCATCGAACCAAAACAACGTCCTGTTGAATCAAAATCAGAGAAGACTCTGGAGATAAAGCGAGAAAATATTGACAATCAAACGATCGCGTTTCTCCGTCGCATGCCTCCTGGTGTTACCGTCCAAGCCTAAAATGGATCGCTGCTTTCGACGGGTCCTCATCTCTCGTCCACCACGTCACCTGTTTTCTCATCCCAGTTCAGACCGCCAATAACAAGCTGCAAAATTGAGAACAGTGAAGTTCAGTCAAGCCTCCAGCCAGATGCTCAAATCTTTTATCCCGTGGGACAGAAGTCGGAAGGTTGTGATCGGACGATTTTCCCAGGTAACCCTGCGTCAGCAAATGCCGAACTTCCTCAGGATTTCAATACTTTCGGTTCTGTCGGTTCCCCTTGGGCTCTCATAGGACAAACCCACTCTGACGCTTTGCTGTTGACACGTCTACCTGTACAAGAACCTATCGTATTCGGCTGTGACCCCATGCAGTATAGACGTTGGAGATCTGCCTTCTGCCTACTAATTGAGCGTCAGAACATCTCAACGAAAGAGAAAATGAATTATCTACAGAGGTATTTGAAAGGAGAAGCAATTGAGGCCGCGAACTGTTGCTTCCTACTGAACTCTGATTCGTCGTACCATCGGGCCATGAAGATTCTGGATGAACGCTTCGGCAACAAATATGCTATAGCGCAGGCTTTCCGTACGAAACTGGACCAGTGGCCACAGGTTAGACCCAAAGATGGTTCTGCTCTTCGTAGGTATTCAGACTTCTTACTGCAATGCGAAGCCGCCTGCGAGGAGTTGGGTGGATTGACAATCCTGAACAACGCACACCAGATCAAGAAGCTCATCCCTGAATACCTCTCTCAGCGCTGGTTATCCAAACTTTGAAAGGTTTGTGAACTTCGTCGCCGATGAAGCTGCTGTCACTGGAGATCCTGTCTATGGAATCACCTCAAGTTCAAGGCAAGCCCCTGTTCAGCCTCGTCAAGATCAGCAGTGTATGCTTCTAAAACCTCCAAGTTTGGAAACTTCAGCCTAATAATAATAATAATAATAATAATAATAATAATAATAATAATAATAATACAGCGTTTCCCATTACGCACATATGTGCGTAATTCACGCATAAAAATCGGAAGATGACGCAAAGATTTTGATTAAGAGGGTCCCACGGACGCACACGTTGTTGCGCCCAGCGAAAGTGTCGTACCCCCACGTTATCACAGTGGACGTCGCTCACACACACACACACACACACACCCACACACACACACACACACACACACACACACACACACACACACACACACACACACACCGGCATAGAGTTCTTGTGCTGTTTATTGATAACGTCAACCCCGTTTTGGTTCCCAAATGGAGGAGACTGCTGCTTAAGAGAAATTGATGTCACAGATGACGTCATTTATGAGGTCACTTCCTGGTTTGAGATGATGTCATATATTCCTTATGATGTCATTTACTGTTCACATAGCCTGGTGCTGGTAAGTCTGTCACGTGCGTGCGCGTCAATGTGTTTGTGTGTGTGTGAGAGAGTGTGTGTATGTGTATGCATGCTTGCATCCGTTCGTTTGAGTGTTTGAGTGTGTGCTTATACATCATACACACGCACAAAAAATACATATAAAGTAATGCATACATGCATACACGCGCACCAACGTGCACACATGTACACACACACACGCACACACGCACACACCCACACCCACACACACACTGTCACACGACACAAAAATTTAGCACCTCGTATAAGATCAAGTTTTTTACTGGTAGTTGATCTTATCAGAGGACTGTTTAGGGTGCCCCTCGGATAAAATCAAACAAAAATTTGGTCCCGTGGGGGGTCACCTTAAGAGAGGAGTACTGTATAAGACATTGTATAAGCACTACACTTTATCTTATTGACTTTAGTCACATTTGTATGCACACATGGAAGGGACCCTCAGAATTTTTAAAAGGACCCTCAAAATTTTCAACAGAGGGTCCCTTGGACCCCTTGATTTGAAGCTTGTGGGAAACACTGATAATAATAATAATAATAATAATAACTGATAATAATAATAATAATAACTGTATATTTTTAAGTGCCTAACCAATGGCTCTAGGCCCTTTACAAAAGTAATATATATTACAATCAACATATAAACACAACTTAACATGGACAGAGACTACATATGTACATAGCAAAACAGATACATGCACAACAACTATCAGTCTCAGACACGAACACATACACCAGTGTCACATACCATACTGTTAAAATGTAATATTGGTCCGTTAGAAGAGGGGTGGGGGGAAGTGGGGGGAAGTGGAAGACTGTGAGAACGAAAGGATTTTAAGCCGGGGTGTTGTAGTGCTGTGTGACGAGAAATGTTTTCAGTTGGTTTTTGAAAGAGTCAAGGGAAGTGCAGTGTCTGACAGAGAATAGCAGGGAGTTCCAGAGTGGTGGGGCAGAACAACAGAAACTTCTAGCCCCATGTTGCTTCCTATTGAAGCGCTCAACTTTCAACTGTCTAGTGTCAGCAGAGGATCTGAGTGTGCGAGAAGGTGTGTAGATGTGAAGGAGATCTGATAAATATTGGGGGGCCCTATCGGTGAACGCTTTGAACACCAAACAGCAGATTTTGTACTTGATGCGCTGGTCGACTGGCAACCAGTGAAGTTTGAAGTGAATTTCAGAAGTGGAAATGTTATCTCTATCCACCCCAATGTCCTCTCTCGTAAATAAAGTAAAGTGTGAAGCCTAGAGGTAAAGGAACTCGATACGCCTGTTACCGACGATGAAGTCAGTGCTGAGAATAAACCTCCGTGTGCGTGGTGCAAATTTGATACCCATGAAGTGGCTGATTGCAAATCGTTTGCCAAGAAACCAAACGACGTTAAGTGTAAAGTTTTGTTGAGAAAGAGACTGTGCTTCGGACGTTTGACGGTTACACATCGTCGTGAGGCCTGTACTAACAAAGCTAAATGCGCAGAATGTGGGAAAGAACATGCCACAGCTCTACATGGATGAGAAGAAAATCTAGCCAAGTTGCTTAAGTTATGCTCCATGCCTGGCACTCGTGATGGGCAGGGCTATGGAACCAGTTCAGCGCCGCCAGGTCCTCCAAATGCTTCTGCTCAAATGACGAAGACAAATGCTCCCACTATATAAGGTTCCTTGTCGGCGGTTAACCAGCTTTCGACGACAGTCCATCAATGTTTGCTCAGTCGCCAACGCCTATTCTCAAAACTTCATAAGGCATGATTCGAAATTCAAAGGCTCCCAAATTAGCCAAAGTTATGCCTGTGTGTCTTTCCAGAGTAGACAATCCTCATAATGAAATCACAGTCTACGCTTTCATTGATGATGGCTCAGATAACTCCTTCCTGACCTCTGACTTGGCGCAGCAGCTGGGAGCCAGACATCACGACGTCTTGTTAGAGTTGACCTCCGCTACAGATAGGAACAAAACTAGAGACATTATGATCTTCAAATGAGACCTCTGTACGGCAATCAATATTTTCATTTGCCGCCTTTACTTACGAGAGAGGACATTGGGGTGGATAGAGATAACATTCCCACTTCTGAAATTGTTGCTGACTATCCCCATCTCGCCCAACTGGCCAGTGTGATGCCTCCTCTGATGGATATCCCAATTGGAATCTTATTTGGTCGCGATGCACCGGAGATCCTCGAACCTATCAGCACAGCGAAGAGTGTTCCTTTTGCGGTTCAATCTCCTCTGGGCTGGGGAGTTATCGGAAGTGAGCGGTGCTTTGAACTATTTGACGCCGTTGGTTCGTCATGCGTCTTCTTTACGATCTTTTCGTCCGCTTTCAAAATCAACGTCAATGAGGTGTCGCCTGCTGATCTGATCCGCGTGTTCGAGCGAGACTTCCAGGATGACAATGACTCGAAGATGTCACAGGAAGATCTTCAGTTCCTGGAAATTCTTCAGACGAATATCAAGCAGAATGAATCGGGGCACTTCAAAATGCCACTTCCTTTTAAAACGCAAAGTCCTTCTCTGCCGAACAATCGCCAAGTGGCATACAAACGTGCTATGAATCTCCGAGCCCAGCTCCGCAATCGACCTCAGCACCATGCACTCTATAGTACCTTCATGAATGAGGTCATCTCCAGAGGTGATTGCGAGAAGGTTCCAGAGTCTGAATTGACGAAGGCCCCTAAGTGGTTTATACATCATCACGGTGTGTATAACGAGAAGAAGCCAGGCAAAATACGAGTGGTCTTTGATTGTAGTGCTCAGTTTAAAGGTCCCTCCCTAAATGATCACTTGCTGCAAGGTCCGGATCTGTTAAATCCTCTGGTTGGAGTCCTTTGACGGCTTCGTGAGGGAAATGTGGCTTTCTCGTGCGACGTGGAAAAAATGTTTCATCAATTCCATTTCTCGCCGTCTCATCGCGATTATTTGCGATTCTTATGGTGGCCAGAGGGGGAAAAAAATCGATGCTCCTTGTTTGGTGCTACCTTATCTCCTGGCTGTGCCAACTTTGGCCTCCGACAACTCGCCAAAGACCACAACAGCTCTGTGTCGCCTTGCCTCCAGGCTCCAACTTCCTCCAGAGAGACTTCTACGTCGACGACGGATTGAAGAGCTCCGAGACTGTGAATGAGGCAGTGGATGTTCTTTTGGGAGTCATACAGATATGCCAGAAGGAAGATTTACGTCTTCATAAGATATCCTCAAGCAGCTCTGAGTTACTCCAGCAGTTTCCGGAATCCTAAAGGTCTGTGTCCCCTTCCGAGCGCATGGATGCTAAAATTCCAGTGAGTGAACGCACACTGGGATTACAGTGGGACACGGCGGAAGACACCTTCAGGTTTCATCTCCCTTTTTTTTTCTTAAAAAAAAAGTTTTCCCGTGTATTTTAAACAAGTTCAACCTAATTCCCATTCCTTGCTAAAGTCAGTCGGATGACTTTCTAGCACGTTTAAGAAACTCTACGCAACCACGGTAAGTTGTCCAGCGTACACTACATCACATCAACCGGATAGCTTAAGGTCTTCCTGTTCGTCACTGCACTAATGTGTGAAAGGGAACTGTTATATATTGCCACAGCACTGTTGATTTTATTCGACTATTACAAAATACAGACTATATACTTACATTGTACAAGGAAAATCGAGTTCCGCACATAACTCATGAAGATAATATACAAGGTTCTGATATATTCAATTCAGTTCAATAAATCTTTAATACCAGCAACGGAATTATGTAGGCTTACAGCCAAGTGTGTCGCATTTCAATAGATTAAAAGCATGCTAAGTAGGCGACAGTTTTGAAAAACTAAAACTAACATTTAAAAAAAATAATTTTTAGGGATTCGTTCGTATTTTTTACTAACATATACCTTTTTTTTTTTTTTTAAATTTTCTAGTTTATTGTAAACAAAAAGTCACCCAAACAGGGACTAGCATACATCCAAGCAGGGCCTTTGTTTTAGGAGACGAACACTACAGAAGCATGTAAAGGCCTTTTCGCAGTTGCGAGAGCAGCATAGTAGAAAATATCGAGTCTTAAGTACATGTATTTGGAATATATTATTTAACATTTCAGGGGTAGAAAAAAAAACAGTAAACGGCAAACGAAAACTCACTGTACATTTTTTTTTTTAACTATTCAAAGACTTTTCTGTACAACATCCAGTCGGAAGAAAAACGGGAGCCGGGGTTAATAAAGGCTTTTGCTCTTTCAGCTTCAAAATATTGTTTGAGTCTTATTAGAAAAGAGGTTAGCGACGGTGGCACTGCCTTCTGTTTGGAGCAAAAGATATTATATTTGGCTATCAATAAGAAGAGATCAATAACTCTGTCAGTCTTTGTATCATTATTAACTCCGAACACAGTTAGTTCCCGTGAAAGTTTAAAACCTGAGCAATGCGGGAAAGTATCAGTGATCAGTTTTGAATTTCAATCCAATAATTTTGGCATTTAGAGCAATCCCATAAAAGATGCAGTAAGGTTTCTTCTTCTTGTTGACAAAATGTACATGAGGCTGAGGGAATGATACGTCTTTGGTATAGAAAGCGACATGTGGGAAGAATTCTGTATAGAACTTTATATTGAAACCATCTTAGTTTCGAATCATATGTTGTAAATATGATTTGCTTAAACAACTTTTGGTAGTCTAATTGGGTGTTGAATTCTTCATTCAACTTTCGAATAGCGTTAGGGATATCCGGACAATAGATTAAAGCTGAATATTTTGCTTCACATCACCTTTCGATAAATACCGCCAAACTATGGCATCTTCGTGTAGTGGTGTTGGTGGTGGAGAGAAGATGATAAAGTGATGGAGGCTAGGGCGATGAAGAATTCTCACACATTCTCTCTCTCTCTCCCCAACGCCAGTTCGTTGATGACGGTTGAAAGTTTTATTTTCGAAGTGCATAATACTAAGAGAGCGCAACAGGCAATGCTCGAGTCGAACAACCCTTGTCTGCTGCGTTGTGCCCTGTGCTCCGTTGTGCTGTGTTGTGCCGAAATTGTTGTTGTTTGTAGATTATAGTCACACGACACTTTCGCATATAGGTGACTACTGGACCGATTTATACTGACACCAGCGGGCCAGTTGTTGGTAAAGGGGAAAATAATATGATCACACGCTGACCAATCCGGGATTCGAACCAGCGACCTTTCGGTTACTAGCAAGACGCTCTTACCAACTGAGCTACCCGGCCCAATTGTGTGCCGAAATACGCATTCGCATTCTAGATTAACGTCCCCGGACACTATGTGTATATGGGACAAGGAAAAATAGTCTTATAATGATATAAGAATGCTAGATGATTAAGGATGATAAAATGAAAATAAAAACAAAACTATGGTGTGCCGAAATACGCATTCGCATTCTAGATTAACGTCCCCGGACACTATGTGTATATGGGACAAGGAAAAATAGTCTTATAATGATATAAGAATGCTAGATGATTAAGGATGATAAAAAAATAAAAACAAAACTATGGTGTAAACTAAATGTGTGGATGAAGAATTAATATAAAAAGATAAACATTGAAGGGAAAGAGAAGAGCGCACAGCACAGCTGCGGCTTTCCCAATGATAAATGATACAACTCTTATGATTAGGGATGGGGGGGGGGGAAAGTGCCAAAATATTTTAGTTAGTTTGTTAGATTATGGTCCCCGGACACTTGCGCATATATGGGACTTAACTAAGGTTACATTATAAAATTTAAAACATGATAAAAACATACACACAAAACATCCAACCTTACTATAATTTAGTTAAAACGTTTATAAAACATAGTAATACATTGACGAACGGAACTATCCGAGCGCCGTTGGGCTAAAAATAGTAGCCAAGGCTAATACACCATAAAATTCATTAAGATAAGATATAAAAATGGGTCCAGTGGACCAGAACGTTTATAGACATTCAAATAACTGTAGAGATACTATGCCCTACAACACGTCCAGGAGGATTCAAAGGCGAACGGCCAGGAGAGGAGACCCCAACCCGACCGCTGCCAAGAATCAATCAAGAGATTCAAGATTAAAATATAATCGTTACTCATAAAATCACATAACTAATAATAAATTATTGATAAAATTGCATTAAAATTAGGCATTAATTATATCAATGATATAATCAAAATTACCAGCGGGTTAGCCGATGCATTCAGGAAACCTGATATACACAACCAATAACATACAGAATGGCCTCATTATCAGGAGAAATTCCAGCCAGGCCAAAGGCCCCAGGACATAATTAAATGGGTACATACCATATGACACTATAGAAAGCATACTAAGTCCGGATATTAATGTCAAATATAGAATATTCAATTGAATAAAGATAGAAATAAGGTTATAGACTATTTTCGTTAATTAACAGCGAAGCTGTAGGCAACAAAGCGTTTTGTTCAAAATCATGCAATGCAAAACAGACAAAGCTGAAGCGTTGAAACAGGCAACAAAAGCAACTAAGGCCATGTGCGGTCCGCCTGGACAGCTCCACAGCAAATAGCGCTATTAGGAGCCAACAAAACAAAAAATTTGTGTAGCAATAAATAAACATAACTATGCCCAAAGAAGGCGGTAACAATAATAATAATAATAATAATAATAATAATAATAATAATAATAATAATAATAATAATAATACAGGATGCTATACGCGCCTTACCCCAAATCATTCAGGCTCAAAGCGCGGCGACCTATACCAACATACACGCTCATCTTAAGTAAGTTTCTTAGTAAGCAACAGCCAAAGCTGTAGGCAACAAAGCATGTTATTTCTTGATAAGCCATGCAAGTTTGTTAAAAGCAGTCAGAGCTATGACTTTAACAACGAGCAACAAAAGCATCTTAGGCCATGAACGGACCGCCGGCCAGGCTCCACAGCAAACAGTGCTATTGAGAACCAAACCGACGGGCCGCCAAGAACAAAGCATAAAAGCGGTAGTTGAAAGCCACACCAGAAATACTATAGCAATGAAGAGATTTTAGAGTTAATAATCAAACGAGCAACATGCGTCAGGAAGCCCACACCGTCTCTCTGGGCAAGAACCCAAAGACCCTCCAAACTCTGCTGTGCCCCCTCAGCGCGCAGCAACCCTCGCAGTGCACCGAATGAAGTTTCCAAAAGTGGACAGTCGAACAGGCAATGTACAAAACTTGGAAGGAGACCGCATATACAACGTGATCCCGTCCATCTAGTGCGCCAATGGCCGGACAACAGCCGCATCAGTAGGAGTTTAAGCTCCACAGGGAGATCTGTATATAATGGAAAGGGTTTATGTCCTGGGGAAATATAACAGTGTTTGCGGCCAAGACTCCACTCCCAGTACTCTACCGACCAGCGGTCCCACAATAGGCTATGTACTCGTCCCGTCACCTCTTCAGCCGATGGTTTAATTAATAGCGATGTGTGGGCCTCACCCCTCGACCCAATACCAGCAGCCCTATCGGCGGCCTCATTACCGATGATTCCCACATGTGACGGGACCCAAGAGGCTGACACACTAACCCCACTTACTTTAAGAGCCGATGCATGTGCCAAGATGTCAGCGACCAATGCAGGTCGAGCTCTGGAGGAACCCTTTTCTAAAGCCTGAAGGGCGAACAGGGAGTCTGAAAACAAGGCAACGTTTGTCCCGACTGGCAAATCAGATCTGGCCAAAGCGAACAAGGACTGCCGCACAGCTAGTAGTTCTACAGTCAGGGAAGATATCATTCTGCAACCAGTCCCGAAGAAAGGTTACATTGTGATCCCTGCAAATATTGACATTGTAAAAACGGTTTTCAGAGACAAAGTCATTGAATGTATTAGGAGTGCATTTAGAAAATAACTGTTTAACATGTTTAAATACATCGATCCAGAATAGATTATTACATTGTTTCATAATAACATTAGCAATTTCTCCGCCGTACAGTTTTACATAAAAAAAATCCAGTGACAGGTTGCTTTAACAATTTTAGAAATGTTCCCTTCATCACGCAATATGCGCGTCAACCAACTACTTTTCAAGGCTGACATAAACGATTTAATGTCTAACATCTTCAAGCCACCATGCGGATAATCCTGACACGCACCAGTGCGGTTAACTTTATCTGGTTTATTATCCAAAAGAAACGTGTAAAGCATATTATTAATAGCATTCAAACACACAGCGCCTGGGTATGGTAAATTCATTAGCAAATGAGTAATCTTTGAAACGGCGAGAGTTTTTATTATAATTATTTTCCCAAAAGGCGTCAAATTTCGTTTAGACCAAACAGTAAACAACTTTCGTAAATCGACAAGTTTGTTATTATAATTCAACTTTACTATTTCGGACACATCCACAGAAAAATGTATACCAAGAACTTTAAAAGAAGCAGGATTCCATTGGAAATTCAGTTCTGGCAGAAACCTCTGTTGAGAGTACTTCTTGGACCCAATCCAAACAGCAGTACATTTGTCAACATTTATTTTTAGACCAGAGTAATCTGCATATAGCTTTAGGACGGTTAGACACTCAACAAATTATTCTTTCCTGCCATCTAGGAAAAAGATTGTATCATCAGCGTACTGGGACAGCAAAATTTCCTCATTTAAAATCTTATTACCCCTGATATCCTTATTGTTTTAAATCATGATGGACAAGATCTCAGCACATACCAAAACAATATACGGCGATATTGGATCTCCTTGCCTCGTTCCTCTAAAAATATCAAACCACGTGAGTAATGACCATTGACATGGACACAAGATTTAATGTTCTTATAAAACGTACTGATCCAATGCCTCATGTCTGGACCAAAATTAAAGTTACATAAACATTTATCGATGAAAGACCAGGCCACAGAATCAAAAGCCTTTTCTGTATCAACCATAAATAGAAACCCAGGCACCTCATTATTATTACAATAAACAAGCGTATCATAAAACAGTCTAATACTTTTACCAATGAATCGCCCTTTTGCTGATCACCTATTAACTGATCCAAAAAGAATTTCATTCTGTTAGCTATGCAAGTGGAAGCAATTTTATAAACAGTATTTAATAACGTGATAGGTCTCCAATTTTTAACAAAACGTTTGTCTTTACCCTCTTTAGGAATGCAAGTTATTACCCCTTGTCGTTGAGTAATGGACATTTCCCCTTAATCGAAACCAGAATTAATAAATCTCGTTAAAAATTCACCAAAATCAGTGAAAAAGAATTTGAAAAACTCCGCAGTGAAGCCATCTGCTCCTTGGCTCTTACCATTCTTCAAAATTTTCAAAGCAGAACCGACCTCGTGCAAAGAGACACGACCCTCTAGTTGTTCACGTTCTAAATCAGACAGTTTAGCTTTTATATTTAAAGTATCGAAATTAACATCGACAACATCACATTCTCTTGAGGCATACAAATTCTTATTTACTACTACTTCCTTTACAATATCAGAGTTATCATGTAAAACATTACCATCATCAGTCTGAAGAATGGACATAGATTTTTGCACAAAGTACCTTTTCTCAAGGTTACAGAAATATTTGGTATTTTTTTTTCACCTTCGTTAATCCACCGGGAACGTGAGTGAATAATAATACCTTCAATCTTCTTTCTTGATCTTCTTAATTCTACGAGTTCTCTTCTCTTGTTTTCCAACTACTCGATATTATTGTCTAACAAGTGCTCCTCTAGCAATTTAATATCTTGAATCATAGTCTCTTCCATTTTAACTTCTTCTCTCTTTTTGTAACTTCCATAAGAAATGCATTTTCCTCGAATTTCTAAAAGAATAGTCTCAAAAAACAATTGCTCATGTGTAGTTAAACATAAGTCGGCATCGTGAACAAGCTGAAAAGAGTCAAAATTGTACACAGGCACAGCATACTGTTTTTTAACATCAAGAATAGTTTGTTTGGTTTCATCTCAACTTGACAACGAAACCCTTTACTCGACGCAGGATTCTCTCAGCCGTCGCTTCAATGTACGACCCTCTTGTCACCCTTCGTTTTGCGGGGACGACAAATTCTACAGAAAATGTGCAAAGGCCAACTACAGTGGGATGATCCAGTTCCTGACTCCCTATTTAAGCGATGGACTGAGTGGCTGGAAGACCTGAACATTTTAGGGGAGTTGAAGATTCCTCGTTGCTACAGGCCTCGGACTCTGGATTTTGTCAAGTCAGTCCAATTGCATCATTTTTCTGATGGCTCACTCGTGGGATATGATCAATGTTGATACTTACGGTTCGTAACTAGTCTGGACACTGTGCACTGTTCGTTGGTAATGTCCAAAAGTCGTGTAGCACCGCTGCTAAAGCCTACAGTCCCTCATCTGGAACTGCAAGCCGCAGTTCTGTCTGTGAAAACTGCACATGTATTATCAAGAGAGCTTAACCTGAAGGTCGCTACCCAGTATTTTTGGACAGAATCACAGGTCGTCCTGGGATATCTCGGAAACAATACCAGGAGATTCGACGTGTTCGTGGCAAACAAGAGTGTGCAAGATACTGTCACATTCTGAGGCGACACAGTGGAAGTATGTGCCGACTGAGCAAAATCCAGCGGATATTGCTTCCCGAGGCCTCAGGGCTGGTGAGCTCTCAAGTGGGGTTTGGTTCGAAGGACCATAATTTCTTAAATCTGTACAACTGCCAATGTTCCAGAGTGAGGAAGTTGAATGTCTTTCATCTGAGCGTTTCTCGACTGCTATTGCTGAAGTTCCAACCATCTTCGAGAAGCAATTTCAACGTTTCTCAAGCATGAACGTCCTGTTGAGAGCCTTGTCGGTTATCATTAGAGCCATTTCCAAAAGAAAGAAATCCAAAGTCACAGAATTTAAATCACGTGAGATTGCTTACAAGGATGTGATACCTCTCACCCAATGAGGGCTTTTCTCTCGCCTTACTGCAGACACGCGCAACATGCTAAAGCAGCTAGACTGTTATGATGATGAAGAGGGCTTCAAGCGTGTGGTTGGTCGGTTGCTGACAAAGAGGTTGCACGACATCCGATTGTGATCCCAAGGCAAAGTCACTTGTTGCTTCTACTCATCAGGAAACACCACGAAGATTGCCCGCATCAAGGTCGCCTCACTACGAAGTCTAAGATTCGTTAGGCAGGGTTGTGGATACCGAATGTGAGGTCAGGCGTCTACCCAGTGATTCAGTCTTGCAGACGTTGCATTCCTTTTGGATGTAATTGTTGATTTTTCGGTAGGCATCAGTGCCTGTGAGGTGTTCTTTTTCTTTTTCATCTCTCTTCGCTTATCACATAGATCCAAAAGTTCAGGGGTGATCCACGGTTTCTTCTTTGGTCGGTGCTTGCCAAGGATCTCAGTGGCGGCATCTGTCACAGCTGAGTTGAAGGCGGTGGTCATGGTGTGGACATCTACTTCACCAGCTCCCAAAATGAGCAGTGGTGCAAATTTCCCTCCAATTGTGGCTTGAGATATTTCTGCCACCTCCGGGTCTTGCAATTTGTTCAGGTCGAACTTCAGTCTAGTGCACTTTGCTGTTTTTACTCTCTTCAAGTGGAGCCGGAAAGACTTCATCACGAGATCGTGGCCACTTCCAATGTCTGCTCCTGGAAAAGTGCATGCCCTGCCAATGTTGATGCTTGATTTGAAGCGTTTCTTGACCATGAAGTAGTCGTTCTGGTTGTGATGCTCCCCGCCGGGACTGTGCCATGTCACTCGTCTGGATTTTTTGTGGAGACCAAGCGTGTTTGCCAATATCAGATTGTTGTATCTGGCAAACTCCAAGAGTCTCATATCTCTGTCATTTGTCTTGTTGTTGCAGTGGGGTCCATATGTGTCTTCCCAGTTAGCGTGCGCATCTTGGCTAACCGTGGGATTCCAGCCGCCTTGCACTATGACTATGTCCTTCTTCGGCACTTGGTCAGTGACAGCCTGTAGATGTTCAAAGAAATCCTCCACTTCGCTGTCGTCAATGTCTGATGTTGGGGCATAGGTCTGGATGATGGTGATGTTGATAGGGGCTGCTTTCAGACGGATGGTAACGAGTCTACTGGAGACTGGGTGGAAACCCATGACAGCGGCTAGAATGCCTCTGTGGACCAAGAATCCGACGCCGTGTTCGTGCCTGTCATCTCTCCCGCTGAAATAAAGCTTGTGGCATTTGTCGATCGTTGTTTCACCAAGGCTTTTCCATCGCAGTTCGCTGATACCTAAAATGTTCCATCGATAGTGATCCAGCTCGTGGGCCAGTTCGTCTAATTTTCCCTCCGCTGTTAGTGTCCTGACATTCCAGGTTCCTATGACGATGTTGTCTACCGTGCGGATCTTGCTAAGTTGTCCATCAGTAGCACACTTATCACCTCTGTCCTGGTGGCCAACGGAAGGCGCGGTCCTTGGTGACCGGACGACGACGGATCCGGTATGGAATGAGTGGAAAGACCTGGCATGGCCCAATCCTCTCCAGGCTGTTGGCCACAGCCAAAATCCACGAATACAGTGTGGCTCGCCTTGGCACCGAGCACGTGGTCGTTGAACCTGTAGTAAGGTGAGGTTCCTCCGCCATTGCCGGTGACTTCTGTGTAGTAGACTTTCGCCCAGTGATACCATTCTAAAATCACCCATGTTAGTTGCTTCTTACGACACGCCGGGATGACCTGCCTTCTGCATTATCAAAAAACACACATGTAGTGCAATATGCAGATGATATTGCGATTTGGTTAAATACAAAAATTAGAAAACAGACAAATAAAACAAATATTAAATATATTGAGAAAATATATCAAAAGGAAATTAACAGTTTGGTTGCTTATATGTCAGAAAATGGTTTAGAGCTTTCTGGAGAAAAGACAAGTCTAATGTTGTTCAATAACGGGGAAAATCCTAAAATGTTACCAGAAATAAAACTTAATGGTCAAAATTTATCATACAAACAAAATATAAAATTTTTAGGTGTTTATTTTACACCTAAATTAAATTGGAAATATCATATTGAATATTTAATTAATAAAGCAAGACAAAGATTAAATTTATTAAAAATCATAAGTACACAGCCGTTTAGCCATGACACAAAAACTTTACTGCATTTGGCTACATCATTAGTGAGATCCAAATTAATTTACGGACAAGAGGTATATTTTTCTGCACCTTTATATCTTCTCAACAAATTACAAAGCGTTGACAGCAAATCGATAAAATTGGCTTTGGGTGTACCAGTTCATACTAATACTCATAATACATATAAAGAATCAGGTATATTATCTTTAGCTGAGCAGCGTAAATTAGCCACTTCAAAATATGTAATTAGATGTTTGTCTGTAAAAAATTCAGTAACGGATGAAATTTTGAATGTGAGCAGTGTGGATTATCCCAAAAGAGCTCAAACTATTCCCTATATTCAAACAATTAAAGATTATACACAAGATATTATGGCAGCCTGCAATGTTGATATTACTTCAATTTCAGTATTACCAGTTATTCCAAAATTTCCACCTTGGGAACATTTAAATGCACATTTTGACATAGATTATACTGATTTAAAGAAAACTGAGAATTGTCAAAATTTAAAATGTGAAGTTACAGAACACTTAAATAATAACTATTCCAATCATTTAAAAGCATTCACTGATGGTAGTGTTTTGGATTCATCAAACTGTGGAGCAGGATTTTTCATACCTTATTTAAATATTCAAAAGTCTTTCTATCTTGGTCACGGGTTTTCAATATTTACGTGTGAATTATATGCAATAATGATGGTACTAGAATACATACTCAACATTCCTTCTGAAATATTTAATATATTAATTTGTGTTGACTCTAAATCAGTGCTTTATGCTTTAAAAAATTGGAATTGTAGAAAGAGAACAGATATAATGTTTGAAGTAAGATATCTTATTCATAGTATTAGAATTAGAGGTATTGGAATTACATTTTGTTGGGTCCCATCACATTTAGAGATTTATGGTAATGAAATTTCAGATAAATTGGCCAAACAAGGTGCAATGAAAAGTGAGCATACAGTCTTTAATTCTAATGTGAAATTAGCTCAATTTGAATATTATTCGTTATTAGAACAACACTTTACTAATATAATACCTAAAGTAAATATTGTTAGTTGTTCCAGAACTATTGCTAGATTAGTATATAAGCTACGTTTGAATTCATGGTGTACAAAATATTTAAAAAATGTTACTTGTATATGTGCTGGAACTATTTCCTTACAACATATATTATTTGATTGTACTGTTTTAACAGCACTGTACAAAGAAAATGGAATTATTTTATGTGAACAAGATGATATTAGAGTCATCTTATATAGTTCGATGTTACAGGACATCGCACGTATCATTGTCGGAACAGATTTATTTAAGTTACTATAATTAACAATTTCTATTTGTTTGTTTGTTTCTTTGTTTGTTATGGTTGTCTAAAATCACATTGTTGTGAAAAGACGTTAAATTAAAATATTGAATTGAATTGAAACGCCGGGAACGTTGGGTCTATTCTATTTAGTGCCCGAACCCACCAGGCCCTTCTAGTTAGTTATTTTGCTTGGGATCTAGTGACCTTCATGAATGGCACAATTTAAAACGTTTAAAAGAACATTGCAATACCCGACGAAGCTTTTAGCGAAATGCATGTAGGTTTATCTATAGAGATTATGGTGTGTTTTATCTCCTTCCATGTTTGTCACTGAGTTTCCCATATGACTAATAGCCCTATCTGTTAGACTTTTGTTCCGTTCTGTTTGTTAGCTTAAAAATGTACAGTGTATTGTTCGTTAGTCTTGCTTTAAAAACTTAGTGTGTGTGTGTGTGTGTGTGTGTGTGTGTGTGTGTGTGTGTGTGTGTGTGTGTGTGTGTGTGTGTGATGTGTGCGCGCTAATAACAAGCAGACAGGCTTCTTCCATGTGTTAAACGGTTGTTATTTTATCAATTGTTGATTCAGCCCCGATGCTTGAATCTTGATAAGTGTAACGCAGATTTCTTTATCCACGCAACCTGTTCACTCAGCAACAAGGCAGGAGTCACCGTATGAAGTTTTCCAACTTTATTCAGCATACATCAACAATTGCAAACAATCATCACAAATCTCTATCAATCAATTTTTCACTCTTTTTTCCACTAAACATGGTATGGTATGGTAGGTAGATTAACGTCCCCGGACACAATATGCGTATAGGGGACAAGGAGAAGTGGAATTTTTGTTGTATTAAGAAGTCTTTTTGCAGTAGGAAATCAAATGAAGATGGAGCGCCCGGGGCTGCTGAAGAACGAGTTATACAGCTCTGCTGCGTTGTTGTAAAGTGTAAATGTAAATAGCAATGCAAATTTTAAAGTAAAATAATTTTCGCTTTTAAAAAAAAGTAAACCAATTGTTTGAAATAGTTTTGTTTGGGTTATTTACCACCACCGCCTAAAGTCTCATTCCTTTAATGAAGTACCCGTATAGTTGATCCATCACCTACTTACCGTTTTCGCCATGAATAGTGACGGTGCCATTGCCAGGGATGTGGATGGGCTTGGGAGTCAGGTCAAAGTTCTGCACATGTAGCCACGCTTTGCTACCTGAAACAAAGAGCACGAACCACTATCATGTACCAACACATATTCACGTAACAGCACACAATCATGTAACATCACACAATCATGCAGTCAGACGTTAAACGTGTGTTCTTATATAGCGCACTTTCAAGTTAAAATCAAGGCTGCTAAGCGGTAGGATGCTCCAATGACGTGCAGGAGTTCTTGGTTCGAATTGCGATGCGACAGATTTTTGTAACGGTTTCGTCAGCGCTAGCCAAGTAGAGAGACGACTGCTAAGTACATCTACAGTTACCCCGAGGGGAGAAAGTCGAGGTGGGGTGGCGTGTGGGGTAGAGAGAGGAAGGAAATTTGCTACTTGCGGGGGTTGGGTGTGGTGATCAGAGACAGACAGACACACATTACATTACATAATTGTTGTTTAGGTCCAGCGGACTCTTCCGAGCCAAATCAGGACCGGACAACCCCCAATCCGCATATAAGATCTGCCGAAACAACCCTAGTGGGAAAACTGAATGCCCTCCACCAGCCAGTCACTTTACAATAAAGACATCCCACGCAGGGGACGGCTGAGGCTTCACCCCAACTTATCGAACCCCTGTTTACAAAAACAAAATAGAATACAAACCTCATTATAAATTATCAACCAAACACATACATATAAAATGCCTACATTGCTAAATAATAACATCATAGGAAGCCCTAGTGACCACCTGGCAGAAAGCGTCCAATATTCCCAAGCTGATCCAACAGACCTCATACACAAACAAGGAGTCTTGTCCCGTAAGAGTTTTCAAGAAAAAAGGTAGGAGACTGGTCTAGCGAAGAAGACGATAGTATAGCAGATTGATAGAACAGAGCAGGAATAAGAAAGAGCAAATGAGAAAGACAGCGACAGTGGGAATCACAAGTATATCAACTAACAAGTTAGTATCTCGTATTGTCCCCAGTCGACGTGCGGTGGTCCCGTTGCCCTTGGTTTTAGCCACAAGCTGAGACGAGGGTATCCCAAACCTAAAAATACAATAGAGAATTCTGGGAAATCTGTTCAAGGGAAGTAACTGATAACTAGCTACGGTCGCCATTTCTCGCGAAGATGTGCTGGCTGAAATTAAACGAAAGTTGGGAGAGGAACAGCATATTTCTGGTAGTGAACAAAGGCTTTGCTCAATTATCGAAGGACAACACGATGGATTGATAGAAACATGCACACATGTATGTGAGCTCAGTGCAGGCGATCGTGAGTCTCAGTGAACGATTGTTCGCCATTGTCATTGAGTCAGCTGCTCAGATCGCTTCTATGTGATGGTTCATTTATCGCTTGAATCACACTGTATAATGCACATGAAAGTTCTGTCAAAGATATGATGATTTGAGCATATGTTCGATTCCGTACCGATTGGAAGGTGGGGTGGAAAACTTCAATCATGGTGATGATCAATCCTGTTTTGCAATGGTGGTTAGGCCTACTTTATTGTGTATGCTCACGGGTACTTACCTTTTGTAGTTTGTGTGCTTTTTGTTCTGTCGGCCTTGAGTGTTTGCGTCGCCTTGGCTCGTTGTACTTTGTTGTGGTCTCGCTCTCTTTTGATTTTTGAAAGCAAATTCAAATTGCATTGTTTTCCAGCAGCATGCGAGGTCAAATTAGACGAATTCTGATCTAACCAATCTTCTTGTGACGCCATTGTGCGTGTGTCTCGTGTGCCATGTACCAATCGCGAAGAGTCCTGCCGACGTCATTTCAGAAAAAGATTTCCCTACCCATAATTCCCCTGGGTTTTGAAGTTTCTAAAAAATTATTTTAGGCGACGACGCTCTATGGAGCGCAAAGCATGTAAAGGGAAGCAACCGGTTGTACGCGCACGTCGACAGAGACATAGAAGGGAGATACTAACTTGTTAGTTGATATACTTGTGTGGGAATTTAAAGCACTAAATTTCCAGAAAGTGGGGATACTATTTATACTGAAACCCCCGGCACCCCAACGGGGGTGACAGACATACAGAATCACCATAACTACAAACATAGACGGCGACACAAGCCGTCATTCCATATGTTTAATCATTTCAATATGGGAAAAAGAGGAATGAATTCACTACTGTGATATGTTTATATTAGAAAAGAAGGCTCATTTGAAGAAAAAGAAAAAGAAAACAACAAAAAAAAAAAACCACCAGTGCTCAATACCTCCGCAGTCCTTCCACAGGATGTGTCCAGTGTCGTGGAACGTGGCTTTGTCGGAAGGGTCAGCCGACCACACCCTAACCACACACACAATCAACAGCAACACAAACATAGCACTTCTCCTATAATCAGACAGATACAAGACACTGCCAGCACAAATGAGCATTTTAAAACTTTAGGGTTCGTTTTATACCCTGACCTAGCTTATCTCTTTTTTTATGTCTGAAATTTATTTTAGGAACCGGAGCAAAGAAGTCTAGCTAAACGCACCGGAAAGCGTCATATGCGCGTGCAACTGCACGCGAAAATGCACACGCAATTGCATGCCCATCTAGTAGCTGATAGGTCGAAACTTACACCCCAATCTGAGCAAGCGCAATTGCACGCCATACTGCACGCCGGATGTTAATGACGAAGAATGACAAAACAGAGAACGGAAAACGTATCGGAAAACGCGTGTAGCTATCGTAAGCTTTGCTTTGGGGCCATATTGATGACCGTTGTGCGCGCAGTGTAAGATAAATCTCATATTATTTACTTCCGGGTTGAAATAGCCTCTTGTGACAGTCCCCAGGGTAGTCTGATTCTTTGCCAGGAACTCCGGGAGCTATCACGGCTGGCTGTGTGCACGCTTGGCACGTGATTAACTTTGATGGCAGGATGGAAGGGAAGCCACTCTGTGGTTTTTGTTCTATTATAACTTCCGTTATGAGGGCGGTTACTAAGCACCAACAGAATTGTTGCGCATGTTGAGTCATGGTAAATAAATTTAGAGATACAATTTTAATTTTATTTACACCATTTACATCTTTAGTAATATAGTGTGTTTCTTTATTGGTATATTATTTTATTTCATTGTTACTCTTCCCAAAAAAGGTAAACTTCAGGAGTGTGAAAATTACCGCACCATCAGCCTCATCAGCCATCCCAGCAAGGTCATCCTGAAAATAATACTCAACAGGTTGAAACCCCAAGCTGAACAAATCATAGCTAAAGAACAAGCAGGATTCAGGGCAGGGCGAAGTACCACTGAACAGATTTTCAACCTCAGAATAATCTGTGAGAAATACCTACAGCACCAACAACATCTATATCATGTGTTCATAGACTTCAAGAAGGCGTTTGACCGAGTCTGGCATGCAGCTCTATGGGCAACAATGAAAGTGTACAACATCAGCCCTAAAATTATTGAAGTCATCAAAAGCCTGTATGACAAGGCTACCAGTGCAGTCCTCCACAACAGCGCCATCGGGAACTGGTTCAGAACAACAATCGGTGTGCGTCAAGGATGCCTACTCTCTCCAACACTCTTCAACATCTTCCTAGAGCGCATTATGTCAGAATGCTCTTGCAGATCATGAAGGCACAGTCAGCATAGGGGGTAGAGCAATCTCCAATCTTCGTTTTGCGGATGACATTGATGGATTGGCTGGAGAAGAACAAGAACTTGAACAGCTGGTACAGAGGCTTGACACCACCTCCAGAGCTTATGGAATGGAAATAAATGCAGAGATGACCAAAATGATGACCAACAACACCAATGGCATCAACACGGACATCAAAGTCCAAGGCCAATCCCTCAACACACTGCATAGCTTCAAATATTTAGGAGCCATTGTATCAGACAATGGGTCCCGACAGGAAGTCCTCTTCAGGATCGCACAAACTGCTGCCCTGACAAGGTTGAAACCCATTTGGAAAGACAGGACCATCAGTCTACATTCCAAAGTAAGACTGCTGCGCTCCCTTGTCATCTCCATCTTCCTATATGCTTGCGAAGCATGGACCCTCACAGCAGATCTCCAACGAAGAATACAAAGCATGGAGATGAGATGCTACAGAAGACTTCTGGGCATTTCCTATACTCAACACATCACCAACGACGAAGTCCGACAGACCATCACACAAGCCCTTGGACAACACGATGACCTGCTCACAGTGGTGAAGAAACGGAAACTCCGATGGTATGGCCACGTCACCAGATCATCAGGCCTTGCAAAGACTATTCTGCAAGGCACAGTGCAAGGAGGTAGAAGAAGAGGGAGACCGAAAAAGAGGTGGGAGGACAACATTTGAGAATGGACTGGTTTGACACTGAGCGAAGCCACCAGGGCTGATGGGGACAGAGAAAGATGGAGTATGCTGGTTAAACGATCATCCGTGGTGCCCCTACGACCTCAGGGTTACGGGACAGGACAGGATAGGATAGGATAGGTTACTTTTTGAATGGTCACTTTATTGATGTTGAATGAGGTGTGGAATGTAGTTTTTGTATGTGTGCGTGTTTTTTTCATTTTTAATGTGTGTTTGTGTTTTCAATGAGAGTGATGAATGAATGAAAATTTATACAGCACTTAAAAACTTCCACACCCAAAGGCGTGCTCACATCACTTATGAGAAGCAGTAATTTAGTTTTGGCAACCATACTCGTATCTCAAAGCTTGAAAGCCTTTCATTGAGATGATCAGTGATTAACAATGCTCTCAATGCTGTGAAAAGGTTGCAAGGAAATGGATACAGACAGCTAAAACGTGTCAAGCTGAAAAAGTTATTCTTTGTTGATCATCGGCTGATCTTTGATAGACAATTTAGCCCTGCATTGGTACCAATGTCATGGTGTTACTAACGTGTTGTGAATGAAGTTTTGAAAAGAAAGTGCCTGGTTATGAGTGTGTGTGCATGGGTGGCCAGTGTGCCGAAAGCCACAAGTCTCCACATGTCCACTGTTGAGGTAAACATAGTCAAAGTCACTCCACCACAGCATTTCTCACTAATCTCCTAACAACTTTAACACACAATAATAAAAGAAGATAGTTTGCAATTTGCTGAATATTGAAAGAATTAAATGGGTGTAGGGACCAGACGGCAGCAATTCAAAAAGGTGTACGTATTACAGAACTTATTGATTAATGATAAAAACAGATTTTGAGTGTGCGAGTGACTAGAGCTTCACTAAAAAATTTTGTGTTTTTTAAATGTAATGAACAGATTATGACAGTGATATTAATCTCAGAATGATCTGAATTTATTTTTGCCCTTATTTTCGCAACTTTTTACAACTGTATTTTATTATTTTATTTAATTCAAAAAATGCCTTTTTAATAAGCGCAAGTCACTGTTTAACTGCTTCTTTTTTATTTTAATTATTTATCTACCCAGGTTCGAATCCCGTCGTGGGCAAGATAAAAAGTGGCCATTTCACTTTCCATCTTTGCAGTTCAGAGTTGATTTAGGTCCACACCCCTTGTTTCCTGGGATGGTTATCCCTGTCTGCCATATCGCCAATGATAATATATATAGCGGGTACTCCAGCCTATGACCAGACTCACCACGCTTTACATAGTCATTACATATAAATACATGCACACGATAAAACATCGCTTTTGCTGCAATACACCAAAAGACGGAACAGTAAAGGTACAAACTATTTACAACTATGTACACAAATTACAAAAAAGACAGAAATAGACTACTTACAACTATGTACGCAAATGACAAAAAAAAGACAGAAATAGAATAGCAAAAACCTATTCACAGCTATTTATATGCCCGGTTAGGCCCAGGAGGAAAAACAGTATAAATATTTACAGCCGTGTATACACTTACGGATCAGACAGAGACAAAAGAGGAGAGAATGGCAGCGGGATACAAATCAGTTTGAATAATGCAGTTTGAAGAGGTGGGTTTTGAGGGCCTTTTTGAATGCTTGTGTTGATTGTATGTTGCGGATATGGGAGGGAAGGGAATTCCACTGCTTAGGTGCGGAGTAAGCAAATGCACGTTGGCCGTATGTCTTAGTGCGGGTGACGGGAACCTTGAGTGTGCGAGTGTCAGCAGAAGATCTTAAAGTGCGTGAAGGGGAGTAGACAGACAGTAGATCAGCAAGGTAGGAAGGACAAGAATCTGTGAAGAAGTTGTGACAGAGAACAGAGAGTTTGTACTCTATGCGTGCTTGCACAGGAAGCCAGTGAAGGGAATGTAGTAGAGGTGTGATGTGATCGCGTTTCTTAGCTCGGAATACTAGTCTAGCTGCTGAGTTCTGAACCTTTTGTAGTTTGTCAATGATGTGTTTTGGGGAGCCAGCGAGGAGAGAGTTGCAATAGTCAAGACGAGAAAGGACGAGAGCGCAGACTAGGGTTTTGGTGGCAGCGACTGTAAGACAGTGGCGAAAGGAGCTGATTTGGCGTATGGCCGTGTATGCAGAGCGACAGACGTTGGAGATGTGGTTGTTGAGGGACAGGTCATCGGAGAGAATGTAGCCGAGATTTCTTGCTGAGGATGAGAACTGAATGTTTGTTGACCCTACTGTAAGCGATGTTGGGAGAGGCGAAAGTGAGGAGGAGGTGTTGGGCTTGTGAATGAGGAGGGCTTCGGTTTTATCGTCATTAAGCTTAAGCTTGTTGAGTGTCATCCATGACTTAATGTCTGTGATGCAGTTCTCCAAAGTCTTAACAGTGGAATTAATGAGAGAGGGGGCAGTGGATTTATAAAGTTGTGTGTCGTCTGCCGTCTGCAAATGACTGACTCTCAACAGCATGCTTTCTAAGCAGGAGAAGCAGTGATTGATTGATTGATTGATTGATTGTTGCTTTAGGTCCAGCGGACTCCTCCGAGCCAAATCAGGACCGGACAACCCCCGATCCGCATAAAAGATCTGCTGAAACAACCCTAGTGGGAAAATTCAACGCCCTCCACCGGCCAGTCACTTTACAATAAAGACATCCCACGCGGGGTCGGCTGAGGGTTTACCTCAACTACGCGAACCCCCGGTTACAAAAACAAAATAGAATACAACCATCATTACAAATCATCAACGAAACATATACATATAAAATGCCTATATTGCTAAATACTAACATCATAGGAAGCCCTAGTGACCACCCAGCAGAAAGCGTCCAACACTCCCAAGCCGATCCAACAGACCTCATACACAAACAAGGAGTCTTGTCCAGGAAGAGTTTTCAAGAAAAAAGGTAGGTCATTGATCTAGCGAAGAAGAAGATAGTATAGCAGAGTGATAGGACAGAGCAGGAATGGGAAAGAGTATATGAGGAAGATAGCAACAGTGGGAATTTGAAACACTAAATTTCCAGGATAGGATAGGATAGGATTGATAGATTACCGTCCCCGGACACTTCAGCGTATAGGGGACTAAATTTCCATAAAGTGGGGATACTATTTATACTGAAACCCCCGGCACTCCAACGGGGGTACTGTTGCCGCAGTGAATCTGTCATGCCTACAAAGGCAAGACAGGTTTTCAACTGGGGCTTTCACTGTTCCCTTTATAGGTTAGAACAATCTACAGTGGCAAGATTGCTCAGTACCCCAAGGGGTAGGAGAAGCAGTGGCTTGGTGTACAGAGTGAATAACACCGGCCCTAAAACGGAACCCTGAGGCACGCCGCACACCAAGTCTGCTGTGCTGGAGAAACAGCCATCGACAGTGACTGCTTGTGATCTGTCAGAAAGATATGAGTGGAACCAAACCAGGACCGAGCCAGAGATTCCAACATAGTGTTGAAGAGTGTTAAAGAGAATGTGATGGTCGACTGTGTCAAAGGCGGCTGAGAGGTCTAATAAGGTGAGAACGAAGACGTTACCATTATCAGAGAGAAAGGAAGAAGAGAGAGATCACTTAGCGATATCGCCTCTATGAGAAGTGATGTACGGTGGAGGAGTTACGTCCCTTCAACCTCACATGGGCTTGCTTTCGGTTCTTAGTCTCTTGTCTATATATGGAGGGTTTTAATTATATTTAAAAAAAATGTTTTAGACGGCGATTTTCACCTTTTGCTGTTGAAAATGTTTGAAATAAGGCTTTTCGATTTTGAGAATTTTTTTTTATGCACATCTGTTTATTTTTTCATGACTTGCTGCCTCTTGACCGTAAGGGTGTTATCAGCGCTTCCTAAACTGTAACCCGTGATATAGGTGGCTTTTGCATTGTTTTGTTGCTTGAAATAAACAGTATGTGTAAGATAAATTGAGTTAAAATAAAAATAATAATAATATTTAAAAAAAAAACACTACTCTAGAATATGTGTCATGCATACATGCGTCATTTATTTTTTGTTCCGTATGGGGTCACACAGCATACGGATTGATTGGCAGTTTTAGTGTGTATAATTTATGTGTGAGAGTGTGTGGGTGTGTGTGTGTAATATAGAAAGAGATGGAGATCGAAATATAAATAAAGATACTGACTAATTCGAAACGTACACGGAAATTCATTTATTTACAAAAATATGCTTCCATTGATTTCAAAATAATATTTTTTACGTTCGTAAAATTATACTCTCTCTCTCTCTCTCAGTCAGTCTTTTCTCTCTCTCTCTCTCTCTCTCTCTCTCTCTCTCTCTCTCTCTCTCTCTCTCTCTCTCTCTCTCTCTCTCTCTCTCTCTCTCGTATTTAAAAAAAGGTGAACAAGGCAACTTTCTGTGATCACAAATTAATGAAACCATCCTGCAATCAACCCTATATATTTCATTCAAATTGACAATACATTCAGTGAGTCTTGTGACAAAATAAAAGGTTGGCATCTGTATTTTATATTAGAATATTCTGCCACAACCTAATTTAATTATAACAGGATACGAAGTTGAGGAATTACAGACACAGTTCGGTGGACAGCAAATAACAAGCCGCTGAAATTTTTCTTTTCTCATACTGTCTTAGTCTTACAATCTTTATTATTAGTTTTTTTTTTAAAGTAGCCTTGGAGTTAACAATTGCAGAGAACATGACAATAGTGAGCTAATTAGTGCGGCAAATCAAGTTGGGTTACTTAACAAACATAACATTAATCACGTTTATACCAAGACTTTGCAGTGCACCAGAATCGTTTTAAATCTAGATCTAGACAGAGGATGACACATGACAGCAAACGGCCAGAGGGCACCCCTTTTTAGTTCTACTGTGGCTTAATTGACACTGACAGTGACAGTAGTGAGTAGGCGTAATTTTTATTGATACTGAACTAAATTCAAGTTAATTATCACTAAGTACTAACCCTACACACAACCTTTATTAATTCCTTGGGCTAATCCAAACCGTTTCTTACACGAAACATCACCTTAGTTCCAATCCGTCTTGTATCATTGACAACCATTCATTGACAGGTCTTGGTCATCATTATTCATTCATATCATGATTCTTGTCTGTCAGAATAGATCTACAATTTCTTCAAGAACTTACCGTTCTTCTTCCTTTGGGAAACGAAAAAAACTCTTCCCCTTGCATGCAGCCTTTAATCGTGCTTTTGTGCAGTTCAAAGTTGCATAGTGGTCACCGTAACTGCTCCTGCGATTTTTTCCCCCTCTCCATCAGATCTTCGCTCTGTGAAGCAGGCCTTTTCACACATGTTACAATCAAGTCGCATAACTCTTGACGCGTCATCACATAAATGGCGTCACTGCGCGGTCTATATATTCCTGGTCTATGCCATTATCTAAGGCAAGCAACAGATCATTGGTTACCTTTAGGAGGGCTGTTTCAGTGCTGTGGAAGGGTCGGTAGGCAGACTGGTTGGGGCAAAGTAAAGTGTTATCATTTAGGTAGGCAAACAGTTGTTTGAGAACAATTTTTTCAATGACTTTGGACAGGAAGGAGAGGTTTGAAACAGGTCTATAGTTCTTGGCTTTTTAAGGAGGGGTTTGATGACAGCCGCTTTGAGCACAGACGGAACAACACCAGAGGACAGACTCTCGTTGATAATGTGGGTAATGGTCGGGAGTAGAGGGTCAAGATTCTCTATCAACATGGGGGTAGGAATGGGGTCAAGAGAGCAAGATGTTGGTTTTGAGCTTAAGATGACTTTCTTGACTTCTTGCTCTGTTATTGGTTGAAAAACTTCCATCTTTGCGGTAGTGAGGGAAGGTGAGAATGGGTTAATGAGTGGGATCTCATGGCTATCAAGAGCGGCCCTTATGTCAGCCACTTTCTGTGTGAAATAATTACAAAATACATCTGGGAGCTGACATGGTGGATGCGTGGATGGGAGTGATGTTGCATTGCTCTTACCCCTTAGCTGATTGCAAATGCCGAACAACTGTTTACAAGTTTCGCTGCTGCTAATTCTGTCGCTAAAGTACCGGGTTTTGGTAGTCTGGACTATTTTAGTGACCCGTTTTTTTGCAGCGGTGAAAATCTGCTTGCTGACTTCTAAACCCGATTTGAGCCACTTTTTCTGAGATTTGCGTCGGTGTTTCTTCGCCTCGGAGAGCTCGTCCTTAATAGACTCGTACCAGGGTGCTGAGCGTGTTGCCTTGACCTTTTTCTGGGCCACGGGAGCGTGCCGATCAAACACCGCATGAAGTGTGCTATTCAGCTGATCCACAGTGGGGCACAGTTCTGGGGTCACTTTAGCGGTAAGCTCTTGCTTGAAAGCATCCCTATCCATGGTACGCAGGCTGCGAGCCTCCCTGAACATGGAGGGAGGAGGGGGGGGGGGGGGCTGCGACGCTTAGTTCGCGCACGACACAGAAATGGTCAGATGTTAATTCCTGGGTGACTGATGTTGATCTAACAACATTATCCTGAGGCCTATGCATAACCCAATGGTGGGTATAGACGTTACACTTCAATGTTCATTCATTCTAAAAATGTATTTGCAATTATTTCCTATCCATGCATGATTCTAGTGCTCTGGAATATTACTGGGTAATCATTTGCTGTCATAGTATTTATATAAGTATTATAACAGTTTTTTCTGTGTTTTATATTTTAATTTGCAATATTAACAAGATTGGGCCCTGCCAGGTCTTTCTTGCCCAAGACACACTGCATAATGAATAGAACCATTCAATCCATACCGGATCGGTCGTCGCCCGGGTCACCAAGGACCGCGCCTTCCGTTGGCCTCCAGGACGGAGGTAATAAGTGGGCTACTGATGGACAACTAAGTAATATCCGCAAAAGAAAACAACATCGTCATAAGAACCTAGAACGTCAGGACCGTACCTGCGGAAGGAAAATTAGAAGAACTGACCCACGAGCTGGACCACTATCGATGGAACGTTTTAGGTATCAGCGAACTGCGATGGAAAGGCTTAGGTGGAGCAACGACCGACAAAGGCCACAAGCTTTATTTCAGCGGGAGAGATGACAGGTACGAACACGGCGTTGGATTCTTGGTCCACAAAAACATTCATGGGTTGCCGCCCAGTCTCCAGTAGACTCGTTACCATCCGTCTGAGAGCAGCCCCTTTTAACATCACCATCATCCAGGCCTATGCCCCAACATCAGACTATGACGACAGCGAAGTGGCGATTTTTATGAAAATCTACAGGCTATCCTTGACCAAGTGCCGAAGAAGGACATAGTCATAGTGGAAGGCGACTGGAATGCCAAGGTTGGCCACGATGCGCACCACAACTGGGGAGACACATGTGGACCCCACTGCAACAACGAGACAAATAACAGGGGTCTACGACTCTTGGAGTTTGCCAGATACAACAATCTAATACTGGCAAACACTCTTGGTCTCCACTAAAAATCCAGACGATGGACATGGCACTGTCCCAGCGGGGAGCACCACAACCAGATCGACTACATCATGGGCAAGAAAAGCTTCAGATCAAGCATCAACTTTGGCAGAACATGCACTTTTCCAGGAGCAGACATCGGAAGTGACCACGATCTCGTGATGATGTCTTTCCGGCTCCATTTGAAGAGAATAAACACAGCAAAGTGCACTAGACTGAAGTTCGACCTGGACAAACTGCAAGACCCGGAAGTGGCAGAATTATATCAAGCCACAATTGGAGGGAAATTTGCACCACTGCTCATTTTGGGAGCTGGTGAAGTAGATGTCAATACCATGACCACCATGCACCTTCAACTCAGCCATGACAGATGCCGCCACTGAGATCCTTGGCAAGCCAAAGAAGAAACCGTGGATCACACCTGAACTTTTGGATCTGTGTGATAAACGAAGAGAGGTGAAAAAGAAAAAGAACACCTCACAAGCCGGGAGCTGATGTTTACCGAAAAATCAGCATTGTCATCAGAAAAGGCATGCGCACAGCAAAGGAGAACTCGATAGAAGATCAATGCCAGGAAATAGAGAACAGTCTGAACAAGAACAACAGCAAGAAGGCCTACCAGACTGTGACGCGGCTGACAAGTGTTAAACAGCCCAAGGTCTCCATGATCCAAAGGAAGTTTAGCATATGCCTTACAGAAGAACAAGAAGTCTTGGATAGATGGACAGAGTACTGCTCTGACCTTTACCACCACACACCAAACGGAGACCCATCAGTTCTAGCATGTCCCCAGAACAGAGAAGAAGAAGAAATCCTCCCAATTCTCCGAGAAGAAGTTGAGGCAGCAGTGCAATCGCTGAAGAAAGGGAAGTCAGCGGGAGTGGACAACATACCCGCGGAACTGCTTCAAGCAGGAGGAGAATCGACGATTGACGCCCTCACCATTATCTGTAACAAGATTTGGCAGAGTGGGGAGTGGCCTACACCATAAACGCAGTCGCTTGTCATTACTATTACCAAAAAATGTAATTTTCAGGAGTGTGAAAATTACCGCACCATCAGCCTCATCAGCCATCCCAGCAAGGTCCTCCTGAAAATAATTCTCAACAGGATGAAACCCCAAACTGAACAAATCATTGTCCTCCCTCCTCTTTTTCTGTCTCTGTTGTGTCCTGATTGCTGCATATATTCCATAAACAGTCAGACACAGCATAACTAGTTGTGAACGTCAGCCATGTTTTATTCCTCCTCAAGCAAGGGCGTAACTCTAACAATAAACGAATTGTCTTCCTTAGACTAATACATAACACTCCCTTTTACTTAGATGGAATTACACTTTGATAACAAAATTCCAAAAACGTTAACATCAAAAACTCTTTGGTTCTTGAACACATTTAATCAAAATTAAATTCAACATGTGTATATGTGAGTATAAATGCCTGATGCGAAATGTGGCCGTGTGTGAGGCACTTTATGTTAGTTAGTCCAGTGGGAAATCTTCGATGTTCAGTGCAAAGTCTGCTAGGTATGCAGGAGGATGTCTGTCTCTGCATGATCTCCTAGCTTCTAGTGCTTGACCTACTGCGGCTCTGTCAATCAGCGGGGTCTGGCTTGTTCTGGGCTGATCTACAGGCTCAGGGACTTGTTTGGTATCCTCAGAGTTCGCAATTGCTGGAGTTCCAACTCTGCTAGAACTACCATCAACTCCAGTGTGTGACCCGGCTGGATATTCTTGAAGTTCCTGTTCCTGTTGTCTCAAACCGCTTCTAGGTGTCCCCACTTGGTCTTCAGACTCTGGTGCTGCAACCGCTTGACCCGCCTGGCGCTTCTGCACGTGATCGACGTGACGCCGAACCAAACGCCCATCTGACAACTCTACCTCAAAGTTCACTGAACCAAACATGTGCACAATAACTCCAGGAAGCCATCTTGGTCCAACCCCAAAATTCTTCACGCTGACAGACTCTCCGACTGCGAACGCCCGCTCTTTTGCTCTGTCATCATGACGGACTTTCATCTGGGTTTGCTGTCTCTGGACCTTTCCCTGGAGGTCTGGATGCAACAAATCCAGCAGAGTCTTCAACCTCCTTTGATTTAGTAGCTCAGAAGGACTCTTTCCTGTGGTAGCGTGCGGGGTAACTCTGTACCCCAATAGATACTTGTGCAGCTTTTCATCCAGACAGCTGCCTGGTGTCTTGGCAATTCCTTTCTTCACTGACTGAACCGTCCTTTCAGCCAATCCGTTGCTAGACGGGTGGTATGGCGCAGTCTTTACATGGACAATCCCATTTCCTTTAAGGAAACTTTCAAACTCCTCCGACGTAAAATTGGTTCCATTGTCAGAAACCAGAATGTCGGGCAAGCCCTGCCGTGCAAAAATCTCTCTCAGCCTCAAAATGGTCGCTGCTGACGTTGTTTTCCTCATGATAGCGACCTCAACCCACTTTGAGAAGGCATCCACAACAATGAGGAGCATTTCCCCTTGCACTAGGCTTGCAAAATCAATATGGACCCGTTTCCATGGTCCATCCGGAAACTCCCACGGGTGGAGTGGTGCCACAGCCGGTAGATTCTGATATTCCTGACACTCGGAGCAGCTCCGAACCATCTGTTCCAACTCCGAATCCATCCCCGGCCACCACACATAGCTCCGAGCCAGTCCTTTCATCCTGCCGATCCCAGGATGAGTTGCATGCAACTGTTGCATCACCTTGTTCCGACCCTTTTGTGGAACGACAACACGAGCACCCCACAGGACACACCCATCCTGTACGCTTAACTCTGACCTCCGAATTCTGTATGGATTCAGTTCTCTGCTAGCTTCATCAGCTGGCCAACCTCTCAGGAGGTAACTGTGGACACGGGACAGCACTGGATCGCGCCGTGTCCATTCCGCGATCTGTTTGGCTGACAGAAAGGAACACTCTTCCAGCTCTGCAATCAACAGGACCCTGTCTTCAGGCTCCACCGCTTCTGTCTCCGGCAAGGGCAGGCGTGAGAAACAGTCAGCGTTTATGTGATCTTTGCCTGGCCGATACTCCATAGTATACTCGTACGCTCTGAGTATGACAGCCCATCTTTGGATCCTGGGTGAAGCAATTGTTGGAATTTGCTTCTGCTCGCTGAAGAGCGATAGCAGTGGTTTGTGATCCGTCACAATAGAAAACCTCCTCCCGAAACAAATATTTGTGAAACTTTTTTAGCCCAAAGATCACAGCTGCGCCTTCCTTGTCCAGCTGGGAGTAGTTTTTCTCAGCTGCGTTGAGGGTTCTGGAGACAAATCCGACTGGATGCTCTGACCCATCATCCATGATGTGAGACATCACAGAGCCCCCAGCCCATACTGGGATGCATCCACATGCAACACGATCTGTCTGTTGGGGTCATAATGCACCAAGACTTTCGCCGACAAAATCATCTTTTTGGTCTTTTCAAAGCACTCCTGCTGTTCTTGACCCCAACTCCACTTCACTCCCTTCCTCAGCAACTTGTGCAAAGGATGCAGCTCTCCTGACAGGTTTTTCAAGAATCTGCCGTAGTAGTTCAGCAAGCCCAGGTAGGCTTTCAGCTGCTGAACATTCTGTGGTGGTTTTGCCTGCACCAGAGCCTGAACCTTTTCGTTCAATGGCCTGATCCCCAGTTTGCTGATCTTGTGTCCAAGGAAGACCACCTCTTGTGCACCAAAAATGCACTTTTCTTTCTTCAGCCGTGCCCCAGCTCTGTCCAGCCGATCCAACACCTCCTCCAAGTGCTGGTATGACTCTTCCTCAGTGTCACCTGTCACTAGGATGTCATCAAAGTACACAACAGTGCATGGGACACCTTGCAGCAGTGTCTCCATGACTCGCTGGAACTGGGCAGGTGCTGAAGATACCCCATACGGAAGCCTGGTGTACGTGTACAATCCCTTGTGCGTGTTGATCGTCACGTACTTCCGACTCTCTTTCTCAAGCTCAATCTGAGAGTATGCATGAGACAAATCAAGCTTGTGAAACACCGACCCTTTCCCCAACTGTGCAATCAAATCATCCAGTGTTGGTATGGGATACTGTTCAAGCTTGGAGGCTTTGTTAACAGTGACCTTGTAGTCTCCACAAATCCTGACTTCTCCGTTAGGCTTCAGGACCGGGACAATGGGCGCTGCCCAGTCTGACATCCTCACTGGCTCCACGATGCCTTCCTCCTCAAGCCGTCTTAATTCTGCTTCAACCTTTGACCTCATGGCATAAGGTAGTGACCTTGGCTTGAAGAATATGGGTTTTTTGTCATCCTCGTCGCCAATTTGTTGTGTCCTGATTGCTGCATATATTCCATAAACAGTCAGACACAGCATAACTAGTTGTGAACGTCAGCCATGTTTTATTCCTCCTCAAGCAAGGGCTTAACTCTAACAATAAACGAATTGTCTTCCTTAGACTAATACATAACAGTCTCCCTCTTCTTTTGCCTTCTTGCCTATGACGGTCTTTGCAAGGCCTGATGCTCTGGTGACGTGGCCATACCATCAGAGATTCTGTTTCTTCACCACTGTGGGCAGGTCATCGTGTTGTCCAATGGCTTGTGTGATGGTCTGTCGGACTTTGTCGTTGGTGATGTGCTGATGTAGCACCTCATCTCCATGCTTTGTAGTCTTCGTTGTAGATCTGCTGTGAGGGTCCATGTTTCACAAGCGTATAGGAAGAATGAGATGATAAGGGAGCACAGCAGTCTCACCTTGGAATGTAGACTGAGGGTCCTGTCTTTCCAAATGGGCTGCAACCTTGTTTGTGCGATCCTGGAGAGGACTTCCTCTCGGGACCCATTGTCTGTGTTACACTCAGTTTGATGTTGGTGTTTTCTATCAGTATCTGATTCAGCCCCGATGCTTGAATTCCTGATAGGGTGTAACTCAGATTCGTTTATTCACGCAACCCGCTCAAATCTGCATACAAGTCACAAAGTCGACGCATGAAGTTTTCCACTTTTATTCAGCACACACCAACAACTGCATACAATTCTCAATTCAACTCAACAACTTTCACAGCAACTTTCCAAATCACTATCAACAACTTTTTTTTTTCCAACAATCTCGGCACACGATTAAATAACCTCTCTCTTTTCCGGAAAGATTTCGAATACCGTAGAAATGACGCACTGCCACCAATCGAATAAAAGATCGTCATCACTGACTTACGTCATTACACATTTCTTCTCCTTCCGGATCGTTCCTTCAAATTTCTACAATTATTCCGAATCTTCGATCGATAGTAAACAAGCCGATCCAGAAGATTCTACAACAATATCGACTAACGGAAATTATCAACGTTATACAAAGCCTTTCCTAACAACAATGCAAACTCAAATCAAAGATAAATAAACTCTATTATTGAATACTTTGCAAATCGAAACGATTAGATCTATCGTACACGCTTCCGACATACTTTCGTTCGCGTTTCAACGTAACATAACCCCCCACTCAAGAAGAAATTTACCCAATTTCTTTCAACAACGTTGAAACGTAATGCACAAACAAAGTCCTCAATTGAAACTAATTTAAGACTTTCTGAATACTGTAATTGCGCTCAGCTTATCTACACAGAGTCAATGGTTTTCATCTTCAAGTCTATCTGGATATTGTCAATGTTCACAGTTCATTTACCCAGTCAACGTTTTTCATTTTAAAGTCTGTCATTACCAATATTCTTAGTTCGTCCACACAGTCAATGTTCTTTCGTTCGCAAGGAAACGACGCCCTCGTCAGTTGCGGTCGTCATCGGCCCAGGGTCAAAGACAGTGATCTCGTGGGCCTTCCTGGAGTCAGTGCATCCTCCGTTGTCTTCCTCTCCCGTCGGATGTCCGACGCAGTCGACATTGTCAGCTCCCAGAATGCATTCGCTGGGTCTCACGGTCAGGTTGGCTTCTGCGGGACGGTGGAACAGCTCCCTCAAGGTCTGGGTGTAGACTTCATGTTCGACCAAAGTCGTAGAGCCTGGGACATCGCTGAAGCTATGGGGAAATTCGCCCATAAGGTCCTTGAGCTCCAACTTTTGACCTTCCGTCAAGCCTGGTCCTAGCTTAACGTCATCGATGCCTTCTTTGCTGTGGAAGTCTCCAAGTTCCAACAGTTCTTCGCTGTCAAAGCTGTCGTCGGTCACAGCTGCTGTTGCTGCATGTACAGTCTCTGGCGGCCTCTCCACGTACAGCTTAAGGAGGTTGGCGTGGTATATTTTGGAATGCTGGCCGACCTTCACCTTATAGTCGTTGATCCCCACCACGGTCTCCACTTCGTACGGGCCTCTCCACTGCATCAGCAACTTATTATGATCGGTAGGTAGCAGCACCAGCACTTTGTTGCCAGGTTTGAACTTCCTGCTCACGGCCCTACGATCGTAGTAGTGCTTTCCACAGTCTTGGGACTTCTTCAGGTTTTCTCTGGCTATCTCGAGAGTCTGCTCCAGTTTCTCCCGTAGCTCAAACACGTACTGGTAGCTGTTCTTCACCTCTGGGGTGTCTACTTCTTTCGTCCACAGTTCTTTTAGGATGTGCATCGGCCCTCGGATGGTTCTTCCGTACAGCAGCTCGAACGGAGAAAAGCCGGTGGACTCCTGCGGTACTTCTCTGTAGGCGAAAAGTAGGGCGTTGATATAGCGATGCCATTGTCTGGGCTGCTCGCTGCACAGTTTCTTCAGGGTGGACTTCAGCGTAGCATTGAACTTCTCGACAAGCCCGTTGCACATCGGATGGTAGGGTGTCGTAGTCAAATGCCGGATGCTCAGCAGTCTGTTGACCTCCTTCATGCAGTCAGAGACGAACTGCGTCCCGAGGTCTGTCAGAATTTCTTCAGGCACTCCAAGTCTACTGAACATGTCCACTAGTGCCTCTGCTACAGTTTCAGTGTCAATCTTCTTCAGTGGCACTGCTTCTGGGTACCGAGTTGCATAGTCCACTAAGGTCAGTACCCATCGATGACCTTCTTCACTCGGAGGTCTTATTTCACCGATTAAGTCTAATGCCACTGTCACGTCCCCCGAGCGGGTTCAGTGACGTCAGCACATAAAGCGAGTGGAAGGAATAAAACTCAAACAAAATAAACTAACACAAAAATGCCAGAATACAGTCACACTCTTTTATTCTACAATCAACATACAAACACAGGACAAATGGGAACTAACCTTTCCCCAACCCCTAAATAGACCCCCGTCCCAATACTAACTAACAATTACCTCCCCTTGTAACAAACCCCAAATAGAACTAAACAACAACAGTTTCTTTACAAAGTGTGTACAACAAAATCAAAATCAACAAATCAATTCCAAATGCAAATCTTCAAATAATAAGCAATGGCGTTGAATCATAAACTATTATCTAGGCGAAGCTGTGGCACAGAAGTAATGTCTCAATGTTCTTGTCAAGTAGCTCAGAGAGCTAAACAGTCTCTTTCACAATAAGTGGATGATTCTTCTAACTAAATGGATATGTTTTTAGGTGTGTGCAATGTGAGTCTGTGTGCATGAATTAGGTATGAAAACCTCCTGTAAATGTGTTGCCTCGATACATAGGCAAAACCTGCAGCAGTGTAAGAGATCACCACAACACTACTCTGTTGTAGAGGCAAAGGCACACCCCAGGCTGGCTAGGACCCAGTCAGCGTCAACAACAGCAACATCAGTACAGCATAACAGGCAACATCAGAGGCAACAGCGTTGAAATAATGCGTAGAAATAAACAGGTAGAAGAAACACGTAGAAGTAATACGTAGAAGTAATAATCAGCCCACACCTGTAAGCATATACACAGTCTTAACAATATGCCCACAAAACAATAAACACTATATAATATAACATAACACGCCGTCCTCCGTCCACCATCTTGACCTGTATAATTATGAATACCATGATAATAATACAAGATACTATACACACATTTCAATAATATAAATCAACCTTTGATGCTAAATAATTCGCATCTTCTATAAACACAAACCTTTATATAAATGTACATAACATTGCAACCTCACTTCAATCACACAGTCCTGATTCATTCCGCCCCCCTTCATCACCACCGTCACCCCCAACAATTATAGCACATCACGATTACCTCCCTTCATCCATACTGTAAACATGCTTCCTTCATAATCATCACCTCATCTTTCTTCAGTATAATACATTCTATCGCTCTCTCCATACATACACCCTCACTCTCTCTCTCTCCCTCTCTATATTCCCCATCGTCGCCTTTGACCCACTTTCATAACAACAACAGCAACGACATTTCCCCCATCACATATACAATAAGAAAATCATAAGAAAATCATATAAAATCAACAAAATTCATTATACATCCTAAAATACAACCCCTTCCCCACACTCATTACCACTCATACACGTACGCAGTTCTCGGAGCGCGCCACTAAAGAATTGAATGACAGGATTTGCTCACCTTATAGGCCCCGGCTTGTGACGCCCTTTACCCCAACACCACAACACGACACAACACTGTCACAATACAATGGGTTAGTCTTTTTGAGAGTCACTTTCTCTTGCTATTGCACGTTATTTCACTTTCCAAATAACACTTATACTGAGGATGAGGTCACCTTAGCTCTATCACAGACGCTAAGTCTTGGTGGGTGTTCAATCGAGAACTACACACACCTTAAGTATGGAACTCTACATTCGTTGACGAATGGCAGTTAACATCTTCCTTTCGAATTCTAAGCATCCTTATCCCGACGAGGGCATAAGACCTTGGGTGGCTATATAAACAATAAACACACCCTTCCAACAGTACCCTACACTACAATGACCTCTGTCACAGGGTTGCTGCCTCGTTAGAATTCGTTCCTCTCACAACAGCATCTCAAACCACTCTGCCCTCCAAAACCGCGCCGGCCACAAGCAAAATAGTCGAGCTCTCGTCAGTATGCACGTTCTTTATTACGCGTATCCCTATTCGAAATTGGCCGACTCCCTGTCTTCTACGAATCGCACGGACTTTACGAAAACTTTCATACGCAAAAGTAAATCGGTCATGCTATTCTATGTACAACATATACGGAGAAGTGTAACTTCGTAAAAAGTATAATTCTCCCTGCTATCTGAAAACTCGTGTCGTCACACAACCCCCCCCCAGTTCTTAACACCTTGAAGAACCTTAACTACGACGCGAATTTCAATACCCCCTATGCTACCTAATACTCCCACTGAGAAAAGCTGCCGGTCCATCGTCCTTCCTTGGAGTACGCTCTACAACCCCAAACGATGGGTGTAAACGAATTGCCCACTTCATCAGTCTATTCTTGTCTCCTTTCCGCTTTACGTCACGGTGTATCGCCGATGCCGTCACGGTGGTCACCGGAATATCCCCAACCGCTGGCATGGTTTCCTCCTCCTCTACCCCTTCATCGTCCACGACGATCGTAGCCACCGTCGCCCTGGTATGGAACTTCTTTAAGAGATTGGCGTGGTATAGTTTGCTTTTCCCACGCATCCTGATCCGGTAGTCGCACTCTCCCACACGTTCGATCACCTCGTACGGTCCTCGCCATGCTAGCTGCAACTTGTTGTGCTTTTCTGGCAACAGTAGCAACACTTGATCCCCCGCGTTGAACAAACGCCGTTTCGCCTTCTTATCGAAGTGCCGCTTCTGCTTGGCTGACGCGGTTCTGAGGTTTCCTTGTGCCAACTTACACGTCTCCTCGATGCGATTACGCAAGTCTACCACGTACTGGCTACTCAATTTCACCTCCTCCTCTTGTATCTCCTTGGTCCAGAGGTCTCTCAACACAGCCATCGGTCCCCGCACGGTCTTTCCATATAGAAGTTCGAAGGGAGAGAATCCTGTAGACTCTTGTGCTACTTCTCGGTATGCAAACAGTAGCGCTGGAATGTAGCGGTCCCACGCTGTAGGTTGTTCTGTGGCTAACTTCTTGAGCATGGACACTAGCGTCCCGTTGAATCGCTCAACCAATCCGTTGCACTGTGGATGATACGGTGTGGTAGCTTTCCCGTGGATCGACAGTAGTCTGTTCATCTCCCGCATGACTTCAGACATGAATTGCGTCCCTTGATCTGTCAAAATTTCCCTAGGAACGCCCACTCTCGACCAAATCTCCCACAGCGCTTCTGCCACCCTCTCTGCCTCTATGCCCTTGAGCGGTACAGCCTCGGGGTAGCGTGTGGCATAGTCTACTACCACTAGGATGTACATGTTACCCCGATCTGACTTGGGTTTGATGGGTCCCACAATGTCTACAGCCACCCTCTGAAATGGCTCGTCCACCAGCGGAAGTTGCTGTAGTGGTACCTTCCTCACCCGTCCCCTCGGTACTACCTTCTGACATTCTGGACAACTGGCGCAATACCTCCGTACTTCGGCACACATTCCCGGCCAATAGAATGTTCCCCAGATCCGCTCCCTGGTACGTTTCCCTCCCAAATGCCCAGCCATGGGTGGATCATGAGCCAACTGAAGGATCCCCCCTCTCAACTGTTTCGGGACTACCAGTGCGTGACCTGGCTACCTCTCTTCGTGTGTACCCGGTACAACACCCCCTTCTTCTTGCGAAACTCAGCTGACGCCCTACCTGACGCTATCGCCCCACCACTCTGTGCCAACGTTCTCGCCTTCGCGAGCGTCTCGTCGGTCTCTTGCATCCTGATTAACTCTGGGGTGCTAACAGAGATCTGGGATGGTTCGACCACTACTAAGGGTACCTCCCTCTTCTTCTCGGCCTTCACCTGCGCCCGAGTCTGCACTGCTGCAGCCATCGCGCATTCACCTCCGAACAAGGAAACAGGACTCTTTTCCCCGCTATCAAACGTTACCCAGTTACCCAGGATGATATCGGGCCCGTCCTCGAAAACCACCAGCTCCACTCTCCCCCTGACCAGCGCACAATCCAACTCCACCCAAGCTGTAGGTAGCAGACCCACGTTCGATCGATTCGCCAAGCAAATCTCGACAGTCCGACCCGTCAAATCAGCTGGTTTGACTAACCTGCTCGCGACTGCCCCTATCTCCGCCCCCGTATCTCTCAATACCCGAACGTCCTGCCCGTTCGCCCTACCTTGGCCCCATGGATCATAAGGTTTGATTGCACACACGCTAGCCCGAGGTGCGGTCTCCGTGGAAATGGTCCGTCCCACTGTAACCTGGCCCACCGTCTGAGATTTGACCTTGCAGTCCCTGACCACATGCTTGTCCGACCCACATCGGTAGCAACGACGTACCCCACTACCCCCTTCCGTCCTCCCTGTCTTCTGACCCTGACTTCCCCTGTTGCTAGGTTGCTGAGGAGCCTCCGGTCGTCTGGGAAAACTGTGTCTCTGACTGGACAGTACGGGTGCCGGTGCTGATGCTGCCCGCTTGGCGTCTACCACACGCTGTGCTAACTCTGCTGCGGCATGGCTAGTCTCAGGCAGATTCTCCCTCACATAGATCTCTAACTCTGTAGTCATGATGGAGAAAAGCTGCTCTCTAATGAAGGTGTCCAGTACCTGCTCTACGTCGGTGATGTCTTTGCCGGCGAGCGAAAACCATTTCTTCACTAACGACCCTAATCTCACTACTAGCTGAGGAAACGTCTCTGCAGCTTCCTTCTTGGCCTCTCGAAACTGCCTACGATAGTAGTCGGCGTCCTTCCTGAAGCGTTTCAACAGCGCGTTTCTCACAGTGTCGAAATCCTGGGCTTGCTCAGGCGTCAGACGAAGGTATGTGTCCCGGGCTTCCCCTTGCAACAAAGGCGCTAGCCTAACCGCCCATACCTCCCTCCTCCAACCCTGAATCTCCGCCACCCGTTCGAACATCTGGAGGTAGGCCTCCACATCCTCCCTCTCCTCCAAGGGTTTCAGCTTGACTGAGTATGCTGCCCCCCTATCTCTAGCCCTATTCTCCCTCTGATCAGCTCGGTCTTCATCTCTGATCCTACGTTCCTCCTCTAGCCTCATCTCAAACATCCTCCTTTCCTCTTCCTTAGCCGCTCTCTCTTCTCGCTTCTCGTCTTCCCTGGCCTCCCTCTCTGCCGCTAGCCTAGCTTCCAATCTAGCTTCTAGACGTCGACGCTCATCTTCTCTTTCTTTCTTTTCTTCCTCCCTAACTATCCTCTCTGCTGCTTCCCTCCTCATTCTCTCCCTCTTCTCTTCTTCCTTCTCCCTCCACCTCTCCTCTTTCTCTCTCCGCTCGTCCTCCCTTCTCATCTCACTAACTACATAGTGCGCTAACGCTCCGTCTCGGAAACCCAGACTTTCCCCAACCTGCCTGAACCTCTCACTATCGCTGAGCGCGACCTCGACTTTGCTCTGTGCACCGGGCGATCTGGCATACATCTTAGGCATAGTGGTCTGAGTACTCACTGCGTAAGGTTCCTCCAACAACCCTGTCACTGAGCCGTCATCACCGAAGTCCCGATCCTCCTGCTCAGCCTCCTCCTTACGGGTCCTAGCGTCGCGGCGCATCGCGGCTCGAGCATCCCGCGTAGCCATGTCAGAAAAGAAGGGAAATACAAATGTTAGTATACACAAAACAAATAACACTTAACTGATACAAACACCTAACAGAATGAATACGCAACACAACAGTCACAGGAGCCGAGGAATCGTTCACCGTCGTACCCCTAAAGGCGAGCAAGTGAACCCTGCAACCCAATTCCCCGTTAATGCTGCACTCCGAGTGTGATCCCTAGTGCAATACACCCACACTCCCGCCAACCGCCCGCTGCGTACCCTTTCACACAACAACTCAAACACACAACATACACTTCTGGCACTACCCTAACAAAATAAATGAGTTTATCCCACTTCTGACACCAAAATGTCACGTCCCCCGAGCGGGTTCAGTGACGTCAGCACATAAAGCGAGTGGAAGGAATAAAACTCAAACAAAATAAACTAACACAAAAATGCCAGAATACAGTCACACTCTTTTATTCTACAATCAACATACAAACACAGGACAAATGGGAACTAACCTTTCCCCAACCCCTAAATAGACCCCCGTCCCAATACTAACTAACAATTACCTCCCCTTGTAACAAACCCCAAATAGAACTAAACAACAACAGTTTCTTTACAAAGTGTGTACAACAAAATCAAAATCAACAAATCAATTCCAAATGCAAATCTTCAAATAATAAGCAATGGCGTTGAATCATAAACTATTATCTAGGCGAAGCTGTGGCACAGAAGTAATGTCTCAATGTTCTTGTCAAGTAGCTCAGAGAGCTAAACAGTCTCTTTCACAATAAGTGGATGATTCTTCTAACTAAATGGATATGTTTTTAGGTGTGTGCAATGTGAGTCTGTGTGTGCATGAATTAGGTATGAAAACCTCCTGTAAATGTGTTGCCTCGATACATAGGCAAAACCTGCAGCAGTGTAAGAGATCACCACAACACTACTCTGTTGTAGAGGCAAAGGCACACCCCAGGCTGGCTAGGACCCAGTCAGCGTCAACAACAGCAACATCAGTACAGCATAACAGGCAACATCAGAGGCAACAGCGTTGAAATAATGCGTAGAAATAAACAGGTAGAAGAAACACGTAGAAGTAATACGTAGAAGTAATAATCAGCCCACACCTGTAAGCATATACACAGTCTTAACAATATGCCCACAAAACAATAAACACTATATAATATAACATAACACGCCGTCCTCCGTCCACCATCTTGACCTGTATAATTATGAATACCATGATAATAATACAAGATACTATACACACATTTCAATAATATAAATCAACCTTTGATGCTAAATAATTCGCATCTTCTATAAACACAAACCTTTATATAAATGTACATAATCATTGCAACCTCACTTCAATCACACAGTCCTGATTCATTCCGCCCCCCTTCATCACCACCGTCACCCCCAACAATTATAGCACATCACGATTACCTCCCTTCATCCATACTGTAAACATGCTTCCTTCATAATCATCACCTCATCTTTCTTCAGTATAATACATTCTATCGCTCTCTCCATACATACACCCTCACTCTCTCTCTCTCCCTCTCTATATTCCCCATCGTCGCCTTTGACCCACTTTCATAACAACAACAGCAACGACATTTCCCCCATCACATATACAATAAGAAAATCATAAGAAAATCATATAAAATCAACAAAATTCATTATACATCCTAAAATACAACCCCTTCCCCACACTCATTACCACTCATACACGTACGCAGTTCTCGGAGCGCGCCACTAAAGAATTGAATGACAGGATTTGCTCACCTTATAGGCCCCGGCTTGTGACGCCCTTTACCCCAACACCACAACACGACACAACACTGTCACAATACAATGGGTTAGTCTTTTTGAGAGTCACTTTCTCTTGCTATTGCACGTTATTTCACTTTCCAAATAACACTTATACTGAGGATGAGGTCACCTTAGCTCTATCACAGACGCTAAGTCTTGGTGGGTGTTCAATCGAGAACTACACACACCTTAAGTATGGAACTCTACATTAGTTGACGAATGGCAGTTAACATCTTCCTTTCGAATTCTAAGCATCCTTATCCCGACGAGGGCATAAGACCTTGGGTGGCTATATAAACAATAAACACACCCTTCCAACAGTACCCTACACTACAATGACCTCTGTCACAGGGTTGCTGCCTCGTTAGAATTCGTTCCTCTCGCAACAGCATCTCAAACCACTCTGCCCTCCAAAACCGCGCCGGCCACAAGCAAAATAGTCGAGCTCTCGTCAGTATGCACGTTCTTTATTACGCGTATCCCTATTCGAAATTGGCCGACTCCCTGTCTTCTACGAATCGCACGGACTTTACGAAACTGCACTTTCATACGCAAAAGTAAATCGGTCATGCTATTCTATGTACAACATATACGGAGAAGTGTAACTTCGTAAAAAGTATAATTCTCCCTGCTATCTGAAAACTCGTGTCGTCACAGCCACCCTCTTGAAAGGTCGGTCGATCAGAGGCATCCTCTGCATAGGCACTTTCGGGACCCTTCCTCGAGGTATGGTCTTCTGGCAAATGTCACATGATCGGCAGAAACGGCTGACGTCCGCATGAAGTCCTGGCCAGTAGAACACCGCCTGGATTCTGTCCGACGTCTTCTTGATGCCCAGGTGACCTCCCATGATTGAGTCATGCGCTACTTCCATCACCTGGCGCCTTAAGGGTAATGGTACCAGTACTTGACGTAGTGGTTTCCCTCCGTTGACCCTCGGGTGCTGGAAGATTCGGTACAGGATCTTGGCCTTCACCTCGAAATAGACCGTACCACTGCCTTTGGTCACGTGGTCTTGGCGGTTCCTGTACTTGTTTAAAGTGCTATCAGCTTCCTGGAGCTGGATAAGCTTATCTCTGTCCACGATGGCAGCTTTAGAGTTGTCGGCGACCTTCAGTGGCGTAGACGTCTTGTCTCTCTTGGCCTGGGCCCTGGTAGTAACAGCACCGACGATCTCTGGTCGGCAGGGCTGAGCCGGAGTAACCACATTGTCCCGTAGCAGCTCTGTAAGGTCTCCATGGGGAAACGGCAATGGATCCTCCTCCACAACTTCGACGTGTTGAGTTGAGGCAGGACTCCACTCTGGATCGGGGTCGTCGGGTCGTCTCGCGCCGTCGATGTTCCCGATCATCAAATCGTATAGCGGCTTCTTCAGGCAAACCGCTTCGACTTCGCCTACGTAGAAAGGGGTGTTGACATGAATCTTCGCAACTGGCGCTCTCACACATTTGCTGTCGGCCATAAGTGTCCATTTAGAATCGCCAGTGAACTGTTCTTTAGCGATTAGGTCTTCTCTGATGATGACCCCACTGCAGCCAGAATCTCTTAAAACAGTCACTTCATGATTTCCGACGCGTCCCTTAGAAACAGGCATGTTCTGGACGGTCACAGCTGCGCTGGCGACGACGGGGATGGATTTTCCGTTGGCAAGGAGAAGTTGGCCATCAGTCATGCACTCTTGCACGTCCGCAGGGGTAGCTGTGCGCTTGGTCTCACTCGGAAGAATGACGCTCCCGCCGCACACTTGATGGTCAGATCTACTGGTTTGCCGTTGATTGGAGAACCGCCTCTGCCGGTTGCCCGCCGCTGCATTGTCCGTACTGCTCCGCTGTCCGCTATTTCTGCTTTGAGGGCAGCTGGCAGCTCTGTGGTCTGTAGCGTTGCAGATAAAACAGCCTCTTGAGTGCCCTTCCCTGGGAGGAGGCGTGGAGTCAGTGTGTCTCTGGCTCGTCTGGCTTCCCTGGATCTGGTTCACATGGTTTCCAGTCTTCTGAAAATGTTTCGTCGCGCTGGGTGGCCCCAGGGTTTTCCCATGAGCGATGAGATATCTTTCAGCAGCCTCAGTCACATCTTTAAGCGTCTGCAGCTTTTGTTCTTCTAAGTGGGTCGCTAGGTCCTTGTGACAGGCATTGAGAAATTGTTCCTTCACGATCAGGTCATGGAGACTGTCGTAAGACTTCGTTTCGCCTGATAACTCCACCCACTTGTGTAGATATGACGACAGGCGCTCCACAAACTGCTTTGGGCGTCTCGTCTGACTTAGGCCGGCATTCACGGAAGCGTTTACGGTAGCCCTTCTCTGTAAAGTTGTAGCACTGCAACAGGGCCTCTTTCAAGACGTCGTAGTTTTTGGCGTCATCGTTCGACAGTCTGGTGTAAACTTCGAGAGCTTGTCCCGTCAGAAGTGCACTTAGTCGAATCGCCCAGTCTCGAGGTTGCCAATTGGAGCTTTCGGCGAACCTTTCGAATCTCGCCAGATAGCTGTCGATCTGGTCCTTCCCGTCGACGAAAGCTGGCAATTTTGGAGCCGTATGGTCGTTGGTGACTTGTGGCGCATGCTGATTGTTTTGGATACGCGCCATTTCTAGCTGGAACTCAAGACGCTTCAGCTCGAATTCTCTGTCTTCACGGCGACGCTGCTCTTCTAATTCTCGTTCTTCACGGCGACGCTGCTCTTCTAATTCTCGTTCTTCACGGCGACGCTGCTCTTCTACTTCTAGACGCTTCTGTTCTAGTTCTATTTCTTTTTCTAGACGCTTCTCTTCCAATTCTCTTTCTCGTATTCTCTCCTGAGACTTGACGTACTCCGTCAGCTGCTTGCCTTTTAGATTCAGTTCAACCCCTTTCTGCCAGAAGTCAGCCATCTTGATGCTTCTGGAAAGTTCTTTTCTAGAAAGTTCTTTTCTGGAAGATTCTTCTTCTAGAAAGTTCTTGACTGTAGAGTTCTTCTTTTTTTTTCTGGAAAGTTCTTGACTGTGCTGTACCTTTCTAGACTGTTCTAGAACAGCACGCTTTCTGCAGTAGCGCTGATGCTTGTCACTAGTCTCCTTCGCTGACGCAGGCACCGCTGTCCTCGTCGTATGCGACGCTGCACCACGCTGGTGTTGATGTACACGCTCCTGTGCTGAAGTAGACGCGACGTCCGTTCGCCGCTCTCTGTAACACTGGCGATGTAGCTCCGAGACTGTCCCTCGACGTAGTCCTGCGGTAGCCACGTAGTCCCGATCTGTTGTTCGCTCACGAAGCAACTCTTCAGCGACTACACGCCCTTGCAGTCAACCCGAACCTATCGGTGATGTAGTCCCAGTATGTTGGCCCCTCTCGACGCAACTCGTTGGCGGCTACCCTCGATGACTGCCTCTCGTAACGTTGACTCGCTTGTTGTAGCAGTTGAACCCTTGGCTATGGCGTGAATCGCGGCTTGACCCCCAAAATGTTACACTCAGTTTGATGTTGGTGTTTTCTATCAGTATCTGATTCAGCCCCGATGCTTGAATTCCTGATAGGGTGTAACTCAGATTCGTTTATTCACGCAACCCGCTCAAATCTGCATACAAGTCACAAAGTCGACGCATGAAGTTTTCCACTTTTATTCAGCACACACCAACAACTGCATACAATTCTCAATTCAACTCAACAACTTTCACAGCAACTTTCCAAATCACTATCAACAACTTTTTTTTTTCCAACAATCTCGGCACACGATTAAATAACCTCTCTCTTTTCCGGAAAGATTTCGAATACCGTAGAAATGACGCACTGCCACCAATCGAATAAAAGATCGTCATCACTGACTTACGTCATTACACATTTCTTCTCCTTCCGGATCGTTCCTTCAAATTTCTACAATTATTCCGAATCTTCGATCGATAGTAAACAAGCCGATCCAGAAGATTCTACAACAATATCGACTAACGGAAATTATCAACGTTATACAAAGCCTTTCCTAACAACAATGCAAACTCAAATCAAAGGTAAATAAACTCTATTATTGAATACTTTGCAAATCGAAACGATTAGATCTATCGTACACGCTTCCGACATACTTTCGTTCGCGTTTCAACGTAACAGTCTGATACAATGGCTCCTAAATATTTGAAGCTATGCGCTGTGTTGAGGAATTGGTCTTGGACTTCGATGTCCGTGCTGATGCCATTGGTGTTGTTGTTCATCATTTTGGTATTCTCTGCATTTATTTCCATACCATAGGCTCTGGAGATGGTGTCAAGCATTTGTACCAGCTGTTCAAGTTCTTGTTCCTCCCTAGCCAATCCATCAATGTCATCTGCAAAACGGAGGTTGGAGATTATTGTGTCAAACACAAAGAAATCATACCCCTTTACACCAGTCTTGAGAGACTTCCACTGGTTTCCAGTGCAATAAAGAATAGACCACAAGGTATTATCTCTGGTGTATGCTTGCATCGATGGCACTGCACCTGCATACCTACAAGAGCTCGTCTCTCAGTATGTTCCCTCTCATGGACTATGTTCGGCTTCACAGTTCCGGCTTCGGGTGGCTAGTGTTGAAAGGCACAGAAAGAAAAACCTTGGTGCTAGATCATTTGAATGTGCAGCACCTTGTCTGTGGAATGGTCTGTCACGGATCGTTTGTCATACTTTTATTTTAAAAGTAATGTCACGGATCGCTTACCATACTTTTATTTTAGCCAATGGAATATTAGAACAATCGACAGCTGACCGGTTTTTGCGGGAATCGGCGAGTGTGACGAGAGCTATTGACAGGATAGGATGTCAGTGACTCGCTCCCGGAATATCAAAGTTATTTTTTGATATATTGGATTATGCTGTTTTATACAGCTTCCTACCCTAGGACCAATTTCCGGGATGTACCTCCCCACGGTGGGCTAGGAGGACAGCTGCAGCTGAGCTGAACCCCCCAGGTCTGCACGCGTGGATTGTGACGGTGCCGATGTCAGAACGGGATCTGATGGCCACCGTAGACTCCAGAGCATGGTAACCGAGGAGCAGGTTGAATTCCATCGCTTCTACTTGTGAGTCTTATTAGACTGAGCACTCAAAGAGAGGCCAGTCCTTCAGATTGTTAATCTACAGTCTATGTGAAATACATAAACAAGGAACTTCTATATTAATACGCCTATGTGAAATATATGAACAAGGAACTTTTTATAGGCCTGGATACGTGTGAAACATGAGTCACGGAATATTCTTAGTATGCTCTGAATGAGATACTATAGTCACGGAACTTTTCAGTATGAATGAGAACACCTTGATTGTGTGTAATTTATATGTGTGATAATTGATTGTGTATAAGTTAATTGAATAGTGAACGGGGCAGAGAGGCCAAAAATGCAAGTAACCTTCTTTGTCCTGAATGAGTGTGAATGAACGACAGATACGAAAGAACACATGCACACAACATAATTATGGAGTCAGATAAATAAGCAAACAAGCATTTAATTAGTTTAATTCATGAAAATCCATTCATGACAATTGGTGACCCTTTTTCTATTCTGTGTAGCTTCATTCATATTCTTTAGCGTCTTTGGAAATTAATTTCTAGTAAGTCACCATAGTGCTGCACTACACATTATTAAATTTTGGGTATTAGGTTAGTTAGTGGGTATTCTCCCTTTTCCCAGTGTGAATGTTGTGTTACTATCTACTGTATGCCATCTCCAGTTTTATGGCTGTGCTTCTTGTATAGTTCTGAGGCACTAAGGGTCTATCTTCATTTTTCTTCCTGTGGGGTCTGTTTTCTCTCTTTTCACTGCTCTTTTCTGCTATCATAGATTTTTTTTTTTTAAAGTTTGTCTCTTTAGGCCTAATGTACTTTAGTTAAGGTGCTATCCTTTGTAATTAGTGTTCGCCTCTTTGCCCTGTTTTAATTTGTCTTTAGCATAGGTCAGCCCCAGTAGTTTATTCAAACTTTTTCTTTTTCTAATTTTTTCAACTGAAGTTTATAATTTTATTATTATTATGGTGGATATTTGACTTTGTTTATGATACATGTATTAGTATTAGTTATTTAGAGTTCTGTTTCGCAGGTTTATGATACATTTATTAGTATTAGTTATTTAGAGTGCTGTTTCGCAGGTTTATTAGATTTTCTCGCCTTTGATTTGCTGTTACTTCCCTTTGTTACAACTGATTGTACTTCATTAATTTTATTTATCTTTGTTTGTTTGTTTGTTTGTTTTTCTTTCTATTAGTTGTCAAGGTCTATTTTTAAATTAATTTTTTAGATATCTTTTTTCATATTATTATTAGTAATATTTAGACTTTATAAAAAATTTAAAAAGCCTTCTGTTCTGCTTTAGTGTTTACTGATTTGTCATTTAGTGTGATTATTTCCCTTTTGTTTACATTTTGCGAAGATTTAAAAATTGCTTTCATTGTTTGTTAGCTTAGTCTGATTTGAATTATGTGTTTATAAACAATTATTTAAGCATTACACTTTTATTATTGCTAGTCACATTAGATATTTTGATTTATTTCAAGATTTCTTTTGTTTCTTTTTCATACGTTAGGACTTAGAGATTAGGGCGTTACTTTTACTTGATATTTGTATTGCATAATTTCTTTTATTTATAATTCTATCTTATATTTGATTTTTTTTATTGTTATGTATATATTGTACTAAGGGCTGTTGTAAATAAGATAGTTTAGTATTTTATTTTTATAAAATTTCTCGGGTCCAGGGACTTAATCGTTTGTGTTGTTACTGTTTCTTTGTTGTGTTAGTGTTTGGTCTATTCTTATTTAGGTGTGTGTTTATTTTTTTTTTGTAATTTTCTTTGTTCAACAATTACTTTATTACCTTTTTTGTTTTACCAATAATTATTACTTTTTACAACATTAATGAGAATTTTGAATCTGTAAATCCATATGTGTTGGACTTAAACTTTTGCAGTGTATATAAGTAAGAATATAATTGTTCTACTTTTGCTTTAAAATTTTTGCCTTTTATTTTCCTATAATAACGCTTACTCGAGTTATACATATAACTTAATTATTGAACATGGCTGAAGAATATGATATGATGTTTAAGACTTTTGTGGCTCAAGCCAGGTCTTTAGGTATTTCTGAGGAAGGTTTACAGCAGTATGTTCAGAATTGTTTTGAGCGTTTAGAAAGACAAAAAGATAGGGAATATAAGCAAAAAGAAATAGAGCTTGCAGCAAAGCAGAAAGAGTTAGAGCTTGCAGCAAGGCAGAAAGAGAGAGAGCTTGATGTTGCAGCAAAGCAGAAAGAGAGAGAGCTTGATGTTAAACAGAGGAAGAAAGAACGAAACAATTATTAGAGGGAGAGAAAACAAAACAGTTACAGTTACAGGCTCAGATTAAAGGTGAGGATGATAATGCTGACGCCGGAAATCGAACAGCAGATAGAAGTACGGGTGCTAGACCAATCTATCCTAAAATTCCGATGTTCAAAGAGAAACAGGATGACATAGACTCTTATCTGTTCAGATTCGAGACTCATGCAAATGCCCTTGGCTGGGATAGAACCAAATGGGTCACATACTTGTCTGCTCTTCTTGATGGTAATGCACTGAACCTTTACCATAGTTTAGCATCTAAGGGTGGTGTTGATTATGCAACATTGAAGTTAAACCTGTTACAAAAGTTTCAATGTACATCAGAAGGTTTCAGAAAGAGATTCCGAGAAGCGAGACCTGACGGTAATGAACCTTTTCAGACTTATGGCATAGAACTAAACCGGTTATTTGACCGATGGGTTGCACTCTCCGGTGTTCCTAAAACCTTGCAGGGGTATTATTGACCTAGTGTTGGGTGAACAGTTTCTAGAAAGTGTTTCTAGTGATCTAGCGACTTTCATTAGAGAAAGAAACTTGGTAACACTGGATGATATGGTACAAGCTGCCGAGAGATACAGATTAGCCAGACCGGGTAAAGTACTTGCTAGAAAAGCTTCAACATCAGTATTTGGCGCTGTAGGCGACATTGATGACACAGCTGATGCTAATGCGTTTGCCATGCACAATAGGTCCAATAACTTCCGAGGTCGCTACCATAGAGGTAGGGCTGGTCAACAACAACAGAGAGAAGGACCTAAATCGTACACTAGTGATAGCTCACCTCAATATAACAATCGTGGGCGAGGTCAGGGTTCCTATAACACTTCTTCGGGTGAACAAAAACCATACACTGACAGTACTTCACCTAGATTTAACCATCGGGGTCGTGGACGTGGTTCATACAATACTAGTAATGAAAACTGCCTGCTCTGCAAGGGTTGGGGCCACTTTGCAAAGGATTGTCCGCTTAGACGTAGCAGTAATCCTTGTTCTGTTTGTGGTGTTGGTGGACATGTTAGAAAATCTTGTCCTTTTATTTTGGTTGAGACAAAACAATCAGAAAATCAGTCCACTGGTAATGCAGTTTCTCCTGCGGACACAGAGATCGTCTGTTCCATTGTTGAAGACTCTATGGGACATATTGTACTTGAGAAAGGTACTGTTAATGGCATCCCTTGTTCTGTTCTCAGAGATACTGGTGCTTCCATTTGTGGCGTTAGGAAACGTTTGATTTCTGAGGACCAGTATATCGCAGGTACAATTCGCTGCAAAACATTTGGTGGGGAGATACATGTTTACAAGCGTGCGAAAGTCACGGTGTCTACTCCATATTTTCAAGGTGAGCTAGTTTGCTGTGTGCTGGAAGACCCTGTCGCAGACATTATTATTGGCAACATTAAGGGTTTGACAAATCCAAAGGATGGCGTTAGTTCTGCAGTCACTACACGTGCTCAAGCTAAACGCGAGGCCATTCCTCATATCCCTTTGATTGAAGTTGCAGATGAGTTGCAGGTTACACGACAGGACTTGATCAAGTTTCAAAAAGAAGATTCTTCACTGGCACCATATTTTCAATTGGCTGATTCTGGTGAGAGAAGATTTGCTGGATCTGGAAATTTTTACTTTTTTTTTAAAAATGACATTTTGTACAGAGAGTACAGTGATAAAAAGAAACCTTACATCAAATTGTAGTTCCTACAAGATTACGTCCTAGCATACTTACTGCTGCGCATGATCAGTTGTTGTCTGGACACTGTGGTGTTCGCAGAACACTGAATAGAATTCTACAAAAGTTTTTTTGGCGAGGTATTTCCAGTGATGTGAGAAAGTACATACAAACATGTGATGTTTGCCAAAAGACTACACCTAAAGGTAGGGTCTACCCTGTGCCATTGTCTCAGATGACTCTGAAATCTGAACCATTTGATAAGGTTGCAATAGATATTGTGGGACCTTTGTCTCCTCCTACTGACTTAGGACACAGATATATCTTGACTCTAGTTCAAAAACTTAAACAGTTTCAATTGACTGCCAGACCTTCCAAAGTAACCACAGGCTTCAAAAGTATTGAATTTCTTGGACATGTAGTTGGAAAAGGTGTGCTGAAGCCCGAAGACAAGAAAATTACAAAGATTCTTGCGATTCCGACACCTACAACTAAGAAGCAAGTTCGTGCTCTTTTGGGACTCCTGAGCTTCTACAGACGCTACATTCCACATTTTGCCACTTTGACAGCTCCAATTTCTAATTTGACAAAAGAGTCAAAAGCTCGTACAATCGCATGGACACCTGAGTGTGAGGATGCTTTAAAGTCCATTAAGTTGGCTTTTTCCTCAGCACCCGTTCTACGTTTGCCAAGATTGTCAGACCAGTTTACTTTGCGTACTGATGCTAGTTCAGTGGGCTTGGGTGCTGTCCTGTTGCAAGATTTTGAAGGAGTTTTACATCCTGTCTGTTTCGCTAGCAGAAAGCTTCTGGATAGAGAGCGCAGGTACAGCACTATCGAAAGAGAGTGTTTGGCAATAGTCTGGTCCATCAGCAAATTCTCAAAGTTCCTTTGGGGTTCTAATTTCATTTTGCAGACAGATCACAAACCACTCACATACTTACAAACAAGTAAGTTTAAGAATTCTAGAATTATGAGGTGGTCTCTGTCCTTGCAAGAGTACCGTTTTTAGATTGAACCACTACCAGGTACCCAAAACGTTTTTGCTGATTTGCTTTCTCGTGCTGATCTTGCACAGTCTTTACCGTAAATTGATTTCCAGCCAGTAAATTTTATAAAACAGTTCAGCGTTGTTCTAAATTTGTGATTTCGCCTTCCTAAAAAGAAACCTCGGTCGGTTCCTTTTTCTTTAGGATGGGGGGGTAATGTCACGGATCGTTTGTCATACTTTTATTTTAAAAGTAATGTCACGGATCGCTTACCATACTTTTATTTTAGCCAATGGAATTATTAGAACAATCGACAGCTGACCGGTTTTTGCGGGAATCGGCGAGTGTGACGAGAGCTATTGACAGGATAGGATGTCAGTGACTCGCTCCCGGAATATCAAAGTTATTTTTTGATATATTGGATTATGCTGTTTTATACAGCTTCCTACCCTAGGACCAATTTCCGGGATGTACCTCCCCACGGTGGGCTAGGAGGACAGCTGCAGCTGAGCTGAACCCCCCAGGTCTGCACGCGTGGATTGTGACGGTGCCGATGTCAGAACGGGATCTGATGGCCACCGTAGACTCCAGAGCATGGTAACCGAGGAGCAGGTTGAATTCCATCGCTTCTACTTGTGAGTCTTATTAGACTGAGCACTCAAAGAGAGGCCAGTCCTTCAGATTGTTAATCTACAGTCTATGTGAAATACATAAACAAGGAACTTCTATATTAATACGCCTATGTGAAATATATGAACAAGGAACTTTTTATAGGCCTGGATACGTGTGAAACATGAGTCACGGAATATTCTTAGTATGCTCTGAATGAGATACTATAGTCACGGAACTTTTCAGTATGAATGATATGTGTGTAATTTATATGTGTGATAATTGATTGTGTATAAGTTAATTGAATAGTGAACGGGGCAGAGAGGCCAAAAATGCAAGTAACCTTCTTTGTCCTGAATGAGTGTGAATGAACGACAGATACGAAAGAACACATGCACACAACATAATTATGGAGTCAGATAAATAAGCAAACAAGCATTTAATTAGTTTAATTCATGAAAATCCATTCATGACATGGTCTTCCTCATTTTCTGCGGGCATGTGACACAAAGGAGTTATTCAAGCAGCGACTGAAGACTCACCTGTTTTGAACTTTGACAATTTTCTGGCAATGAGCCAAAAAACTCCACCTTCGGGGAAGACAATCCGATAGAGTGCGCCTAGGGTAGCGTACTTCCGATAGTAAATAGGCCTACGTGATCGAGCCTCTTGTAATAACTGTACACCGTGTTGCGTCACGCCATGTGAGGCCGGGTAGCTCAGTTGGTAAGAGCGTCTTGCTAGTAACCGAAATGTCGCTGGTTCGAATCCCGGATTGGTCAACGTGTGATCATATTATTTTCCCCTTTACCAACAACTGGCCCGCTGGTGTCAGTATAAATCGGTCCAGTAGTCACCTATATGCGAAAGTGTCGTGTGACTATAATCTACAAACAACAACAACAACGTCACGCCATCTGCTGGAGTACCGAACTCTATAAAAAAAATTGTTATTATTAATATATATTATATGACTAGACTATTAAAAAAAATATCATGTATGATTTCAGACTTGAGTCGTATGATCGAAATGACAACTTTGGCAAAGGAGACATAGCAACACCGGAGTTTAAAATGGAGTTACCACCTATCACTAACTACAAAGACTTGCATGAAAACTGGCCTTATGTACAAAGTTGACATTTCTTTGACAGAAAAAGGAACAGTTTTGGAATGTCAGTGTGAATGCGCTGCAGGCATGGGGCCTTCTGCATGTAAGATGTGTCTTGCTCGGCCTGACAGACTTTTCACAAAATAAATCGTTTGTAGTACTGACAACATGTACATAATCACTCCAAACATTTCACCAAGCAAAAAAAGACATTTGGGGTCGCCTATGAAAGCTGAAGATATATACCGACATCAAAAAAGACTTAAAACTGTAGATTTTGATCCACGACCTGAACATGGAAGTACGCGACTATTGGCGCACCTATCGGCTGAACATTTGCATATTCAAGGGAAATAATTTTAATATTTTGGCCCATTTCCTCCCCCTTATATTTTGTCTGTCTTTAGCCCTGGGTTTTCCATGCGCCCTGAGCATGCTGTGACAGCATGGATTATCAGCGCTTTAAAAGTGACTATCAGTCAATCAAAATATGTTATACTTATACTCTTGACTATAGTAAAATCTGCACTCAATTGTAGCGAAGAACAGCTTTTCGGAATGCTGTAATTATACGCACAATAATGGTTTTATTATTTTAAAAAAAAGAAAAAAAAGAATCATTTATTACATATTACATTTATTTCGTTGCATTTTTTAAAACCCTATAATACTGAACTTTTATGAGTATTATTTTGTATTATTGTTACACAATTAGGATTCCCCCCCCCCCCCCCCCATTTTTATAGAACATAAAGTATTCGCTTACATTGTCAATTATTTATTTTATTCTGTCCTATGCTTGTGTTTATGTTTATAATGTGTGTGTGTGCGGGTGGGTATGTGTGTGCGCGCGTGTGTGTGTGTGTGTGTGTGTGTTAGAAGGTTAGTAGCTATTTATTCATTATTGTTAATCCTCTTAGTAGTCCGCTGGACCCTGTAAACAATGTGAATGATTATCTATCTATCATACCACAAGTATATCAACTAACAAGTTAGTATCTCGTATTGCCCCTAGTCGACGTGCGGTGGTCCCGTTTAGCCACAAGCTGAAACGGGGATATCCCAAACCTAAAAATAGAATAGAGAATTCTGGGAAATCTGTTCTCGCGAAGATGTGCTCGCTGAAATGAAACGAAAGTTGGGAGAGGAACTGCATATTTCTGGTAGTGAACAAAGGCAGAAACTTGTCAGCAGTATTATCAGCGATGGAGTTATAATGGACGAAGTGCTCCATACCTATGAGGTTGCCTTTTCTCGAGCAAAGAAACTAAAGAAGGATTTAGCCGACGTTATTTCAGAAAAGGATTTCTCTACCCATAATTCCCCTGGGTTTTGAAGTTTCTAAAAAGTTATTTCAGGCCGATGACGCTCTATGGAGCTCAAAGCATGTAAAGGGAAGCAATCGGTTGTACGCGCACGTCGATAGAGACATAGAAGAGAGATACTAACTTGTTAGTTGATATACTTGTGATCATACACATTGCCATGATATCCAACATTTTCAAACTTGTATTGTTATTTAATTTAAAAAATCATAAAGAGACGAGCTAAGACCTCCAAAGCAAGTAAAAAAGAATAGAACATTGATTTCAGACCTAACTCTGGTTGTAAGATCAAGTAAATATAAAGTTATGAACAGTAAACACAGTCATACGCTTCCAAACGAGGGGGAAAAAAAAAGGTTGGAAAGAAGACCACAATGATAAATGTATTTTTATTACGAAATATCACACATGTCGGTGATTTTATGAATGCTAACAAGTGTCGTAAACAAATATTCTTTCCACATAGTCATACATTATCTAATAAACCAAATGCAGTCTATTGCCATAATACGTCTGCTCGTGTCCATGGAAACACAAATTCCATATCTTCATACATTATTGAATTAAATTAAACAGCCTTTTTCCAGGTAAACACACATTTCAACATCGAACGAAGTAGATTCAATTCTTTAAGGAAAACCGCGTTTTACAGTGCAAAAGAAGTGACGACATTCTACAGTGCAACAGGAAGTGACGACATTCTAGAACGCAGCAGGAAGCTGATTCAACTAGAACCTGTTGAGAGTGATGTAGAACTCCAGACACATCCTGGCAACGCTTTGACCAGTCTCGTACATGGCCATCTTGATGTAGTACTCACCCTATAAACGCAGATAAATGTACATATTATTTAGTACTATCTTATGAGATAAAACACATCACTACCACAAAAGGCTTGAGCCGTTGAGGACAAATGGATCATGTTTGGAAGACGAGACAGAACTAAAAGCCCAATGAGATAAAACACAGCAAATTAAAAGGTTGTCTGTAATTGTAGGTTGTCTAGATCTATAATTCTAGGTATTTTACTAAGAGGTTCTTGAGGAGTTCAAAGACAGCTGAAATACCAACCCAAACACCACAAGCACAAATTACAGCACAAGGAACGAAATCTTCAATGTAAATGACCCATCGTCAAAAGTTGAGATAATCGATGGTTAAACGGTTTACATTATATTTAATTACTATCAATCAATTTAGTATTAATGCGTACGTGTTTGTATAGTACATTGAATAAAGTCGCACCAATTATATGCTTTACGTTGGTTCTCGCTTTTGATCATATTGTGTTTGGTTTTGGAAGTTCAAAAACCGGCCCGATCTTAACAAGACATCCGTGACGTGAAACTTACAGTTTGTGAAGATCGCAAAATAAAATATGAAGGTGTTGAGAATGTTCTTTCTTTTATTCTGTACAGACGGACATTTGGTTCATTCTGATTTCTCCTATTTCAGAGTATTTCCAGGTAAGTCTGGAAATACAAAAATGAACGGGAAATTTTGTAGTTTGTGCCCCAAGGGTACTTTTGTGAAAAATTACAAAAAATGTATTCTTGTCATTGTTACGTCTGGTGCACTGTACTGTTTACGCAAGGTTGTTTTTTTCTTTTTTTGTTTTTTTCGGAGGGGGGGGGGGGGGGGGTAGGAGGGGGAGAGAAAGAGGAGAGCGTCGGGATGTAAACCGAGGTCTATTTTGTGCACTCATGCATTTCATCGCATGGACTTCAGAGATACAGACGCTCATGTCCTAGACGAGTGAGAGCCAGACACAGATCACAAGCGCATTAACCAAAAAGAATTCTTGCCTGCGCTACCAGTCCGCTATCGTGGGATCCACAAAATTCTTGCCGAGGGTCCATTCTTTTTGGTTAATGCGCCTGTGCACAGACACTCAAAATAGTAAACACACCCAGTAAACTCTAGTAGGTCCCATTGCCCCAGAGGCCGTCCAGGTTCATTAAGTTTTCTGGGGCGTTGGCATCAAGCAGCAAGTTGGCACCTTTGTTTATTTGAGATGGATTCTGTTTTCGACAAGCGCCTTGAGCTGGTAGAACGGTATTATAAGAACAGTTCTATTCAACAATGTGGACTTACCACAGTTAGCCAAGTGAGGTCTGGCCTGTTGATGGGGGAGAAGCTGATCTGTTCGTTGTTGACATTCAGCTGTTTGTGAGGGGTGATGCGGAACGGGCAGGTACAGGGCAGTCCTTGGTCGTTAAACACGTGTGGGCACTGACCGTTTGGGAACAACACTTGAAAGAACTGGCACGGCTCTTGGTAAGTGCTTTGAGAGACAGTTTTTTAAAAGTATAGTTTAGAAAATGTCGTTCTTGGATACTTTTTGTTTGTTTTGTTCAGTTTCTATTTTACTACAACAGAAATCTGAGACAGTATTCTATTATCCCCACCGCACTCCACTTATCCCTTTCTTGCCCTTAAAAGGGAATGGGTAGGTAGCTTTCTTCTTGGAAACTAAGATTATTGTTGTTTTTGTGTGCAGTTTCTATTTCATTTTACTTCAACGGAAAATTTGGCAAAATTATTTTATACTTTGCTTGGCATGCATATATGCCTACCAATTTCCCACCATAACGAGAGTGGGCAGGTGTAACATTGTATGCAGTCATAATTGAGTCACTTTTATTCCCCCTATCTGTTAACCTACCTTCCCCCTCTCCTCCCCTGTTGCCAAATCTATATAGGCCTAAATAGAATTCTACATCTAAATAAAGATATAGTTTAGTAAAAGTAAACTCCTTCGACCGCGTTACTTTCTGAGCGACAGATCATTGGTTGCGACTTGACGTAGTCTCTGCAACGGTAACGAAATTATTATTATTATTATTATTATTATTATTATTATTATTATTATTATTATTATTATTATTATTATTATTATTTTGTTCAAAACGCATTTTTTGCATTAACTCAACAATAACTGACATGAAATTCACCATGTTTACTTTGCGAATACTGTAAATACTTCTAAGCATGTTAGATCAGTCTATTTGTACTTAATCAAAGGTCAAGGTCATTGTGCTTTACCATTTTCTAAACACGTTTTGTATTGTATCTAAAAATGGACCTAGCCGAGTTGGATACTTTTTTTTTTTTTTTGCTTCAAGATAGTTCAGATTGTGACTTATCAGTCCATGTTTCCCTTGTGTTCTCGTTAGTATAAAGCAGAATCACAATACTGCCATAAAATGAACACTGTTGAAAATGTTTACTTGTCGGCTATGTGTGCGAGTACCTGGAAATACATTTGAGTGGAATGCCATCTTGTTTTACATTGGCTATTTGACTCGCATGCATAGCAATTTGAGCCTATGTACTCACCCCACGCCCCACCCTCCACATCTAAGAAAAAAAAGCAAATGTTTGCAAATCTGTTTAAGATAACAACACCAAAACCCCCCACTTTTCCCCCCAAGTTATTAACATTGAACTTAAGGTTCTTTGACGCATGATAGATATCAATGAGACAAACACATACTATGCAAATTTGGTCAACCTCGCTTCAAGGTTAAGGTCACTGGATCTGTCCAAAGTCGGTTCGTATAGTTACTTTGAAGTTACCTTGACCCTAAAATATGAGAGACATAAAGTCCAAAGTTGTTGTATTTAGAGATGATAGATTGATCTTTTATATATGTTCCGGTTTTTGCATTGATCTTGAGGGTCAAGGTCATTTTAGGCCTTGCAAAAACGTTAAAAAATGCGTCATAGTACAATGGAATGGCTCTATATTTAACCCATTGGGTTATTTGATCATACATGAGCATCAAAGGTCGACGACGGTCAAGGTCATTCCAAAGGTCACTGTTTGTGGGCATAATACAACTTTTGTTTTAGTTTATTTGATCGTACGTGAGGGTATTTGGAGCCGGAGGTCAAGGTCATCTCAAGTCCAAGAGCATCGAATGATCAAAATTGGTATTTGCATTTGAAGGCCACCGTTTCATTTAGTTTTCTTCTGGGCACTAATTTTCATGTTAAGTATTGCTAGTTCCATAAGGAGCATGTGAGTCATATGGGTTTTGCTCTTCTAGTTAGAGGTGGGAAGTGACGATGGCTGCCGTTGAGAAATGTGGTATGGCATGCATGCCAACGTTCACCAATTTAAAGGGACCTTCGATCACACATTTCAGTGTCACATATCATTTTCAAATTCACAGTGAGTGTTGTCCCACTTTGAGAAAATAAAATTAAGCCCTAAAATAACCTTTCAAAATAACAGATTTAATAGAAATCAATACATTGATTCTAAAAATAGCGCTGCAGAAAAGTGTGTATGGACACAGTTGTTTATTTACGAAACAAATGAAAGAGACCTAAACTTCAAAGCTTAGCGATATGGGTTTGAGGAACAATTACCTTTAATTTGACAGCAATGCGGTAACCCAAGTAAACTCATTGTCGCAGAAAAGAAAAAGAAAAATACATGACACTCACCCATAAAGAGAACAAGCAACTCACCAAGAGCCCAACTGGTTGTGCGCAGCCACGCTGCCGGTGCAGGGGATGGTGGACCATGTTCCCAGAAGAGATTTCTTCACGT
>CM072515.1:47755968-47847533 GCA_036898135.1 Oncomelania hupensis | reverse complement strand
CCTGCAAGGCACAGTGCAAGGAGGCAGATGAAGAGGGAGACAGTAGAAGAATTTTCGAATTACGGAATAAGATAGGATAGCATACATTTGCAGCGTTAGTTTTAGCAGTTTTATAAGTTACATACAGTGTAGCAGCAAATGAGTCAACGTACTGATTGTGACTGCTCAACCCAAAAAGATGTTAAAATGTGCGCTATGCAATTCAAACACGTCTTCATTGTTTCTCTGCTGTGTTTTTTTTAAATAAAGTCTGATAAAAATTACGGAGCTTATACACGCGAAACCAAGAAGTACAGGGGTGATTCTCTCAGTACAATTAATCTGACCAGTAATATTGATGATGCATAACAGTATTTTCGCATTAACTCCATAATTATAATGGTGCATCGTCACGCAAAAGAAGAAAAAGAAGAAGAAGAAAAAGAAAAGAAGAAGAAGAAGAAGAAGAAGAAGAAGAAGAAGAAGAAGAAGAAGAAGAAGAAGAAGAAGAAGAAGATGATGATGATGATGATGATGATAAATTACTTTTTTCTTCCCCGTGCGACAAAGCCAGTCATTATAAAGATCGCATGACGGAAAAGTGGCGTGCAAAAAAAGTGGTGTTAAGAATCGCACAGACTATCGATTTCTCACTCAAGTCTTAACTTGAAAACTTCTTTCCTTCTTCTTACTCATAATAGCTGACTTACACATATCATCGCTTTGGCACCACTTCCTCTTTAATGCCTTGCAAGGTTGTCAACAAATACATCAGCCTTCAGTTTCCCTTTAACATTTTTCCACCTCATCGTTTACCGTTAATCATCTCATTTTATACCCACAAGATTATCAATGCCTGATCGTTGATATGTTTGCAGAGGTCTTAATCTTATTAAAAAAAAACACTGCCCCAAAAAAAAGTTTCATTAATAAGCAGCTCCATATGTATAGCAATAACAGCAAGACGTCTTTTATTCCTAAAAAGAATAAGTTTACATCCCCCTCCTCTCTCTCTTTCTCTCTCTCTTTCTCTCTTTGTGTGTGTGTGTGTGTGTGTGTGTGTGTGTGTGAGTGTGTGTCTCTATCTCTGTCTATATGACCCGTCTGTCTGTCTGTCTGTCTGTCTGTCTCTTTCACCACCAACTCACTCACTCAATTACTCACTTAATTCGTTCCATCAGTGGTGCATGTGAAGTAGAAAAGAATGGAACCGACTGGTCTTTAAATACTGCTCACATAACGCGTGCATGATTTGACAAGACCAGGGTTCTCGTAAAGAACTTTCCAACCAGACGAGTTCGTTCAATTCATCAAAGCCAGAAAAATAAGAAGAAGAAGAAGAAGAAGAAGAAGAAGAAGAAGAAGAAGAAGAAGAAGAAGAAGAAGAAGAAGAAGAAGGAGAAGGATAAGGAAGAGGAGGAGGAGGAGGAGGAGGAGGAGGAGAAGAAGAAGAAGAAGAAGAAGAAGAAGAAGAAGAAGAAGAAGACCAACCGAAGGTAATGCGCCATCACCGATTTATGCGATGCAACGAATTCATTCCAAGTGAAGAAATAGGGTGGAGTTTGTGTGACAGAGCAAGGATGTCGCACTTGCAGGCTACTTAGGAGGTCGGGTTTGCATCCACGAATACGAGATACTGGAAGAGAAGAAGATAAGAAAAAGGGGAATCCATTTTCAGACTACGCAAAGAGGTTAGAGTAAAAAAACGCAGCAAAGAATACGGTTGAAAGCATGTAAGAAGTTGAATAAGAAAATAATGATAACATATCTCTTGACGAGAATTATGACGATGGTTGTTATAAATATAATAACCAAAAATCGTATAAGAAAATAAGACAATGGCGTCAAAGACGAAAGATAAGAAGAAAGAGGATGAAGATGAGCAGGTGGAGCAGAAGAAGAAGAGATGACGACGATGAGGTGATAATGATTAAGACGATAATTACGACAATAATGCATCTACTGCTGGTAGTGATGATGAACACTTCAATAACGAGGACGACGATGCTGACAATATCGATGCGAGCGTTGTGGCCAAGTGGGCTAAGGCGGGACTAACTTGCCTTGTCCACAAGCCAGAAACCAATGGCGCTTGACAGGTGTGGGTTCGAGCCAGCATCTGGGCGTTATGTTTCTCCGAATATTATTTACTTTCGACTCGGGCGACGTCTCGGGGGTTTTCTCCGGGTACTCCGGTTTGCTCCCCCAGCAAAAATTTCAAAAATTCACAAATAATGTTAGGTAGGTAGGGTTTGGGCGCGCCACTGGCTGCGACTACGCCTTCCCCGGGGGAGGCGGCCCAGAGTTTCCCGATAGAAAGGGATAATGAACTGCAGCAAAAAAAAAAGACATGATAAAATGAAGCTATGAAGGCAGATGATGCTATCGCGACGTCCTTCGGGACGGCAGAGGAAATGGATTGCCACATGACCCACTGGCCTGACCTACAAACAATTGCAATATTATGCACTCGCATTTTAATGAGCATGAGATGGCAGCCACATTAAGCAAGCTGTACCTGACAAAAAAAAAGAGATTCCAATATACAATGCGAGCCTTGTGTCCGAGTAGTCTAAGGCGGGATTAACGTGCCTTGTCCACAGGCAAGAAAGCAATGCCTGACAGGTGTGGGATCGATCCAGCATATGGGCCACCCTCCTCCTCTTCCTTGTCGTCCATGGCCTGTTCTGCATAGCTACTGAGGCCGTTCAGGTTAATTGTAGATTGTAGTCACGCGACACCGGAGCGTATAGGCGACTACTGGTCACATTATTCTGACACTAGCGAACCAGTTGAAGGTAAGGGGAAAATAATATGGTCACACGTAGCTCCTTCAGATGAAAAAAAACACCACTTTATACTAACACTCCCACACTGTTTGACGTGTCCTTTCTCTTCCTCTTTCTCCTCCTCATTGTCATATTCGCTCCTTTTTTTCCATTCAGTGCAAGCCAATGAATGCTGAGTTCATTATAGAAGCTCTTTTAACTGAAGAAAAAAAAAAGCTCAAAAAACCCCTCATTGTATAAAAACACTCCAACATTGTGTCTTTCGCCTTCCTCCTCTTTCTTCTCCTTTAATAAATTCTTTCCTCTTCAGTGCTAGGAATAGAATATTGAGTGTCTAGAGTGGCAAATCGCACTATATAAGAACTCTACACTGGCGTTCAGTGCACGGCATGGGTTACGGTTCGATAAAAATCAATATGTCTGTCCCGAACAAGTGGTGTAGACCAGAATATCAATGACAACCAGAATACGCCTCATGCCAGTCTGAGGAACGCACACTCTTCCATTTAAATAGATCTTAAAAGCTCAGATACACTGTATCATGAGGAACCATGCTGCGTGAAAGAAACATAATAAATGAGGAACATTATCTTCATTGTCGCCGCCCCCCTCCCCCTCCTCATAAACTTCTGCTTCTTCTTCTTCTTTCCCCTACCCCCTCCACCCCTATTGAATTAATTAATTAATGTAATCGTTCTTAACTAGCGCTTTTCCAGCTGAAGAGCTGCTCAAGGCGCTGGCGGATACAGGATCTAACTCAAGCCACTCTCGGCGCCCCCTTGCAGCCTTTGGGCACATGGTCTGACGCCAACACCACAGACCACAATCCTGCCTACTGCCTTTGCCTCCTACACCTTTCCTTTCTATTATCTTTTTCTACTACTGGGCGGCAGGGATAGCTCCATTGGTCAGAGCGCACCACTTGTCTGAGTGCGTCTTGGGCGACGTGGGTTCGAATCCTGACTTCGACAAACTATAGTGTGATTGCTGGATATTACGGGGCCAGCGCCTTGAGAAGCTCTCTGAGCTTGTAAATGCGCTATATATCTATATCTCTATACATCTCTCTATACATCTCTCTCTAATAAGAGAAATCTCTCTCTCTCTCTCTCTCTCTCTCTCTCTCTCTCTCTCTCTCTCTCTCTCTCTCTCTCTCTCTCTCTCTCTCTCTCTCTACTTTCCTTTCTGTCTGCTCCACTTCTTTTTCATCGGTCATCATTTTCTCTAATCTTCTTTTTCTCATCTTATTTCTTTCATTTCCTTGACATCATTTACTCCTGGGTTTTTTTCATTCAGTGCAAGCCAATGAATGCTGAATGCCAAGGAATGCTCCATTTCTTCGTGGCTGCTTCAGATTTCGTTTTGCTCTCTCTCTCTCTATCTGTCTCCCTCTCTCTCTCTCTCTCCCTCCCTTTTCTTCTCTCTATTTCTTTAAGCCATGTTCTTCTTGTTCTTTTTTCTCTCTCTTTCCTTAAGCCTTCTTCTTCTTCTTCTTCTTCCCTCCTCACGTCTAAATTTAGTCTTCCCCTTCGTCAAGTGATCTTTGCTCGATCATTTCCTTCCATTCCGCTTTTTGTCTCTGGCAGTGTGTTTCAATTCCATGGATGACAATCACTGGACATGCCTATATTCCTAACCTCACTATTTCCTCACCCACCGTCGTAGCTCAGTGCTACAGCGTCCACCTGGCACAACTATGACACAAGTCCCAATCCCGTTTGGAGCAAGCCACGAGCGATCGCCTAGGATTGTGCTCAGTTGTTTGAAGCGTTATACGATACGCCTAAGACAGCAAGTTGGCGTCTTGGACGGCTTGAGTTAGATCCTGTGTCGGACAGCGCTTGATGAGCAGCTCTTGAGCGATATATCAGAACGTATAAATAAATACATGTTTTTTCTTCGTATCTCGACCGTCCGAAGAACATTCAAAGCATGGAGAACAGAAATGAAAGAGCGCAGTGACCTTTATTGCGCAAGCTTTTGAGCCAAGTGCACAAATGTCACAACCCCAAAGCGGCTATCAAATATTAACAAAGCAAGAGCTTTCTCTCCCTCTCCCTCGTCTAACTCACCCCCTCCCATCCTTATCCTCCCCCCCCCCCCCCCTGGACTCCGTTTCCATCTGCCTTTCTTACTCCCGTCACACGGATCTTCTGCCTCCACCTCGCTCACCTCCACCAAACACCATCATTTTAAACCCCTCACGAACACCTGACTTTTTGACACCATGACAGCTACGTCTCTCAAGATGTATGTAGTCTACGAGTAAAGTCAAAGCCATTTAAATGGATTGTGCGCATCTGCGATTGTAGCTAGCGCTTTGAGCTTGGATAACTCCGTCACGCTACATCAGGCGACAATCTCGTGTCATCTTCCTTCGCTCCCCTATCACACATTCCCCCCTCATGCTCTGGAGTCTCCTCCACCCACTTCCTCTTTCAAATACCTCCATTCATCCAACAGTATAGAAGCTCGGGCTATAATGATATAACACGCGTCTAGCATCATTCGGCAAAACTTATTTTACGTGATAATTAATTAAATATATGTCACAACTAGTGCAATTTATGTGCGTGAAAAATTATCCCTGGTGGAGTGACCTCCACAGCGGTAGCAAAGATGGTATGCTAAAGCTACATCCAGCATAGACACAATACATTCATTTTTATAGACTGTGGCAGTGCGGCCATACGTCAACGTGTATTTATTTATACTGTAATAGGAACAGGAGATAAAATGGCGAAAACAGATAAAAACATCAGAGATGGGCTGTAATTCGTAATGGACTTTGCTACAAGCTTCCTTACAAGGTGCAAGCACACGGAGGTACTAAAACCAGAGACCACATCACACAACTTTTTTTCAAAACCCCTACTTTAACATCTACATCACATTTAAATAATAATTTAAAAAAAGAGTCTAAATCACACTACCGGCTGACTATTTGTTTACATATTCATACTTTTTATTCGAGGTCTCATTAAAAAAAAAAAATTCAATCGAGATCTAAAGGTCGTGTCGTGTCGTCTCCTTAAAGTCGTAATTGGCTTATCTCCCTTAGGATGAAGGCACACACGCACACAAACAAACCCAGTGAAATGTGAAAAACAAGCCCCAAAGTTCATTGCTGTGGGGATAAACCAGAGAAAATAATTCTGTGTTTGTAACGTTCAATCACGGCAGCACTAAAGATCCATCTGCTAGCAAAGCCTCGTGACGCTATCAAAGACCCTAAAGCCAAACCGCTATCACGCCTATCGGAAAACTTTCACCTCCAGCTAATTAATTAACTCTTCTTTGGTCATACTATCTAGTGTAAACGTTTGAGGAGAAAAAGACATTACACTAACTTCAAAATCTCCCGAGACTGTGCACTTAAAACTCTTCTTTGACTTTCTATTGACGTCAAGAGACTTTTTCTACTTCAAGATTTCCACTGTAAGATTTCAAGAATCGATCTAACTATTTTTTAATCCTTCTTCGTACTTTTAAGACTTTCTGAGATTTTCTACTGTAAGATTTCAAAAATCTTTGTTACGAGTATTTAAAACGTGCTAAGTAAGAAGAGACAGAGAAATAAGCGGTTACGACAGCTAAAGTACTGAGATGTAGTTGATGTAACATGGTGTGTTTTTTCTATCACTATGGTAACGTCACGTGCGTCACCATTTCATCAGTAAGATTGATCCAGGAAGAATCACCTGTTTGTGGTTGACGGGGGTAAAAATTATGTACAAGGCAAAGATACGCAGGTGTCAGTATTCAGAAAGAGTTACTGGACTTTTACACATTTCTTTTTCTTAGGGGAAGGGGAAGGCCTGGATGAAGGGGGAATGAGAGAGGGTGAAAGGTAAGAGAAAGAAAGAGAAAGAGGAGAGAGAAGGAATCAGAAAAAAGATCTAGGGGAGAGGAAGAGAGAGAGAGAGAGAGAGAGAGAGAGAGAGAGAGAGAGAGAGAGAGAGAGAGAGAGAGTTGATTGATTGATTTATTGTTGCTTTAGGTCCAGCGGACTCTTCCGAGCCAAATCAGGACCGGACAACCCCCGATCCGCATAAAAGATCTGCCGAAACAACCCTAGTGGGAAAATTGAATGCCCTCCACCGGCCAGTCACTTTACAATAAAGACATCCCACGCGGGGGACGGCTGAGGGTTGACCTCAACTACGCGAACACCCCGGTTACAAAAACAAAATAGAATACAACCATCATTATAAATCATCAACAAAACACATACATATAAAATGCCTATAGTGCGAAATAATACAATCATAGGAAGCCCTAGTGACCACCCGGCAGAAAGCGTCCAACACTCCCAAGCTGATCCAACAGACTTCATACACAAACAAGGAGTCTTGTCCAGGAAGATTTTTCAAGAAAAAAGGTAGGTCATTGATCTAGCGAAGAAGAAGAAAGTATAGCAGAGTGATAGGACAGATCAGGAATGGGAAAGAGCAAATGATGAAGACAGCGACAGTGGGAATTTAAAGCACTAAATTTCCAGAACGTGGGGATACTATTTATACTGAAACCCCCGGCACTCCAACGGGGGGAACTGTTGCCGCAGTGAATTAGTCATGCCTACAAAGGCAAGACAGGTTTTCAACTGGGGCTTTCACTGTTCCCTTTATAGGTTAGAACAATCTACAGTGACAAGATTGCTCATGACCCCAAGGGGTGAGAGAGAGAGAGAGAGAGAGAGAGAGAGAGAGAGAGAGAGAGAGAGATGGTATAGTGGGGAGGGAGGGAGTGGAGGAAATAAAAACAGCAGCCATCTTTACGATTCGATTGGGTGTGTTTTACTTTTAATTACTAAGAATGGGGCAGATGCATCCGTTCGATAAAATGTAAGTCCACAGGGATTCCTAAAAGAAAGATTATTTTTTGTCTAATCACACACGCACAGACGACACAGATGTTTCCTGACCTTACTTCGACTAATTCTTCTTCTTCTTCTTCTTCTTCTTCTTCTTCTTCTTCTTCTTCTTCTTCTTCTTCTTCTTCTTCTAGCTTCTTCTTCTTCTTCTTCTTCTTCGGCTGATGCTGCTATCAGAATTACACAACAAGGAAGCGCCCGCTTATAAAGTAACAATGGCTAATAGAGTACAACTGTTAACTGTTAATTGCCGCTTTCCACAACTCATGTGTATACAGAAGTTTTTCCTGGTAAGGCGCTCCCGTAGGAAACGCCCTTCCATTTAAATCATACGGAAAGTTGTGAAAGTTATTGCAATATCTCCTGTTGGTAGACTTTTATAAACTAATTGAAATTTTGTTTTAAATAGTTAAAGTGTTATACACGCTTAATTTTAATTGTTTCATATCACTTAAATGTGTCAACAGACTTTGAATGACAGATTAATTGACTGAATCGTATGGAACTATTTCATCCTCCATAGAAGAAACCTCTTGAACTATTTTACATAACTCTTGGAAGTGTACGTCTATTGTGGTCCGATTAAATAATTATTGCGGATGTTGTATTGTTTTATTTAACTTGATTGTACTTGGTTTTAGGTCTTTTGGAATCTGATTTTTTTTAAACAATTATTATTGTATTGTCTACATTCGTAAGGCAAAGATTTTGAACCTAACATCTTTGTCCTTCAGCGAGAATAAACGATGTTCAATAGTCTTCTACTTCCTCTTCTTATTTGTGTCTTTCCTTTTCCCGCATTTCTTTGTTTCTTTTTAATCCATGTATTTTATGCTCGTCCTCGCGTTGCTCATAATTGTTCGCCCCTCCCTTCCATTCCATGCGAATCCCTGTATTCCAATGGTCTTCCCGCCCTTCTTCAACCTCTTGTAGTTTATTTGCTAAAAAAAATACATCGACACCTAATGAGTCATTAAGAACTCTGTTACTAAAAAAGAATAATTTGAAATGATAAACCTGGCCCCTCCACTCTCCCTCATCTTATGAAACTGGTAACCAACATTGTTAACACCTTTTAAACAGAGCTTTTAAATGCCGTCTTTTTGAGAGCTTGGGCATCATTTTAAAGCAAACTACGCCATGTGCTTGTTTTTAGAAACCGATGAAGACTACTCTCTCCTTTTTCACCCTTCGTTAAAAAGGTGATGGCTTCCATGAGATGAAATAAATGCCTATAGCCATCCAGTACTTTTAGTTTTACACATACATTTATGATTAATGCAAAACAAAAATAAATCATTTCTTGATTTACTTCCACTGCTCAAACTCAAACACACACACACACACACCCATACACACACACACACACCCACGCACACACACACGCACGCACACAACCCCACACACACTTCCTCCCTCTTCTCCTAACGCATCCCCTCCCACTCATATATATGCACACACAAAACAACAGTTTGCCTCCCCACCCTACCTAAACAACTTCAATAAAAAAGGGAGGAGAAAAAAACACGACAATATTAGTCCCCTATATGCTTATGTGTCCGGGGACGGTAATCTACCTACCTACCTACCTACCTACCTACGACAATATTAACGTAAAAATTCTAAATAAAGTTTAGAATAAACCATACAAACAAAACCATAATTATTGAAGACAGTTAAAGTAATCTATTTCAGCCAAGGAGTGAAACTTTAACATCGTACACAGGTAGACCACGGAGCCATCTACGAAGCTCGAAGAAGAAGAGTGGACTACAATAAAAGAGAACTTTAGAACGACCAGCGAAACTTGGTTCGTAGTGATCCCTTTAGTTTCCGGTTATGCAATTGGGAAATTCTTACGAACTTTTCTTCGTGCCTGCTGTTCTGAAGCGGCAGCGTCTTTAGTTGCAGACGAAATTTTGTTCGTCCTTATCCAGGGGAGCTAACTGCCATCACAACTCTCTAATTTGCGGAGGTTGTTTTCCTCGAAAACGCACGAGTCTTTAGATTTGGTTCCTCATGGGCTAAAACAGACACTTTTCCCAACAAGAGTTTAGTTGAAGTTTAGGATAGAGCGTTGGAAAATGTTTCTTCTTCCTTTGTTTTTTAAAAAATAACAAATTAGAGAGCTTCTATAGCCCCAACGTGTGTTCATTCCCTACGCTAGCCTACTAACAAGCCCGTTTAGGCCTCCGAACCTAGTAGAATAGGGCTCATCTAAACCAAGGGCTGTTCGTGCAAATTCATAAGAATACATTAGAAAAGTGATTTTATATCTTTACCATGCCCATAGGAGACACTTGAAACCTAGACATAATGCAAAACTTATTTTGAAAATCTCAATCGGAACCACAAACTCCTCCGCCATTTTACATCTGAAATCAAAATTGGTAGAAAAACAGCACCCTATTTTCGGAGCAAGGTACGCCTGTTTTAATGAATCAACAACAAGAGCAACAAATGGTGAGAGAATACAGTCAAAGCATTTATTCAAGCTTACGTTTATAGCAACTGACCCGATAAATGCAAAAAATACCAGAAACTTACATAAGAATCGTGATCGTCAAAATGATGAAAATTCCGCATTTTCACTCGGCGAAGTTTTCTGCGTAATGCAAATGAGGAATGGTGACCTTCCGGAAGCGCCAAACTTAGACGTAGACTGGGGGTTTTCCTACGAAAAAGAACTACGAATCAAGTTTCTGTGCTTCCTAAAGCTTTCTAAAATATTTAACTGAGCGCTAATGTCAGAACTTCACAATGCGTGATTAGCAAAGAATTTACACCAGCGACCTTGACGAACAAGGACGATGGCACAAGAGGCTGGTCACTAACGCATGTTTCTATGAAGTTTGGTTCAGATCAGTCTGTTCAGTGAATCTTTGACGTACGCCGTGCCACGGAACAACAGACCTTGTTTGTTCAGATTCCGGACTATCTGAAAGCATTTTCGGATATTATAACTATGGCTTCAGAAGAGGATCAAGGGAAAACATTTGTTAATGTGGAATCATTTTTTGAAGGAAGAAGATAAAATGCTATGCTGTCATCGCATACATGCACAATTACACAACGTTTTATAATTTGTAAAAACAAATTTTTGTAGAAAGTCAAGAATCAACTAGGTTTTAAACTTTCAAGAACGTTGAGCACGAACTGCACTGGCAGAAATAAAATATTGATTCAATAGACAGCTCAGAAAAAGAATGTATTATATGCTTTTTATCTGTCTTTATCTTTGTATGTCTGCTCCCAACCCTCACACACACTCTCTCGATCTGTCTCCATCTGCTTTCCTATGGCTCCCTGTCTCTGCATCTTGATCGGGTTGTCAGTTATTCTATGAACGTGACTTGACTTGAGCTCCAAAGCATTTCACAGATATAAATAAGGCAGGGCCCGCAATAAACGGGGGAGAGCGTACTCTTAACATAACAATCTACTCCTATTCTTTACACAACTTTACATACGTTTTCCATTTTGACCGTAATAGATCCATACACAATTACAAGTTAAGTGATACAAAAACAGTGCAACTGTAATGTACTGACGATTGAACTAGGAGGAGGGACGAGGAAAAATATCCCTTATCGATGATCGGGGACGGCGTAGATAAAGAAGAAGAAAGAAATGAGGAGGAGGAGGAGGAGGAGGAGGAGACGACAAAAATGTAGAACCAGAGGCACATTTGTCAACGTCAACGCAATCTAGGATTGTAGCCTACAGGGCTTCAGTTTTCCTATGGATCAGAACTTCACATTTCAAAGATGGATAGAGTCTAGATATCAAATTGTGCAGAAGAGAGGTCCATCCATGATTTAACTCTTGATTTACTAATCAGTTGAGCTGTTTATTTATTTACTTCATTCATTATTTTAAGTTTTATTTTATTTATTTCTTTATTTATAAATTATTTGTATAAATCTTTTACCAATAATTATGATTCAAAATTTTGAAAATCTGAATATTCAAGTATGAATTCATCTACTATCTGCAAATCGACTAATTTAAACATTCTTTGAAACTAGATAGACACATAGAAAACAGGACACCACAAGAGAGGCACACATTACAAGGACCCCCCCCCCCCTAAACCCCCACCCTACCCCACTTTGTCCACGACCCCTTGACAGACCCTTTTAACATTCACAGTGAGTATTGCTCCACTGAAAACATAAGCTTGCAACAACAACAACAACAACAACAAAAACCCTTTCGAAAGTATAGTTATTGTTTTAATCCATAAATTCCATCGTGTTCCGGCCTATTAATAGCAACCGCTGACAACCCCTCTTGAGCTAAAAATAGCATCTCCCAAAGCCGGTAAGAGGCAGAACCCACAAAAATATTTCTCCCTAAGGCTTTTCATGTTAGGTTGATGCAAATAGGCCCTCCCTACCCCAGACCCCAAAGACGCACTGTAGAAGCCGCGTGGTTCATTCACAAATAGGGTCAAAGATCACAGGGCTATGGTATTTGTGTACCGTTAAACATGGCAAATCACTCCCTGTCAGAACGGAAATGTAAAATTTATACTTTAGCGGTGTTACGGTTAGTTTGATCAGCAAAAGCCCGCAATATCGTTGTTTAATGTAATAACAGGGCGAATTGTAGGGTAAACCCGTTTTGGCCACTAGCAAACAAAGCCTTCGAATTGGGACCCTTTAAGTTGTTCACCATCACACCTTATCAACGGATCTAGTCTGTTCATCTTTTTTTTTTTCCATTAGTGGATCGTTTATTAGTGACTACGGCGTGACCGGTAAAATGCATGTATGAACTTTTCACCTGCTGACGCCAGTGTATTTTCGCAGTAGTTTTGAGGGATTTGGTGTATACAACCTAATTTGGCATAATGGGTAGCATCGTTGGGGTCCTAATCCCCAAGCAACCAAAAAAAAGTGTGTCTATTTCTTCTTGGCTCTAGGTGTGCATAAAATCCCGTAAGACCACAGTTGACATATAATCGGAACGTGTTTGTGTTGGCTGTGTGATAATGATGAGGAGAAGAGGAAAAGGAGGGGAGGGGGAGGATGGCGGAGAAAGAGAAGGAGAGGAACGTCAATGGCGACGACAACGCCGATCTCGACGATAACAATGATGATAAAAAAAATTTAGGTAAAAATAAAATAATTACCAAAAAAAAAGTACATGTAGGTCTAGGGGTAAGCACAACGAACGACGGCGCAAGTGTGTGTCGTGGGCGACGTGGGGTTCGATTTTGACTCCAGGATGTGTTTCGTAGAGGCTGGATGCGACGGCAAATTCCTTGAGCAGCTCTATGAATCTCACCACGCTATCAAAACAAAATGTCTAAATCTACTGTAACCACTAACTCACACAATGCAACAGCTAAATATGTCCCTTGGTGGCTGCTGCTGTTGATGAAGAACAGATCTTTCTGAACAGTCCTGCCACAGCTTCTGCTAAAACTAGTGAAGTAGCCATGTTCATCTTAAAGGAACAGGGTTGTCAATAATGCTTTTTCTAGTTAGTTAGTTAATTAGATAGTTAGTTAATTAGTTAAATAGATAGTTTATTTTGGGGGGCGGGTGGGCGGGGTGCTTGATTTGTTGTCACAATGAGTTTACTTGGGAAATTTCATCGTTGTCAAATTAAAAGGTGAGAAAAAGTTGCGCAAACCGATCGTTCAGCATTGACTTTTATATGCCTCCCCCTTGTTATGTAGACAAGCAAACTAACTGTGCCTACTACACACACATTCAACTGTTACAAAGTAACAAACTATGCGGGCGTTAACCTCCATGCAAAAGTGTTGTCTGCAAAAGAGGACTGACGGGAGTTTAGATGGGAGGTTGTGGTCAACGTGTACATTTACTGATGACCGTTGCCGGTGCGCCCGACGCTTTTAGCTAAATGGACATTGTCTAGTCATTTCACTGAGTGGTCAGTCTTGTATGGACATGTAAGTTATTTTGAGGCAAATACTTTTTAATGGGGTTAGGATTAGTGTGGCCATAGTTAGGGTGGTCACAAAAATGTTGTGACGCACGTATCATTTTAACTGGGTTTTAGGCGGGGTTAAGGGTTAAGATCCATTATGGCTAGGACATACCTTTGTTCAAATGTTCATTCATTTATTCATTCAGTTTTTTAGGTTTAGATAATTCAGTCAACCAATATAATATTTGTGTGCTTTAAGCCTAATACCTAAATCCTGTGTTTCTTGCAGAACAAGGACAATGGGGTTATCATCAGTAGAAAGCTTGTACAACTGTGTTTTGAAGCATTACATCTTTGCTTCGATATACGATTAGGACTAGTACCGCCACTCTAACACCAACCATAAACACCCACATCTCGAGCTATGTGGTCAACTACATTTAATATTAAATATCACAGGGGATATTTACCATACTCTCACACTCACTCACAAACGCGCATTCACAAGCGCAACATGGGTCTACTTGGACAAAAAGAACCTGCGGTTTTGAGTAAAAGTAAAACCTCCACAAATTATAAATAGGGAAATCCTGTATTTTGACTCAGTTTGACGTGAGTTGAGGATATTGGCATGTCTCGTGATCATGGTGCTTTTGATGACGATGAACACTCGGTATTTATTTAGGTAAACGACGTCTGGTTGTGTCGTGTTCTAAATTTGTATAAGCTGTTCCTTCATGGAGACAGGCTTGGGTATAAGGACAAAATTGAGTAGAACAAACAGATCCCAGATGTTATTGGAAGAAGGAGGACGAAGGTGAAGGGATCTAGGTAAATAACTGCTTCTCAAGTTATGTTTGGCATTCTACACTTTACAGAGAGATAGAAAAGAGAGAGAGGGAGACAGACAGACAGACGGAGAGAGAGAGAGAGGGAAAGAAAGACGAAGGGAGAGAGAGAGAGAGGGAGAGAGAGAGAGCATCGTCTTTGTCTTTGGAAACAGGAATACAGTCTTTCCCCGAGTCTGAAATTTCCGTTAAAGGTTATAGTGCGTGTCCTTGTGTGTAAGTGGTAACAGTTGCCAACACACACATAAACACACACACACGCACACACCAGTATAGAAATATAAGGCGATATGAACTTTAACCTGGGCGTGAGCACTGGCCATCTTACTGCATGCTGTCTCTCAATGTATTCAGATTTCCTTTTTTTTCCTTGTTGTCTCAACGGCACACAAAAGAACCTATTCTATCTATTTCTGTGGATTCAGAACGATGTATCGTTTATTGTAAGGGGGTAGAGGTAACTCAAGCACTATGACCGACTTTTGGGCCGTTCAACCTGTGAACCCTAGCTCAGGTCGTTGATCAACTGAACTCTGGCTACAGTCTGACCATCTGCTACTGCCGAGAGTTGCCTATTTCTTCACCCGGTACTTCCCCTCCTCTCCCCCTTCCCTTCGCCCATCACCAACACTTCACCCCTCACACACTGTAGTTGGTCCACTAGCGTAGATTCAAGAACTGCCAGCTTCGTTCGGTCTGTGAAGTTTGTGAGTGGTGTCCTTAACTTGTGTCGCTTTGTCTAATCTGTGATCCAGAGCGTAGGCCATTTTAACGAGAAACTGTATTTTCAAATCTGAGCATCTCGTACTGCCGACCGCAGTCAATTATTTCAGAAATGATTGTCTGCTGTGTAGTATATGTAGATAATAATAATAATAATAATAATAATAATAATAATAATAATAATAATAATAATAATAATAATAATAATAATAAGGGTATTTATATTGCGCTTTTTCATAAAGACATCAGTTCAAAGCACAGTTTGTACTCATTTATACTTAACGTTAACATCGAAATACATACGAAAAGAAGTTACACTAAAACAAGGCACTAATAAAGTATACAAAGACATAATACAAACATGAAGAAGAATATATACAAGTAAAATATCAAAGACGAGGAAGGGGGATGAGGAGAGCAGCTAATGATAGAGGGAGCTGGGGACGTGCGTTGTGAATCAGAAAAGATGGAATGATTCTGGTAATGGTAGACGAGATCAAACATTTTTAAAGAAGAGATGAGTCTTTAAGTTGGACTTGGAAATGGCTATGTTCGGAAAGCTGCGAAGAGAGAGAGGAAGAGAGTTCCAAGTTGAAGAACCAAGCACTGAAAAGGATCGACAGCCTGCAGAGGAGAGTTTATAGTGGGGTATTTGTAGGAGGAAAGTGTGTGAGAGGAAGAACGAAGATTTCTAGATGGCTTGTAGAAGTGAATGTTCTGGGTGAGTTAGGAAGGGCCTAATCCATGGACGCACTTTTAACAGAAAGTACAGATTTTGTAGGTAATCCTCTGAAATACAGGAAGCCAGTGGAGAGAATGTATGAGTGGTGTGATATGATCAGATATTTTTCTTTTTGAGAACCAGGCGAGCAGCTGAGTTCTGAACTCACTGGAGCAGATGAACAGAAGAGGAAGAAAGTCTAGCCAGAAGAGAGTTACAGTAGTCTAAGCGTGACAGAACAGACAGCGTAGAAGGGCACAAAAGAGTTCTCAAGGCGCTGAAGGAGGATGGAGTGATCGATAGTGTCAAAAACAACTGAGAGGAAATTAGTTTGGCTGTAGCGTCAGTGGTCAGATGCTTGCGGATAAGGCCTCTTCTACGGAGCTGAAAGTTGCATGTTTGATAAGTTTTGTGGATTAATTCTGATATGGAGAGGGTGTTATCAAGAATGACATCAAGGTTTTTGACAGAATATGACATAGGAATAGTGGTTTGGCCAAGAGTGACAGTGTCCACAGGGGAAGAAGACAAGTTATGTTTGGTACGCGTGAGCATAACTTCAGTTTTGTTAGCATTGAGCTGGAGCTTTTTGGCAGTCATCCAGATATAAATGTTTTCAAAGCAGTTTTGGTCAGAATAGATGGAAATTTTGAGGAATGTCACTGTTTTTGAGATGTGTATCGTCTGCATAGTAGTGGTGGATAGTGTCATGGTTTTGGATGATCTGAGACAGAGGAGATGTATAAAGAGTGAATAGAACAGGACCTAGAACTGACCCATGAGGAACACCGACGACAAGTCTGGACGGTTCAGAAAGATGGTTGATGATGCAGACAGATTGGAAACGATCACAAAGATATGACTGGAACCAGCTTAGGTCACGGTCACGGTCTTTTATTCTAAAAGAGTTCTCAAGGCGCTGACGGAGGATGGAGTGATCGAAAGTGTCAAAAGCGGCTGAGATATCGAGAATTGACAACAAAGAGATTTTACCAGCGTCAGTGGCAGAGAGGAGGTGGTTCACGATGCGAAGAAGAGCTGATTCATTAGAGCAGTCTAGAGGGTAGGCAGATTGGAATGGACAGAACAAATTGTTGGAAGAAAGATGATGAGCTGTTGCAGGACAACCTTCTCCAGGAGTTTGGATAGAAAAGAGGGAATGGAGACAGGGCGGTAGTTCTCCAAGTCTTCTGGATCAAGGTTTTATTTCTTTAGTAGTGGCCGCATGATGGCAGACTTGAAACAGGAGGGAACAAAACCAGATTGCAAGGAAGAGTTGACTATGTTGGTGATGGCTGGTATGAGGTCAGTGATACAATCTTTGAAAAATGAGATAGAGATTGGATAGCATGTTTTAAAAGACATGGTGCTGAGAATTTCAACCAATTCAGTTTCTGAGACAGTATGAAAGGAGAATAGTGGCGTGCCAATAAAAGGCAGATCAAGAGGACATGGTTGACAAGGCGTGTCATCAAGAGTTTTGCGGACAGCTTTGATTTTTGATGTAAAGAAGTTTGAAAAGGATGAAGGTAGTTCAGAAAGTTCCATTTTTGTTGAAAAAAGAGAAGTGTCGGTGTTCCCCAAGAGGTCATCAATAGTAGAAAATAGTTATTTGGAAGAAGTAGAGTCCTCAGTCTTCCTGTTATAGTAATGTATTTTAGCTGCAGAGATGGCTTTTTGGACGTCACACCTGCGCTTCTGGTACTGTAGGTCTGTTTGTGAACTGTAAGTTGGGAAGACCGCCACATGCGCTCGGCTCTTCGCCGCTCTCGTTTGGCCTTGCCGATCTCGGGAGGGAACCATGGCGCAGATGGGCGGTCAGAGATGAGGCGGGAGGAAGAAGGAGCATGTTTGTCAAGGAGATGGCTGAGAGTAGAATAGAAGAAAGAAGCAGGTTCAGTATCAGGAGGAGCAAAAGAAAGTTAATGGACAGCTTCAGAAAAGAAGGCTTTCTTGTAAATGTTTTTCAAGTTGCGGCAGGTGATTGTGCGTTTTTTGTTTTGAGGAAGAGGGAGACAGAGAGCAGAAAACGTAGTGAGAGAGAATGTTGTCGGATTGCCTAGCGATTGCACAGTCGATGATGTGCTCAAAGCGAAGGTATGTTGGTTCAGAAACAAATTGTGTAAGGCTATGGATATGGAGGTTGTGACCTATGCGTTTAGTTTCCCAGTGTTCAGGTTGATCAAAATGAATGTTGAGGTCGCCGCGAATGATGAGTTTGCCAGTTTTTGAGGAGCAAAGGTCAAGAAAGGATTCAAAGTGTTCATGAAACATAGCGGGTCTGAGTTGGTTTATGGGACTGGGAGGAGGCGGTAAATGCAGATAAAGATGATCGTTTGGCCAAGGATATTGATAGTGGCCTCAAAGAACTCGAAGGAGTCGTGGGCAAAGGGCAGTAGCTGTGAAAAGGTGAAAGGAGAGAGTTTCTGTAAATGATGCAGATTCCCCCGCCCTTAGCTAATTAGAGAGCTGGGGGAAGAGCAGAACGAAAACCCTGGAGGGATGAGGGAATAGATGATGGACTCGTCTCCCATAGGTTTGAACCAGGTTTCGGTGTGAAAAACACCATCAGTACTGTTTTCGACAACAAAATCAAAAATTGTATCAACACGGGAATCGGTCAAAACGGAATGAGCATTAAAGAAACAAGCAGTTAAAGTTTTGTCATTAACACAAAGTTCAACAGGTAACGGGGAGTGAAGTTGAGAGTCAGTTTGTGGTTGAGAGGAAGGCGACGGAAAGTAAGAAGAACAATCAAATAAAGGCAAACAATCAGTTTCTCCTATGGCGGATGTAGGAGCGCCATGAAAGGGAGACGGAACGCGCAACTATGTACAGTGCATTCCTATCTGTCTGTCTGTCTGAGTGGCGTTTTGTCTATCAACATTCATTCTAATTGTTCCTATCGAGCATTGTCAGCTTCCTCCTCCCCATTCCATTCGCTCTCTTACCCTTCCCAATCATCTATGACTGTCCTTAAAGTGATGGCCTGTCTGTCTATATGTCTTGTCAGTTGTGTGAACTTTAGCTTATGTAATTGGCACTTTGAACTTTATATTATAACTACACTAAGTGGGACTGTCAACCCTGTCTACCCCTCATCCTCTCCTTCACACCCTCCTCCCAATCTCCCCTTTCAAAACAAACAAACACTACAAACAAATAAATTCTAGCCTACGACATACTGTATATAAACGTTCTTGCATCAGATTCATAAATTAGTTTTGCTATATCATAGACGAGATCATTATTATCTATATATATAAATTGCTTAGCCGGAAGTCCTTCTTCGCCTCTACTATAAAGTTTGTCCGGTATGGACGCTGATCTGGGCAGGTGCCGGGCTCTGCGGGTCGGCCTACTGTGCGCTCAAAACCAGCGAAATCGTTATAGCCGACATTTCCTTACCGAACGTTTAACCGTTTCTGAGATAAATAAATAAACAATATGTCCACAAACTGCAAAAGCCTCATTCCGCGCGCTTCCATTAAAAATCAAATTGAGGTTTCAGCATGTTTTCCCATATAGACCAAAAAAATTGATGTTCTTGCTATGAAGCCTTGGTAGCTTAATTAGTAAAACATTCACCTACCGTTCAGGGCGACCCAAGTTCAAATCTCACGCGGGCCATATTTTTTTTTATGTTGTTTTTTTTACACTACAATATGGATATTTTTCTTTTTAATTTAGGCTTTTTACATTTAATTTATTATTATTATTATTATTATTATTATTAATATTATTATTATTATTATTATTATTATTATTAATAAACTAATAATAATAATAATAATAATAATAATAATAATAATAATAATAATAATAATAATAATATCTGATATCAAATTTTCTTTTAAAACATTGGTGTTTTTTATTATTTCTATTTGTATTATTCTATATTCAATATTATTATTATTATTATTATTATTATTATTATTATTATTATTATTATTATTATTATTATTATTATTATTACCAAGGATCGGGATGGGGTGGTACGTGTAAGTAAAAGGGGGCTACGGGTAGGTTTAAAGGGGCATGGGTAGGCATAACGGGGATACGGGTATATATAAGGGGGTATGGTGATGGTCGATTCCTTTCAGCCATACCTGCGAAACGATCAACGGGGAAGTATCAAGGAGGGTACAGGTAGGTTACAAGGGGGTACGGAAGGTATCAAGGGGGGTACGGAAGGTATCAAGGGGGTATGGGGAGGTATCAAGTGGGTTCGGGAAGGTATCAAGGGGGTATGGTGAGGCATCATGGGGGGGACGGGGAGATATCAGGGGGGGGTATGGGGAGGTATCAAGGGGGATATGGGGAGGTATCATCGTCCAAATGAAACTCGCAGACAACAGTTGTCTCTCTGTCTACATTTTAAACTGCAACCTGTGTACCCTGGCTTGCCAGGGTACAAAACCACTAGTATAATATATTCTCTTTATCATATTGACAATTATTCTCTTAAATAATAATATATTGATGCGTTTCACCAAAATCAATTATTGGAATTCTGGAAAGATTTTGTATAGGGCATGAGGGATGAAACCCCAAGCTGAATAAATCATAGCTGAAAAACACGCAGGATTCAGGGCAAGGCGAAATACCACTGAGCAGGGTTTCAACCTCAGAATAACCTGCGAGAAATACCTACAGCTCCACTTGTGTTTATAGACTTCAAAAAAGCGTTTGACCGAGTCTGGCATGAAGTTCTGTGGGCAACCATGAGAGTGTACAACATCAGCCCTAACATTATTGAATCATCAAAAGCCTGTATGACAAGGCTACCAGTGCAGTCCTCCGCATCAGTGCCATCGGGAGCTGGTTCAGAAGAACAATCGGCGTGCATCAAGGATGCCTACTTTCTCCAACACTCTTCAGTATCTTCCTTGCAGACCATGAAGTCACAGTCAGCATAGGGGGTAGAGCAATCTCCAACCTCCGTTTGGCGGATGACAATGATGGATTGGCTGGAAAAAAACAAGAACTTGAACAGCTGGTACAGAAGCTTTACACCACCTTCAGAGCCTATAGAATGGAAATAAGTGCAGAGAAGACCAAAATGATTACCAACAACAAAAATGGTATCAACACGGACATCAAAGTCCAAGGCCAATCCCTCAACACGGTGCATAGCTTCAAATATTTAAGAGCCATTGTATCAGACAATGGGTCCCGACAAAAAGTCCTCTCCAGGATTGCACAAACTGCTGCCTTGACAAGATTAAAATACATTTGGAAAGACAGGATCATCAATACACTCCAAGGTAAGGCTGCTGCGCTCCCTTGTCATCTCCATCTTCCTATACGCTTCGCTCCCTTTTCATCTCCATCTCCCTATATGCTTGCGAAACATGGACCATCACAGCAGACCTACAACGAAGAAAACAAAGCATGTAGATGAGGTGCTACAGAAGAGTTCTGGGCATTTGATATACCCAGCACATCACCAACGACGAAGTCCGACAGACCATTACAAAAGCCATTGGACAACACGATGACATACTCACAGTGGTGAAGAAACGGAAACTCCGATGGTATGGCTACGTCACCAGAGTTTCAGGCCTTGCAAAGTCCATCCTGAAAGACACGGTGCAAAGAGGCAGAAGAAGATGAAGACAGACAAAGAGGTAGGAGGACAACATTCGAGAATGGACTGCCTTGACACTGAGCGAAGCAATGAGGGTTGCTGAGAATAGAGAAAGATAGAGTACGCTGGTTAAACGATCATCTGTGGTGCCCCAACGACTTTGGAATTACGGGAAAGGACATTATAGGATAGGATGAGGGATTGGAGTTAGGTGTGGGAGGGCTAAGCCTGAAATATGGAGGGCATAGATTAAAAAGTCTTTATTTGAAAAAGTTTTGCAGCAGGAATGAGAGTGGGTGTGGGTGTGGGATGGTGGGGGTTGCGGGTAGGGGGAGATGAAGGTGGTGGGGGTTGAGGGTAGGGGGAGATGAAGGTGGTGAGGGTGGAACTAGATTTGTATTACGATGAGTGTATAGATTTCATGCCTGAGCCTTTAGCATTATATCATATACACAGTACTTTTCAGTTTTATAAGGTCTGAAAAGTGCTGACATCAGCAGTGTCCAGTTTGCCTTTAATATTTCTCACTTACTTGCATTTTAATTTATTAGAAAAAAGGGTTTACTTCAGTAAGTCTGATCGTCCGTTGTTTTATACTTCAAATGTGAAATTTGTCTGTGAATGGCAATTCAACGGCTGAAGAAGAGAAGAAGAGTTTGGGGGCGTTTTTATTTTCAAGTGTTAAAAATATAATTCTATTTGATCGTGTGAAATCTGGTACCGGTTTATACTCTTCCTCAATCTGAACTAATCCCCGCTACACTGCACGAAGTTGCTCTAAGGTCATACTTGTAACACGTTTTGTGGGGGTATGTGTGTGATAAACTAAATTATAAATGCATTGTGAATGCGAACTGACCCGACGCAAGGAATAATTGTAAGGACAGACTGTAAGCCTAATATTAGGCAAAAAAAAAACAAAAAACAAACGTTTACGATAACATATAAAAAACAAATAGGGTCGATAGGTCGGCTTTTTTTTCTCTAAACCTTTTTCACCTTGGGAGCGGTTTAAAAAAATTTGTAAAGATGATAAAAGTAAAAAAACGAAAAAGAAAAAGAAAAAAAGTTTAAGGTCGGGCCAAAACATTAAGGTCAGTCGGGATACCGTAAATATACTTTTTTTGGGTGGAGGGTGGGGTGGGGTGGTGAGCCTTACTTTTTGTGTAAAATGTTGTCATTGTAACAAACGTCTTACGTCCAAAAGTTGGGGTCTTTCTCTCTCTTTCTCTCAATGTATGTAGTTATTTTCTTCACTGGGCGATCTACTCATAGGCCTGTTATCATCACAGGGTAAAAATCAAGGCTCTGCGGTCTAACTAGTGGTGTTAGAAATGAGGCCATTAAACGAGGGCTTAAACATGCTGCTTTTTACTGATTGAAAATACTAATGGTGTCAGAGAGAAAGAGAGAGAGAGAGAGAGAGAGAGAGAGAGAGAGAGAGAGAGAGAGAGAGAAAGAAAGAAAGAAAGAAAGAAAGAAAGAGAGAGAGAGAGAGAGAGAGAGAGAGAGAGAGAGAGAGAGAGGGAGAGAGAATAACAAGGTGTTTCTGGGGTGTCGGATAGTGCAGTGGTTGGAGCACTCGCTACTGTGTCGCAAGTTAAGCATCGTCCAGTGCGGTTAGCATTTGGATGGGTGACCGCAAAACGTGAAGCGACAAATAACAACGCCCCCAGTTGACTCAACTGTGACTGAGTACCTATTCTCTTAAGGGTGGGGAAGGTAAAGCAGCGAGGGAGAGAGATGGGCATCACCCTCATTACGCTGTCCTAAGATAAGTGTGATCTCCAACATCACGCTCCCCTACGGCCACAGGCTATGGGACTACCTTTACCTTTACCTTTTTTTTTCTGCGCACGCGATTGTATAATTGTGTGAGTGTCTGTGCAAATCTGTGTGTGCGCTTGTTTGGCGTTCGTTCTTGCTTATCTCCGCACCTACATCGGTAATCATTTTTGTATTTCCAGACTTACCTGAAAATACTTTTTAAATAGAGAGGAAATCAGAACGAGCCAAAAATAATGTCGGTCTTGCAATCCGTTGGAAGTCATGTTTCAAGAACCACTGAAGGAATTTTGATCAAACGTCATAGAAGCATTACCTAGGTTAGTGGCCTGCTTCCCGTGCTCTACTGGTAAGGTCAAAGTCATTGGAGTCACTTTGTTGTTAAATACATTTTACTCAATATCCCAACACCTGCTAAAGCGATTTTGTTAAGTTTTGGTATACAGGTACTTGGGACATCAATCAGTAGCAGTCGGTCAATCGTTTGGTCAGATTTAGTGTGTGTGCGTGTGTGTGTGTGTGCGGTGTGTTCAAAAACACGCTTTTTGCCTTTAATCAAAAAATAACTGAACTGAAATTCATCCTTTTTACCCACGTGCATACTGTAACTACTGCTAAGCATGTTAGATCATTCGTAGTTGAACTTTCTCAAAGGTCAAGTCCATTGTGCCTCACCATTTTCTAAAACACGTTTTGCGCTGTACCAAAACATTGGCTGATCCGCTTTTTATACGTTTTGCCTCGCTGTAGTTCAGATCGTAGCCTGTCGTTCCTTCTTTTCCTTGTTGCTTCTTTACAATAAACGCCCTGTCAAAACACAGCCACCAAAATTACCACTTTGGAAAATGCTAATTTTATTTTATTGGCTATGTATGTGAGTGTCTGGAAATATATTTGAATGTCTGGCCATCTTCTTATGAATAAAGTCTATCAATACCGCTCAAAGTTCCTAACTTGCGAACTAGTTGATAACTTCGTGTGAAGTCTACCGCTATGCATTGCACCCTTAATCTCAACACAAACCAACAAACGTGGTTACCTTAAATACAACTGGCACGATCCAAACAAGGAATTGACTCATCAAGACTTCAAACATAAAGCTATGTGTATATAGTATTTCATCAACAGTTTGATTTAAGCAATCTGTAGAAATGTCAAGGACATTCTATTTTCACCAACAAGGTTATGTTAGTAGTTCAGTTTGGGAATAAGGAAGTTTTGAACTTTGAAATGGCCTCTACAAAAATAGACGGCCATTGAATAGAAGAGCAAATAAGGATTTTCGGTTTTTTAGTTCCTCTTTCCTCTGTGTGTGTGTGTGTGTGTGTGTGCGTGCGTGTGTGTGTGTGTGTGTGTGAAAGAGAGAGAGAGTGAGATATTTTATTAGGAGCAGAAAAAGATTTTAGCATTAATTTGCTAATCTTGAAAACAATCCTTTCAGTCACTCACATATTTGGTTTATACATTCATGCATAGATTTAAAATTAAAAGAACAAAAAAAAAAGCTAAATAAAAAAACACACAAAACTTTGCAACAAGGAAATTATCCACTGCATAATGTCTTTCCCTTCATCTTTAATTTCTTGCCCACGTAAGGTGTTCCATGCAATTTTTTGCACATGAGTTGATAAACGTCGTTTGCCAAGAAGAGCAGATTGACCATTCGTTCTAATGGAATTTAAAATGCAAGCAACTGATGACCTGTATTTGTTAAACCCCCCCCCCCCCCCCCCCAAAAAAAAAAAAAAAAAAAACATAAGAAACACGCCTTTGTTGCTGTTGGAGTTGCAATTTGGTTGAAGTCTGTAACTTGGGATGCTTGCGATGATATATATATATATAAAGTCTAAGGATGAGTTTCTCCCTGTTTTCCTTCTTTCCTTACACTTGGACTCAGCTCTGCGTCGACCTGTTTCAGTAGACCATCCACTTCCGAATCATTCTGATCCAAAAGGTCATCCATGTTAATTTCTTCAATATTTTCCTTTTGAGCATCATTGTGGTCATCCGTTCACTGTTCGTCCTGTTCATAAACAATGGGGTCTGGAACTGAACATCTGCCTTCGACATCGCTCTCCTTGCTTCCAGCAGAGATTTGTATCATTACAGCAATACTTAGCTTCGGGAAACCCTGAAACAGCTTTTGCTGCATACGGCCATTGTGTCCTACTGGTCAGCCTTCACTTACAGCGTATCCTTTATTGTAATTTGGGGGCTTTACTTTTACCATCACCAAATGACTGAAGTTTTAACTGCAATCGCACCAGTGCCGCATTTTTTTAGTTCCTCAGCTGTAATGCTCTATTGTTTTGGGCTTTGTCCGTCCGTCCCACATCCGTCCGGATGATATTTGCGCACTTTTCTCTGAAACCAATGGACGAATTTCTTTCAAACGTGATGTTTTGCTAGGAAATTGTGAACCCTACCAGATCACAAAAATATATGCATATTGGGTGAAATCATGATGTGTTGTGGGTTTTTTTCTAATCCTATTTTCTTCCAAACTTCACAAGGGATTTGGTTGAAGTATGGTATGTACTTAGAGTTTGCCTCCAAGGTAAAACCAAACTTATACAAAACGAGTAACGTAATCATCGTGACGTCATTTTAAAAAAAGATTTTTTTTGGTGAAATATTCATTTTTTAAAACATTTATGTAATTACAGTGTACAGATGCCTCGAGCCTTAAACAAAACTATGGTATATTGAATGACGTCATCATAATTAAATTTGAAATTGGCATCATCATGATTACGCAACTAGAATTGAGTAAATTTGGTTTTATACGAAAGGGAAAGTTCAAGTATATACCAAACTTGAACTAAATCCCTCCAGTTGTTTTGGAGAAAAAAGGATTATTAAAAAACAAAACAAATTATGACGTCACCATGAGAGAGAAAGAAAGAAAGAAAGAAAGAAAGAAAGAAAGAAAGAAAGAAAGAGAGAGAGAGAGAGAGAGAGAGAGAGAGAGAGAGAGAGAGAGAGAGAGAGAGAGAGAGAGAGAGAGAGAGAGAGTATTAAGGTATATTGTGCATGCGCCTTTGTGTGAGCGCAAAGTGTGTGAGTGTGTTTGTGTGTGTGTGTAGAGGAGGAGGGGGGGGGAGTATTTTTATGCGTACTGGTGTCTGCTTTCATGTGTGTATGATAGGATATAGTGATTGTGTGCCTTTTGAGTACTTGCTTGTGAATTCCATTTGCCCATGTTTCGCGCACATTTGGATTTCAATGTTTATATTTCATTATTATCAGAAGAAGTCTGGTATTATAACGCTTTTTCGTAATTTCTGAATAAATTGTCAAAGTGTGTGTGCGTGTGTGTGTGTGTGTGTGTGTAGGTGTGGGTGTGTGTGTGTGTGTGTGTGTGTGTGTGCATTCGCGTTTGCGTGCGTGCGTGCATGCGTGAGAAGGTGCGCTCCTGCGAGATCTTGGTATTCTAAAACTAGACTGTTCAATACAACATGACGGTGTTGTTGCGCTGGTGTTAAAACGTACATCACGTGGCAGGTGACTAATTAATATTTTATGTAAGCACACCTTTGGACAGCCAAGGAGAGAGGTGTAATACTCAAACAAGTCTATTACGCAGTTGGAAACTGTATATAACACAGTGATCTATTTTGCTAATTCATCCAAAGAACAATAACAACGACGATACTACTACTACTACTACTACTACTACTACTACTACTACTACTACTACTACTACTACTAATAATGATAATAATAATAATAATATAAAAGACACAAGATGGCAAGTCATTCAAAAGTATTTTCAGACACTCACAAACGTAGCTGGAAATTGTTTTTTCAAAGGTTTTATCGTTTTTGGCTGTTTTTGATTCGGCTTTCTTTTAAAGAAGCAAAAGGAAAGCATATATACAACTATCTTGTGATGATATCCTGGAGAAAATACGTTTATCTTACAAGGGGAGTAAGACTTGTAGATAGATGGGGCGTAACGCTACCTCTATCAGACGTTCTTTTACCAAAATTCCAATGTAGTGTGAGAGACTAATCACGGTGCTTGGTCACATAAAATTTATATTTGTTCTCGGGGGTTAAAGTATCATTTGGCTCACTTTAAGAAATGCTTATTACTAATCAAAGGACTAGTTTACTTGGTCTCAAGAGAAGGAGAGCTAGTGGACACACAACAATACAAATAGAATGACACCAGTGTATGTGATTTTAGCTTTTATATGTTCAACACAAATTTAACATGATTTCAATTAAATGTAAATTAATAACTATAACTGTTCAATGTGTTGGGCTATTTCTTTAGCAGTTCTTCTTCATTATTTGCTAAGCAGGTCTAATATTGATCTAGTGGTTTTCCGAGTTGGGTTAGACTTCAGTTGCAGTTGAGGGAGTCTTATCTGCTACGCATCGGCGAGTGCTTGAGTTCGTCGGTCTCTCTGAGGGGTCTTGCCTCTCAGGATGATCGGGGTGAGTCGTGTAGCTACAGGGCCGGACGTGGCGAGGTAGATTCTGGGTTGATCTCCTTTTCCACGGGAGCAAGCGTCATGCCTCGACTCCACAAACCGTCCCAGAGCTGAGCTGTAAAATTCAGAACTCTGGCTGCAATCTTCTATCCAGATATGGGTATGCAGTGCCTTCTGCAAGGAGTCTATAGCATCAGACGCCTGCCGAGGTTCCCATATGTACACTTCGATCCGAATCTTAAGGTTAAGATATATTAATCAACATGCACAACGTGTCAGAAACAATAATCGGTTTCTGTAAATATATATAACATGAATATACTAATACATGGCAATCAATATAATATATATAAACATACACATACCAAAACTACTAGTGTTAACTTACTTCTAGTCTCTGGGAATCGTGAAACTGTCTCTAGTCTATCACTTTCTTGGTGAGGCTGAGGCTTTATGGTTCACTTCAGTTTGCTCCTTTGACCCTCGTGGCTTCGCACTTAGTATTCGACTGACTAGCTAAGTTCTCGGATACGGCGATATGCAGGGGTCTCTACGTCCTCCGACCAATCATTTGATTCTCGTTCTAGTTAATCTCGCTCATACGGGAATCTTTTTGGAAATTTCTCTAACCTGTCCTACCTGTGGGACACGCTCGGTTACCTCTCGACTTGGAGTGTCAGGGGAGAAACAGGGTAGATCCAATAGAGATATGAGTCGCATGGGCTACTTATCGGGCAAGAGACCCTGGTCATATGGCCGAGTAAGCTACTTAACATTCTTGGTTAGCGAGGTCTGTTTGATTGTCTCGGGAACGAACGTTTCAGGGAGGTTAATTTAACACGTGCGAACTTCCCTTTAGATGACTGGTAAATTAACGTCGTTTTATTCAATACTAACTGTTTATCGCTAAGCTGAGTTACCACATCTTTGTAGTCAACATTTCTGCTGTTACATATCTGAACTATCTCCAAGCAAATAATTGTCCAAATCGGTTCAGCCAAGTTTTAGATACAGCGCAAGACTTGTTTAGCTGGTGAATCACAATGACTTTGACCTGTGACAATGTACAAACGCCAATGATCTAACATGCTTAGCTATAGTTAAAGTAACCGCAAAGTAAAAATGATGAATTTTGGTTCAGTTATTTCTTGAGATAAGGCAAAAAAATTGAAAATCTGAAACGGACCGACCGATCGACTGACCGATAACCGGACTGCAACTGAAAGATGGACTTATGATTTGAAGTACTTATTTACCAAACCTCATCAAAATCGCTTTAGCCGTTTTGGAGATTTTGAGCAAAACATGTTTAGCAATAAAATGACTCCAATGACCTTGACCTTATCGGTAGAGCAAATATTGTACAACGGAAGGCAGGCCACTAACCTAGGTAATGTTCCAATAACGTTTGGTCAAAATCCGTTCAGTGGTTATCGAGATATGGCTTCTAACGGACCGATAGACGGACTGGCCGACTGAACGCCGATACACAGACCGACCGACTTTTGGCTAGTTCTGATTCCCCCTGATTGTTTCAAAGTATTCCCAGATACGTCTAGAAATACACACACACACGCACACACACTCACACACACAAACACACACACACACACACACGCACACACACACCCACACACACACACGTATGAAATCGAACCCTGGCCTTCTCATGTGGAAGAAATATTCAGTTGATTAAAACGTTGGCGGTTTGTAAAAGTGAAAAAAGTTGAGATTGAACTATAAATGAATGAAGAAGTTTAACGTCTAAAAGAAAAGAAAAGAGATTACTCTTATATAGCGCACTTACAAGCTCAGAGAGCTTCTCAAAGCGCTGGCCACTACTATCCAGCAATCACAAAATAGTTTGCTGAAGTCAGGATTCGAACCCACGTCGCCCGAGACGCATGTACACAAGTCGTGCGCTCTGACGACTGAGTTATCCCTGCCGCGTCTACACCCACCCTTTAGCGATATGGCAGACGGGCTAACCATCCCAGGGAAGAAGGGTTAGGGACCTAAATCAACCTTAAACCATCAGAGCAATCATGCTGCGAAGATGGACAGTGAAAATGACCACTTTTATTTTGCACACCCCGGTATTCGAACCTGGGTCATCAGTGTGCTAGCTTCAACTATAATACAACGGGTAAAAGAGTGAAAGATATCAAACGGACTATACAGATTAAATTACTCCTTTAGATTTATGAACTAAAGTGAGAGAGAGAGAGAGAGAGAGAGAGAGAGAGAGAGAGAGAGAGAGAGAGAGAGAGAGAGAGAGAGAGAGAGAGAGAGAGAAGATGGGAATGGGGAGTGGGAAGGGGACACAACTTTGACGAGTCAATTCTGTGACGAGAGTCAAGGGCAACGGGGGCACAAACTCAAATAACACATTCATGTGGCATACAGTATAGCAGAGCGAATGGAAGCAAATAACGTGAAGCTGCGCAGTAGAGGGGAAGCGTGTAAGGAGCGGAGTGGAGGAAGGAGAGAGAGAGAGAGAGAGAGAGAGTAACAGTCCAAGTGAAAAACTGCTTGCATCAGCACTACTAGTAATATAATAATTATAGACTGAAATTAAAAGCAATTACATTAGATCTCCTTTCAATTATATCTTTGAATACGAAACGCAATAAAATTAATGAAAATCCAACACGGAAAAGAAATATCAGAGTTTCAGACAGATCAACTTCAGTCACATTTAGAACCTAACTCAAGTAGCGTCAGTACAGGATGAGAATCACTGAACTACCTGCCTGCCCTTGCAGCAATGACCTTCACTCGATACGTGGGCCTATTTTGCTTGGCGGAAGAATTTCAGCCTATATTTTTGTGGTAGATATTTATTACGCCTTCATGACACACTTTGTACCGCAGCTGCCAAAATGACTCATTGGGTGTTTGGCGATGTGTGTGTGTGTGTGTGTATGCGTGTGTGCTTATGTATATGTGTGTGTGCGTGGGTAGGCAAATACCTGTTAGTTGGTATGTGTGTCTGTGTGCAGATCAGATATGTTTGTGTATGTATGGTAGCTGTACATTGCTGCGGCCTATGTCAGGTTATGTGTGTGTGAGCTTCACTGTCAATGGTATGAAGTTTAAGGCCGTATTTTCACTATTAGATGGAAGAGTTTTTGTAATCTACTCTTTTGGTTTCTTGACTAACTTCATAGTGAACTGCGCTCAATAGTTGAGGTATTACAGGGTGTTCCAAAAGTCTTGGGCACATTTTGACATCGAATATTTCCGAAATTATTAAGGATATAAAAACGCATCTGGTAAATTAAGAAAGCTTGTAATCTCAATTTTTACATGGAATGTTCAAAGAGGTTCAAAGTGAGCACCATTGGTCACACGACACACACCAAGCCGATAGTCATATTCTTGCCAAACGCGTCTCAGCATTTTCTGGCTGAGTGAACGCCATTAATGGGTCTGAAAAGAAATAAAAAATTCAACAGCTTTACAAAAAACTTAATGTAATTAGCTTTAAAATGGCACAACTTTTATCTTACTACCATTCATAGTAATTGAGATATGGGGACTTCAACACCAATGGGAACACCCTGTATTTTGTCCTCTGTTTCTAGTCCCACAAACCACCACCACTGCTGCCAATTACTTTATACTACTACTACTACTACTACTACTACTACTACTACTACTACTACTACTACTATCACTACCATCAACCGAGTTTAACCTGCAAATTATCCTATAACATTCTTATAGGTGTCTGTGTCATTAGGAAATACAGTAATGAATGCAAAGCGATGGGAACGAAGTGCCGGTTAGTTAAAACAGAAGGTTACCCTTAACCCATTACTACCTACACATTTATTCCTCCCCCCCCAGTCCCGTTAATAACACATTAATTCCAAACCCCTATGGTGATGATGATGATGATGATGATGATGATGATGATGATGATGATGATGATGATGATGATGATGATGATGATGTAAACTTTATAACGCAGGTATGCAAAAGAAACGTTCATGCTCATTGCGCTTGAAAAAAGACAAGGGAGTGGCCATCCGATGTTTAAAAAGTTCAAATGTACACTAATATTTACAGGTAGAACCAGTGAAGGCCGGTTAGTTTACATTTAAAAAAAAAAAAAGTTCAGCGCCTTCTTGTATTATGACTACAGTAAAGACAATTTTGCTCCATGTCATTAACGCATTGATCCCTAGCCCCATTAGTACACTAAAGTTAATGCACTTTAGTCCACATCGTTAACGCATTAGTGCCCTGCGTGGTCCTTATTGTCAGCCACAACTATCATAGTCGACATCAACGTTAGTTGTTCTGCAGCAACGACACTCGAGCGAGCGACATGTTATAGATCAAATAGCAGACACCTGTGTTATAATAAACGAAGCGTCCTCTAATGTAAGGTTAAGGCTATAAATACACAGCCGCGGATTTGAGGCGTTTTGGGCTCTATGCACAAAGGCGTGGCGGTCACGTGCTGCGGGAATAACACAGCGTGCTCGAGTTTGAAAATGGTGAAGTACTGTGCTGCGTTTGGATGCTCTAACTCCGACGTAAACCTTTATGCAAAGAAAAGAACATTTCCTTTCATAGATTTCCACTGAAAGATGAAATATTGATGAACTCTAAACTGAATGTCAGTGAGAAATCGCTCTTTTAAAAAAGCCTGTACCCTGATAATAATTTGTCTGTAATCATTATTGCACGAATGTGCTATGTTCAAAGCCTCACAATATCCCAAAATGTCGGTAAAGTTAAACTTTTTAAGCAGCATTGGAGTATACGCGAGCGAGCTAAAAGAAGCCATGACAGCTTTGTTATTCCCGCGCCACGTGACCGCGCGCCGACTTGTGCATAGAGCCCATCATCGTCAACAGGCAAAACAGCTGCTGGTAATGTTATACCTACTTTAAAAGTTTCTGAATCGTTTTTGTTTTTAGATACAGATCATTCTTTTTTTTCCTGCAGAACTTACTGCTATCCTAATGGCATTGAATAAGATCATAAGCCTACAAAAGATTTTTTTAAAATATTATATTGTGTATGGACTCTAAATCAGTTCTTCAAAGTTTAAACTCGTACAACGCTTGAAGTGATATTATATATGGAATAAAATATCTTATTCATTGTTTAATCATAAATGATACTAATGTTCAGTTTTGTTGGATACCATCTCATTGGGGTTTAACTCATAATGAATGGGCAGAAAGAAATGCAAAAGAATGGGCAAGGACACAACACAATGCTATTCAAATTAATATCCCATTATTAAAAAAGAAAATATACAGTACAATTAAAAAAAAGATAAAACACGTTTTTCTAAATAAAACTATATATAGTGAAAATTCACAATATCCTCGACCAATAACCTCTTTAGCACATCGTCTTGCTTTAAATTCCTGGAGGACAAAGTACTGTTTGTTGTTGTTGCATAAATTTTTATTCATCAGATTGACATAAGTTGTATTGATGTAACATAAACAATTTACAAAATCTACCATGTGCACATCATAGATATTTTCCAAATTAATGAATTAATTAATCAAACTATAGAAATTATCATACTACTGACATACACATACACTTTTAACAACATACATTCTCTTGTAACAATTAGTTGACATTAAGGAAGCACACAAAAGAAAAAAAAAGCTTTCAACTTCACCTGCAATGATATTGTTTGCATTTGCAAAAATAATATAAATATAAAACATAACATTCATGACTGCAGTGTAACAAAACAATATATTCCACAAAAAATTCATCCTATTCAAAGTAAAGATCTTGACTATTGGGTAATCATAACAAAATCTTTAATTCATAGGCCTGTTGAACACTTTCTATAAAAATAACAGACAATCACATTATTTCATGAACAGTCATCGCATAAAGATGAATTTAATTATGAGAATATTGCATAAGATTAACGTTACTTTGTTATACGTATTTATTTATTTATGGTTTGATTTGTTTGTCTTCTTATTTTTGTTGTTTTAATTATTTTTGTCCATTAAATCAAGTATTGATGATATGTGCTTAATTTGTTATTTTTTCTCTCACTGGCAATGTATCACTTTCTCCCCCCCCCCTTTCCCTAGTCCTCTTTTACCTTCCCTACTCCCTCCCCCCCTTTTTTTGATAGTCTAAAATCACTTTGGTGAATAGACGTTAAATGAAATAAACAAACAAATTAACAAATTCATCGCCAACGCAGGCCTGAAAATGGCGACTAGTTTAGTGGCCATGGCTAGTGAAAAAAAAAATTGGCGACCAAAAAAAAAACTTTAGTCGCCAAATGCGAGTGCGCTAAAATGAACTTTTTTTTGTTTGGCTAGTAACATTTTTAGTTTGGCTAGTAAAATTTTTAAGTTACTAGCCAAAGGCTAGTGGGACCTTTGTTTCATTTTCAGGGCTGCAACGAGGCTTTAGTATAATTCCGTACGACCGTAAAACCAAAACTAGCGAACATCTCCCTTCTGTTTTGTTTATATCTATTAACCCAAAGGATTAAAAAAAAAACTTTTAACGCAAATCATTCCCATTTTTTATGACTCGAGCGAAGTTTGCTAGCGAGTTCTGGCCTCAATTTTGCACCTATGAATTTGCAGTTTACGTTCGTACGCGTATCAACGAGCAGACATTGACGTTATTTAGTTGGGTATGAAGTGAGATGACCAGCTACGAACGTCTTCAACCAGGGAGAACAGCGTTGAAGGGAAAAAAATATACTCATTCTAAATCTATGTTTTTGGACAGCAGAAAGACCGCATTCTTGTTCAGCTTTGAAGTAGACAAAATGCACAGGCTGAAGAAAAATATGTATGTAGGCTACGTTCTTTTTGCACCGTATTAGTTGAATTGAGCTGATACTGCACTATGTCATAGGAAACAAAATATATTGCTTGCTCATATAAAATGAATGCTTAAGGTGGAAGAACAATCGTCTTTTTGCCTTTGATTAGAGAAATGGCCGCAGAAGAACATTCCGCACTTCGTAGAATGGCTGCACATTAGGCTTTCGATGCGTGATAGAGTATCCACAGGTGCACTTAGTTGCAAGTAATTTCACATTTCTTCTCATTACCCCAAAAGAACAAACGGATCTCTTCGTTCGAAACCATCTGTTACATATTATGTGTAATGGTCAACAACTAACACTTTTTGCGGCATTGCCATCTTGTGTCGGTGTCGCACTCTATGTGTCACCGTAGCTATGCATTAGCGATTTTGCAAGTGTCTTTATCCTCAGCACGTCACCGACAATGAATGTAACAAGGCTTTCTTTGGTTTAGTGCCTCTGTACATAGCCACCTCTTTCTTCCACATAATTATATGTTTATTGGGGTCCGGCATCGGCATCGGCATCGAGATCAAATGTCAATTGACAAGAGCTCAAGTAACTACTTGTTCTCAAAGCTGACGGTGGGTCTATTGTTACTGGGCTCTGCACAATGAAATGCTATTACCCACTCGTCTTTGACTGCGGGGATCGGCTAATGTAATCACCCTGTGATTAATCTTAATACATTTATAAGTTTAGCTCGGTCTGTGTTAGGATGGGGTTACAGAGATAGGGAGAAAAGTGTAATAACTTCACTGACACACTAGCTCTCGCACGGCTATGAAACATAGGTAGTCCAGCCACTTGTTAACAGTAAATATCACACATTTATTTCCTCTACTCTATACATAATTCTCTAAACACTCTATTAACTTAAATGTTCAAATTCACTTCGAATAGTTCGTTCCTTGATGGATCTATGCTGCTACTGTTCTTGATATTTGCTAAGGTCTCATAATTGGGCTATTTGTTCTGTCTGGCCTAATTTTGGTTTCAGGAGAGTGGACTACCGCACATGCAGTCCTTCTATGTCAGTGTGGATGCACGCCTTCGGTGTCACTTAACTGCAGTTGATGTATGGTGATGGTGTCTCCTCCTTGGTTGTAGACTATAGGGCTATCGTATCTCAGAACTAGATGCTCCACTGCAAGTCGAATGTCAGGGGTGACGCTTAGTGGTCGTCCTCCTGCCTCGGGCCAACGATGCCTGCTCGTCTTTTTGACAATGTCAGGCTGTGGCTATACTGGGTTGAATTGAATTTCACCCGTCCCTGCTTTAGTCTTCTGCTATCTTTCAGCGATCTTTCAGAGCGTGGCTCTGTCTCGTGGGAGAGTTAGGCACAGAATGACTTACCTAGTGTAATGGTCAGCAAAAGCCCGCGAAAACCAGACTTCAAGTGGCGCCTCTGGCAGGTGTCTCTGGCCCTCGTCAGCTGAATGGTCACTGCCTAACTGAGCCAGCGTTAGCGTACACATGTTTAGCACACAACTGACTTGCGTCGTCTCATTGGCATCGACTTTAATTTACAAAGGCTACAGCAGGCTGAACTATTTAAGGCGAGAAGTCTTAGTGCAGGGTCGATCTAAATAGCCTTCTGTGACATCAACTATCTGCAACAGAGTCGTTTTACTCTTCTACTGCGCAGCGACGCCGCACGTTAACGAGCCCAATGATGATTGTGTCAAAAAAGCAGATGAGAGGTTGAAATAAACAGGTATATAATTATGCGTTATGGGAAGCTCCAGTTACAATATAGATCCCGATCTTTGCCAGCGCATTGAGTAAATAACCTATATTGCTTATCTTTTTTTTATGTGCCCATATATCCCTTCGTTGTTTTTCAAAGCACCTTGTTTTGTTCTTTCTACATGCGTTTTTGTTCTTGAACTGGACAAAACAGCAATGCCAAAAAAGAGAACAATCTGAACAAGAGCAACAGCAAGAAGTCCTACCAGACTGTGAAGCGGCTGACAAGTGTTAAACAGCCCAGGATTTTCACGATCCAAAGCAAGTCTGGCATATACCTTACAGAAGAACAAGAAGTCTTGTATAGATGGACAGAGTACTCCTCATTTACAACCACACACCAAACGAAAACCATCAGTTCTAGCTTGTCCCAAGAACAGAGAATAGGAAGAAACCCTCACAATTCTCCGAGAAGAAGTTGAGGCAGCAGTGTAATCACACAATGTGGGGAAGTCAACGGGAGTTGACAAAATACCCGCGGAATTGCTGCAAGCAGGAGAAGCGATAATTGACGCCATCACCATTATCTGTAACAAGATATGGCAGGGTGGAGAGTGGCATACACCATGGACCCAGTCACTTGTCATCACTCTTCCCAAAAAGATGAACCTTCAGGAGAATGAAAACTACCGCACTATCAGCCTCATCAGCCATCCCAGCAAGGTCCGCCTGAAAATAATACAGGTTTGAAACCCCAAGCTGAACAAATCATAACTGAATAACAAGCAGAATTCAGGGCAGGGCGAAGTACCACTGAGCAGATTTTCAACCTCAGAACCTAAGAAAGCGCTTGACCGAGTCTGGCATGTAGCTCGTGAGCAACCATGAGAGTATACAGCATCAGCCCTAAAATTATTGAAGTCATCAAAAGCCTGTATGACAAGGCTAACAGTGCAGTCCTCCACAACTGCGCCATCGGGAACTGGTTCAGAACAACAATTGGTGTGCGTCAAGAATGCCTACTCTTCCAACACTCTTCAACATCTTCCTACAGCGCATCATGTCAGATGCCTTTGTAGATCACAAGGGCACAGTCAGCATAGGGGGTAGAGCAATCTCCAACCTTCGTTTTGCGGATGACATTGATGGATTGGCTGGAGAGGAACAAGAACTTGAACAACTGGTATAGACGCTTGACACCACCTCCAGAGCCTATGGAATGGAAATAAGTGCAGAGAAGGCAAAAATGGTGACCAACAACACCAATGGCATCAACACGGACATCAAAGTCCAAGACCAATCCCTCAACACAGTAAATAGCTTTAAATATTTAGGAGCCATTTTATCAGACATTGGGTCCCTACAGGAACTGCGGCCCTGACTAGGTTGAAGCCCATTTGGAAAGACATGACCATCAGTCTACATTCCAAGATAAGGCTGCTGCGCTCCCTTGTCATCTTCATCTTCCTTATACGCTGGCGAAACATGGACCCTCACAGCAGATCTACAACGGAGAATACAAAGCATGGAGATAAGATGCTACAGAAGACAGAAATTCCCGATAAAAATGGACAATAAAGCGTTAAAAAAAAGACTTCTGGGCATTTCCTATACACAGCACATCACCAACAACGAAGTCCGACAGACTAACACACAAGCTATTGGACAACACGATGACAGGCTCACAGTGGTGAAGAAACGGAAACTCCGATGGTATGGCCACGTAACCAGAGCATCAGGCCTTGCAAAGACCATCCTCCAAGGCACGGTGCAAGGAGGCAGAAGAAGAGGGAAACAGAAAAAGAGGTGGGAGGACAACATTCGAGAATGGACTGGCTTGACACTGAACGAAGCCATGAGGGTTGCTGAGGACAGAGAAAGATGAAGTACGCTGGCTAAACGATCATCTGTGGTGCCTAACGACCTTCGAGTTACGGGATAGGACAGGATAGCTCTTCACTGCAGGCAGTATTTGAAAATATTGACGCTTGAAAATAAAATCATGTTCGTCGAGACAGTATGTCAGCATCCTGTTTCTCGTTCAGGATGATCTCTCGACCAGACTTCAATGAGGATGATGATGTCTACTTGCTCTACAAAAACTTTAAGCGCGAGAGGGTCAAATCAGGAAAGTGTCCCGGACCAAATACGGTGCCGGTAGCGTAGAACATTACATTACATGGTTAATGCTTAGGTCCAGCGGACTTTTCCGAGCCAAATCAGGGCCAGAGAAGTGAAAGAGGACTCACCCCTGATCCGCATAAAAGATCTGCCGAAACAACCCTAGTGGTAACACTGACGGCAATCTACCAGCCGGTCACTTTACAATAAAGACATCCCACGCAGAGGTCGCTAAGGCTATACTCTAATTTATCGAACTCACGTTTACAAAAACAAAATAGAATACAAACATCATTATAAAATTTCAACAAAACACATACATATAAAATGCCTACATTGCCAAATAATAACATCATAGGAAGCCCCAGTGACCATTTGGCAGAAAGCATCCAATATTCCCAAGCTGATCCAACAGATCTCACACACAAATGAGGAGCTTTGTCCCGGAAGAGTTTTCAAGAAAAATGGTAGGTGACTGGTCTAGCGAAGAAGAAGATAGTATAGTAGATTGATAGAACAGAGTTGGAATGAGAAAGAACAAATGAGAAAGACAGTGACAGTGTGAATTTAAAGCACTACATTTCCAGAAATTGTGGATACTATTTATACTGAAACCCCCGGCACCCACACGGGGGGTGGTAGCGTAGAAGAGAGGAACTGTAAATAATTTTGTAATTGAATCAGGAACTATATGTTTTTAAATCTTTAAATCTTTATGCACCGTGATATTCTAGTGTTATGAATACGGTCAACACATATTTTCACGAAACACTGTCGCTGGGATACATTTTAACGAGAAGCTTGATCACGCAGCCACAAAATTTCTCGTGATACTACTATACACTTTAGTTCAAATGGTGTAACTTTTACAGCGGTGTGATTTGGTAGTCAGTGAATCACGTAAGACAAAAACACAATTTTAATTGCTGATGAGAGAATGTAGGAGGAGGCGGGTACATGAAACAATCATTGGCGGTTCCAGTGCTTAAAGCGGCAATTGTTTGGGTTCATAAAACAAAATATTCTGCCACCTCAGGAGGGGTAGTCAGAGAGAAGATCGTCAGGGAGGAGTTTAAAGGAGGCAGTAATATAGGTTAGAAGAGAGAGACTTAGAGTTAGAAAGTGGGAGAGAGAGAGAGAGAGAGAGAGAGAGAGAGAAAATGTGTGTGTGCGTGCGTGTGTGTTTGTGTGTATGTGAGAGCTAGAGAAAGTCTGTGTGTGTGTGTGTGTTTGTGCGTGCGCGCGTGTTTTGGTGATATAAAGAGAGAGATTGGGTGGGTAAATAAGGAACAGAGTGTAACGGGCCCGATAAAACTGTTCAAAAATGAATCAAGAAACTGAAAAACATTAGGCCCCGACTGTTAGGTAATTCTTTGAAGACATTTTTTTTCCTGGCGAGTTCTTTTCTTTCTCTTCCGAAATTGAAACATATTTTACTTAAAGGCCTAAGCATTTTTTCCCCTTCGAGTAATTTTCAAATTATATGATAATTGTGCTCACTTTTTCAATCAGTGAATAAGTTCAACATATTTTTACCGGTATGCGTAAATACTTTTAAAATTAAACGTTCCCTGATGTAAGTTTTCTTCAGATTTGTAGGCCTCCACACTTCTTCACTCCATTAACAACCTTAAACATATCTTATCCTCATGTAGCCTATATTATTTCCAAGTTAATTGAAGTATGTGTTTATGGGAAATAGATTTTTGTGCACTTTACAAGCTTTGGGAGAAAAAACATAATTCTTTTTTCATGTCACCATAATCTTTACAAGAGGTTCAACAGATTCCTGAGAAGGTCACGCAATGTTTATTTACATGTCGAATGCGCACGGAAGGTTTAATCCCTTCATAATCATTAGGCCTGAGGTATTTGTTGATGTGCTCACGATAAAATGAGTTGGAGGTGGAAGATGTGGGGTAGATGGAGAAACAGCAAGAGTAAAGAAAGATTAGGCGTGATGAAAGAAGAAGAAGAAGAAGAAGAAGAAGAAGAAGAAGAAGAAGAAGAAGAAGAAGAAGAAGAAGAAGAAGAAAAAGAAGAAGAAAAAGAAGAAGAAGATGGATGGAGATGATGATGATGTCGATGTGGATGATGATGATGTCGATGATATTGATGATGATGATGATCATGGTCATTGATCACGATGATGATTGATAGTTGAAATGGACGAGGAGACGAAGATGAAAAGAAGGGATCAGTATGGAATGAGGCGGAATTGGGGGATGGGAGGGGCGAGGGGAAAAAAGAGAGAGAGAGGGAAGGAGGGAGGGAGGGAGAGAAAGAAGAGAGTGAGAGAGAGAGAGAGAGAGAGAGAGAGAGAGAGAGAGAGAGAGAGAGAGAGGAATGCGAACCAGCATATCTACTGACTGAGGAATCGAACATCAGGCCATTGACCGTGTGTGCAAACAGCATACCGCTAATCAGTAAGAGAGGCTGGTATCTGTTGTGTAACGTTCAAGTGTGAAACAAGCCATAAACGTTATGTTTTATCGATGCGTCATGCAACGAACGTTTAGCCTAAACCCATGGGAAGTGTTGATAGGATCACTGTTGCCAAAAATGTGTACAAGAACCCTTATGTGGAATATAGATTTTGTACGTATTTTTTTGTGTGTTTTAATGCATTAAACTTCACGGCTACATAACGCAAAAGATTACGAAAAGCGCACGCACGCACGCACGCTCCAGTTTCTATGAGCTAAGAAATGTCATCCATTTAAAGGTTGCATGGCAATGTCGAATGTGGGAGAAGTAGAAAACAGCGCAGTCATCACTTTACTCTACAAAGCAAGTACCGAGAGAACTCCGACACGCGAGACAGCAAAACTACACATTTCCTTCAAAAAGTTGGTCTAGACAAAAAAACAACTGCAACTGATCTCTCTATCCTCATTATCTTCCTCATCATCATCATTGACATCGTCTTCCTCTCTTGTTCTTGTTCTTCTTGTTCTTGTTCTTGTTCTTCTTCTTCTTCTCTCTGTCTCTCTTTCTTTGTCCCCCACACCAAAAATAAAATAAAATAAAATAAAATAAACAAAAATCCCCGTTAAATTGTCCCTCGTTTTTTTCATTGAACTCATCTCCTTTGCGTGCTGTTTTTTTATTTAATTTTTTAATCACTTTCTCATTATTTTATTACAAATATTATTTCATTATTTACACCAATGATCCAAGTTAACATGAAAACCATGTTCCATGACAAGGACCCATGTCGTCATAATACCATTTTCCAATTTTACACAACGCCGTTGGTGACCTACAGGTGACTGACCTTTTTATTAAGGCCACAATGACCTACACACACACACATACGCACGCGCGCATTCATACACACACATGCAAACACACACACACATGCGCGGCCAGGAGCAATACACCACACGCAGTCTCACTTTCATCTCTCTCTCTCTCTCTCTCTCTCTCTCTCACACACACACACACACACACACACACATAAAACATATACACTGGACCAATGCTCTCAAGTACTTGGGGTTACCTAATGCAACACTTAGAAAAGACATTGACTGTCAGACGTCAGTGTTAAAAGTGCCAAGGCATTGTTCTTACATTGAGCACTTAGTTTTCGCTCAACGAGCTTATCAAGGCTTTGGTCATGCTTGAGCTCAAATTCCCCCAAGACTTATATTTCCTGCGAAACTGAACTGTTCAACGCACTGAATCTAGACGTTCCACTAGCAGGCTTTAAGTGCCTTTATGGTCTTATTGTCAATAACTAAATGTGGTCATTTTTAAAAAAAAACTGGCTCCGAAACGATCCGGTGAGGGCTGGAGAGGACAGCATTGAGGGAAGGGGAATGTGAGGAAAAGGGAGTGAAACGCAGTATATAGAGTCATTACAAAAAGTCGATTATCAAAGAACATTCTAAGGTCAGCATCGACAATGGAATCCAGTTTTCCTTGCACGCTTAGGGGAGCGTTCTACCCACTGAGCTAGCCGTGCTGTTCTTTTACCCTCTTACATCGCAGACACCTCTTTGTCATAATAATGTCACTTACCACCGTTTTTATATTACTTACCAATGTTTTTCGCATCATTTATGATCGTTTTTATAGCTGGACACTAACGAAGGCACGGTAAAGAATAGTAACAGTCCTTTCTCTATGCAAGGCGCAGATACAAGTAGGCTATACAAGTTTCAACCCTACACCAGTTGTGCCAGTTCTTAATGTTCATTTCAGTACATGGATTGTTGTACACGCAGGTTAGTTACGGTATAAGTAGCATGCACCATTTCGGATGGCTAATGTGCACGTTTGTACGTTTAAGCACTGGTGTCTTGTTATAGTGTGTGACAAAGTAGTGGTATTCTATGGTTGTAGACTAAAATAGTTGAATTCTCCTTGAACCTCGCTATGTTTTCACTCTCGCTGACACCATATGCTATTTGCTATGGACCTTACCCTCTATCCGCTCAATAAACCTCCACAGAAAGAACTTAACATTGATGCGCCTACAGCTTCCATCTTCTGTTTCCTCTTGTCTCCTCTTATCTATGTCTGTCTGTCTGTCTGTATCGCTTCTCCCACTCAACATACACCTGAATAAATTACCTACGTATGAACATTCACGTGCATTATGTTTAACATATACTTAATATATCATGACTTATAACAACTGTTGACATAGTTAAGGCCAGCTTTGCATTATAACACATTGGTTATTGGTGCACACCGCAGTTCAACTAGGTCATCATGCAAAACATTAGTACTTACCCTATCATGCCACGCTCTTCTGTAGGTCAAGGGCAAATGGCCCCTTATGTCGATCCGCCCAGACAGCGTGGCCGAGCTTGTTGAGACTTACTCCCGGTTCATTGATCTTAAGAGGAAGTAGGCCACAAAGACTCGGCGGCGCTGTGTGATTTCACCTCTAAATACAATGTTTTGGTGCATTATATAAAGATGTCAGCATTAACTTATTCACAATTTATGATTAAGTTAGGGCAGAATTCTTTCCAATGGGGTGATCATTACGTTGTATGTTCATCATCATCATCATCATCATCATCATCATCATCATCATCATCATCATCATCATCATCATCATCATCATCATCATCAAAGAGAAATGTAAATACTTTGACAGGCATTGAAGCGTGCAGTGGCAATGAGATCGTTGTTCTTCGCTCTATGGCTGCACAGCGAGTGTACGGCAGGCTAAAAGTAAACAATCACGTGCTTTACCGTATTCATTGTGTGAAAAATGTGGTCCGCATTATTAATTAGTTTTCTATAGTATTGTTTGCATGCAATAGTGAACACACATTAAGTTCGTTTAGGTCAAAAACTGGATCATAATGTTCATAAGATATATCTTCTTCATTCATGCTGGTATATATGATGAACAATGACACACTCACTACACACTCTCATTACACACTCTCACTACACACAGGCGCGCGCGCACGCGCCTGCACGCAGACAGACATACACACACCGGTGCGCGCACACGCACGCACTCACACCCAATGCATTACTATTACATTACATTACATGATTATTGCTTTAGGTCCAGCGGACTCTTCCGAGCCAAATCAGGACCGGACAACCCCTGATCCGCATAAAAACATTGAAACAACCCTAGTGGTAAAACTGAAAGCTCTCCACCAGCCAGTCACTTTACAATAAAGACATCCCACGCAGGGGACGCTGAGGCTGTACTCTAATTTATCGAACCCCCGTTTACAAAAACAAAATAGAATACAAACATCATTATAAATTATCAACAAAACACATACATATAAAATGCCTACATTGCTAAATAATAACATCATAGGAAGCCTTAGTGACCACCTGTCAGAAAGCGTCCAATATTCCCAAGCTGATCCAACAGACCTCATACACAAATAAGGAGTCTTGTCCTGGAAGAGTTTTCAAGAAAAAAGGTAGGTGACTGGTCTAGCGAAGAAGAAGATAGTATAGCAGATTGATAGAACAGAGCAGGAATGAGAAAGAACAAAGGAGAAAGACAGTGACAGTGGGAATTTAAAGCACTAAATTTCCAGAAAGTGGGGATACTATTTATACTGAAACCCCCGGCACCCTAACGGGGGGTATGCATTACTATGAAAAACCTTGATCCTACATAAAATGTAACCAATGAGAGCCGCTAGAGATGCGTATATAATTAAGGTGCAGTGCAGTTCTCTTATACAGCACACTTTTCAAGTACAAAGAGCTGCTGAAGGCTCTTCCCACAATATTACCATTGTACAGTAATGCGCAATACAAGCAGTACTATTAGGAGTCCATTCAGGGTCAAACGCAAATTATTGCATCACATTTTATTTTCCACGACTTTCCACACACTTCGCATTCTAACTTTAAAACACCCCCCCTCCCCCCTCCCCCCCCCCGCCCATACGTACATCTGTTGGGTCTCGACAGGAAGTCCTCTCCAGGATCGCTCAAACAACTGCGACCCTGACAAGTTTGAAGCCTATTTGGAAAGACAGGACCATAAGTCTTCACTCCAAGGTAAGGCTGCTGCGCTCCCTTGTCATCTCCATCTTCCTAAACGCTTGCGAAACATGGACCCTCACAGCAGATCTACAACGAAGAATACAAAGCATGGAAATGAGGTGCTACAGAAGACTTCTGGGCATTTCCTATTCCAAGGACATCACCAACGACGAAATCCGACAGACCATCACACAAGCCATTGGACAACACGATGACATGCTCACAGTGGTGGAAACGAAAAATCTGTTGGTATGGTCACGTCAGCAGAGCATCAGGCCTTGCAAAGACCATCTTGCAAGAACACGGTGCAAGGAGGCAGAAGAAAAGGGAGAAAAATGAGGTGTTAGGACAACATTCGAGAATGGACTGGCATGACCATGAGCGAAGCCATGAGGGTTGCTGAGAACAGAGAAAGATGGAGTACGCTGGTTAAACGATCATCTGTGGTGCCCCAACGACCTTCGAGTTACGGGATAAGATATGATAGGATAGGAAGGACTCACTTAAGCCTTGTGCTTCCGTGCGCCCTGATGTTTTGCCTTGTCCTATTATCTGGTTTATTGATTACATTTATGTTTAAACCGAACGCAAATTATTTATAATTTGAGCTGTTCTCTTGGCCCATTGTGGTTGTGACACTCTTCCCCACCAGTAATTTGTTAATGATCGGTGGTAACAATGGCTAGCTCAAGATCGATGGCGTTACGCCGTGAAGGAACTATCAGCAAATGTGTGTCTTGGTGGTGGCACCGATCCTTGCTTCCTCAAAATTGCGCTCAGTGGTCGGAGACGCTTTAACAAGCGCAAGTTGACTTGTTGGGAATCTTTAGTCCTATATCCTGAAGGCTTTCGTCTTAATATCTTGAACTTGACTGAGCTGGTGAGGATGTTATTTACAACAACAAATAGTGGACTTTCACTTGTAGGTGCATGATCTTAAGGAGAGTAGTAGTTAGCGCTGAAAGCAGCTTTTTGAGTCGGTCTGCAGCCATGTAAACAAGCAAAAGGACAGCATGACAGTACTTAGTTTAAAACCTGACTTTGTATTTTCTCCTGATCACATACGACCATTTTGGAGTTGAAAACAGCGAGGCATATCAATTATAGTTTTGATAATGTTGCATTACTATAGGCCTAATTTATTGAGACCTCCTGACACTTGTGCATGAAGAACGACGCGTGGTAAGCAGTGACAGTGACAGTAGCAGCAAAGGTCGCTCTCCGCGGATCACGGCTTTGCACGGCTGACTGGTTTCATTCGCTTCACCAGATATATGTAGGCTCGTAGGTACGTAGCCTGACTGTATGACTGACTCCTTTAAATCACCTGACCTGTCTGTCTGTCTGTCTGTTTTCATAACTCCATAAGTTTACCTCTATCCTATTCCTATTCCCGTAACTCGGAAGTCGTTGGCGCATCACAGATAATCGTGTAACCAGCTTACTCCATCTTTCTGTCCTCGGCAGTCCTCATTCACCTCTACCTTTTATTTCTGCTGTAACGTTGTCATCTGCTTGTCATCACTCTTCCCAAAAAAGGTAACCTTCAGGAATGTGAAAATTACCGCACCATCAGCCTCCTCAGCCATCCCAGCAAGGTCCATCTTAAAATAATACTCAACAGGTTGAAACCCCAAGCTGAACAAATCATAGCTGAAGAGCAAGCAGGATTCAGGGCAGGGCGAAGTACCACTGAACAGATTTTCAACCTCAGAATAATCTGCGAGAAATACATACAGCACCAACAACATCTAGACCATGTGTTCGTAGACTTCAAAAAGGCGTTTGACCGAGTGTGGCATGCAGCTCTGTGGGCAACCATGAGAGTGTACAACATCAGCCCTAAAATTATTGAAGTCATCAAAAGCCTGTATGACAAGGCTACCAGTGCAGTCCTCCACAACAGCGCCATAGGAAACTGGTTCAGAACAACAATCAGTGTGCGTCAGGGATGCCTACTCTCTCCAACACTCTTCAACATCTTCCTAGAGCGCATCATGTCAGATGCCCTTGCAGACCACGAAGGCACAGTCAGCATAGGGGGATGAGCAATCTCCAACCTCCGTTTTGCGGATGACATTGGTGGATTGGCTTGAGAGGAACAAGAACTTGAACAGCTGGTACAGAGGCTTGACACCACCTCAAGAGCCTATGGAATGGAAATAAGTGCAGAGAAGACCAAAATGATGACCAACAACACCAATGGCATCAACACGGACATCAAAGTCCAAGACCAATCCCTCAACACAGTGCATAGCTTCGAATATTTAGGAGCCATTGTATCAGACAATGGGTCCCGACAGGAAGTCCTCTCCAGGATCGCACAAACAACTGCTGCCTTGGCGAGGTTGAAGCCAATTTGGAAAGACATGACCATCAGTCTACATTCCAAGGTAAGACTGCTGCGCTCCCTTGTCATCTCCATCTTCCTATATGCTTGCGAAACATGGACCCTCACAGGAGATCTCCAACGAAGAATTCAAAGCATGGAGATGAGGTGCTACAGAAGACTTCTGGGCATTTCCTATACCCAGGACATCACCAACGACGAAGTCCGACAGACCATCACACAAGCCATTGGACAACACGATGACATGCTCACAGTGGTGAAAAAACAGAAACTCCGATGGTATGGCCACGTCACCAGATCATCAGGTCTTGCAAAGACCATCCTGCAAGGCACAGTGCAAGGAAGTAGAAGAAGAGGGAGACCGAAAAAGAGGTGAAAGGACAACATTCGAGAATGGACTGGTTTGACACTGAGCGAAACAATCAGGGTTGCTGAGGACAGGGAAAGATGGAGTACGCTGGTTAAACGATCATCTGTACGACCTCCGAGTTATGGGATAGGATAGGATAGGATAGGATAGGATAGGAACGTTACTGGAAAAAAAATCTTCTTCCTTCCTCCTAACTCTCCCTCTCTTTGTTGACACACACGCACACACACACACGCACACACACACACACACGCACACCCGCACACACACACACACACACACACACACACACACATTATAGGCCTACAAATAAACAATACGAATCATCAATGATCAACAGAACAATCCTTGGTACCTTGTTTTACATTTCACTGTTTTAAACTTCTTTCTTTCTTTCTTTCTTTTTAAATAATATGAGCTGCTTCTAAATCTTGTAATTGCCCTATATGTGGATAAATAAAGTTGTATTGAATTGAATTGAATTGAATTGAATCCTTTCTCTCCCTCTCTAAAACTAAAGAAATTTGCTTTGAAGAACACCATGCGAAAGATCCTGCCCTGCTTCGCCCCCTGAAAATTGCATCTGAAAATGTAGAACAGGTTGAAACCTTTAAGTATTTAGGGACGGTTTTAGACAAGAACTTGAAGTTCAGTGATCATGTTGGTTTTATTTGCAAAAAGGCCAATCAAAGGATGTATCTAGTAAGAAAGTTGAAAAATTTTGGGGTCAATGTACGTCATATCTTAGAAATAGTTTACAGATCTCTAGTAGAAAGTATTCTATGCTTTAACATTGTTAACTAGTTCGGAAATCTTGGCGTTAGAGACAGGAACAGACTCAACCGCATTGTAAACCTAGCTAGCAGAGTGATAGGAAAGACACAAAAGCCAATAACAGTAATATATAAAGATTTTGTAAAAAGTAAAGCTAGAAAGATTATGTCTGATAACAGTCATCCCATGTGTAGATCATTTGAACTGTTGCCCTCAGGTCGGAGGTTTAGAACCCCGGCCTGGAAAAGAAACTTGTATGGCCACTCTTATGTACCAAGTGCAATCCGCATCTTAAATTTAAGCAAACTGTAATACCCCCAGTTACCTATATTTTTCTTCTGTGTACTGTGATGATGTAATGTAATATGATGTGAGTTGTGCAATGAAGCAAGCTATTATGCGTATGACTGTCTTAATTAATGTTTTATATAACAAAAACTGTTAATATTTCTTTTAGTTTTTAATCTTTCCGTCTTAGTCTTTGTGCTACTAAAGACAAATTTCCATGTTATTGTATTTTAACTATGGACAATAAAGATTCGTATTCGTACTCTCATCTCTTACTTTAGCTCTCTCTCTTCCTCCAGCACAAAAAATTCCCACCGACTCCCCTTTCTCCTTCTCCCCGCCTATTTATTCTCTCTCTCTCTCTCTCTCTCTCGCTTTCGCCTGCTCACTCGCTCGTAGTGTGGCACTATTTCTCAGCGCGCAGTAGATAGACCTAGTGCTGAGCCGGCGCACGCTGTGACGTCATTTTTGAAGATTAAAACATAGATTGAGGCCCTGCCAGGGTTGGAGGTTGAAAAATAATGGTGACCCACAAACGACATGCAAATCAGGATCAAGGTTGTGGGACTCCGATCTTCCCTTCCCGCTTTCCTTCTGCGCCATAAAACTGTCTGCACTTGTCAGTTAGCTTGGACACTGAATCTTTAAAAATACACCAAATTTACGCACAATAATATTTCACGTATGAAAAAAACAGTAAAACGCCAGGTATATTATGTTAATGTTGAAATAACAGCATGGCCACTACACAATTATAAAACAAACGAAAAATAACGATTTTTTAAAATTCAAATAAATAAAACAATTTAAAAAAAAAAAAAAGAAGAGACAACATTTTCTTTTTTTTTCTTTTTTTTTTGAGGGGGGAAGGGGGGAGGAGGAATAATAATAATAAAAATAATGTACGAATGGAAAACATGAAGGACGGGAAGAGCGGATTAATTAATTGGCGAAATAAAGGTGATTGAGGGACAGAAATACGAAAAGATAAACATAGGGGCCGGCAGACTGATGTACAGGCACAGAACATATTGACAGATAGGTAGAAGTAGAAAAAGAGATTTCTCTTATATAGCGCACTTACAAGCTCAGAGAGCTTCTCAAGGCGCTGGCCCGTAATATCCAGCAATCACACAATAGTTTGCTGAAGTCAGGATTCCAACCCACGTCGCCAAAGACGCGCTCACACAAGTCGTGCGCTCTGACCACTGAGCTATCCCGGTATAAACAGAGAGGCCGGCAGACTGATGTACAGGCAGAGAACATATTGACAGACAAGAAGAAGTAGATTTGGTGATAGGCATATAGTTAAGTAGGTACATACGCACACGGCAGGCAGACAGAAGGACGGATGGATAGATAGACTAGATAGATTAGATAGATAGGTATAAGTAAGACAGACAAAGGGATATATAGATTGGCAGACAGGCAGACATAAGGGGAAGGCGTAAGTGAGCCTGCCTACGCGTGCTCTTTGTTGTTTGTTTGTAGATTATAGTCACACGACACTTTCGCATATAGGTGACTACTGGACCGATTTATACTGACACCAGCGGGCCAGTTGTTGGTAAAGGGGAAAATAATATGATCACACGTTGACCAATCCGGGATTCGAACCAGCGACCTTTCGGTTACTAGCAAGACGCTCTTACCAACTGAGCTACCCGGCCCCTCATCTACACGTGCACAAAATAGGTGGTTTTTCTATTAGGCCATTGGCGGAAGTATTACAACTTTGAAAGCTACTTGACAGGGAAAACGTACGGAAGGAAGAATGTAAGCGGTAGCCAAGATGGAACAAAAGGGGAACAGAATGGAAAGAAACTAGAAAAGATGGAAGGGCGGGATGAACAGAAAAAAGAAAGAAAGAGAGAGAGACAGAGAAGAGACAGAGACAGAGAGATAGAGACAGAGAGATAGACAGACAGACAGACAGACACAAACAAAACAAGGGCAAGCATAACCCATTAACGCCCAGTGTCCTTTTTAAAGGACACTTAAAAAAAATTCCCTACCATCAAATTCAACTTTTTAAAAAATATAGATTGTCTCCAGAGGCTGTGCATAGGTTAAACTTTGTTATTCTAGTTTCACCAATTTCCGATCCAAGTTTTGTTGGTGCTGAAGAGACTCTACTTTCTGTTTGCCCCAAAATGGCGGAGAAAACTACACACTCGAGAAGGTAAGACTCTAGTTCTACCAATATACTTAAAACATCTACAGAAATGGTTGTAAAATGTGTCTAAATGTTACATTTACGCATTCTTGTCATAGTTGCCATAATCCATTGAAACAATGTACGAAAAAAGCCTAAATTACAAGTGTCCTTTTTAAAGGACATTGGGCTCAACAGACCCCGGTGTTTCTCTCAGTGCTTTGTCCTTTTTAAAGGACACTGGGCTCGACAGACCCCGGCGTTTCTGTCATTTTTAAAGGACAGTGAGCGCAAATGACACAACAATGCCTAAACAGTTTTCACTCTCTGACATTGGGATTTCAGCACTGAGACTACTGTGGCTTTGTTGTTGTTTTTTTTTTGTTTATCTCAGACTACTGATGTATAAAAATGCGATATATAAAATTTGGGTTTCTGTGTTTTTTTCCTAGGCCGTCGAAGGTGTTCACGCTGAACGAAGTTATATCCATGTTGGAAGATGACAGCGAAGTCGCCTCAGTGAAGATCTACATCGATCCGCCAACTGGGACGATCAGGGCAAACAGAATTGAAAACTGTCCTATTGACCTCAAGTCAGTGAAAAAGAAAGCACGTGGCTCATGTGACTTCAAGCACGACATGAAGGATGACCTCATTGTCTGTGAATGGAACGACAACTCGGTTGTCACCATGGCTTCCAACGCATCCACCGTGAACCCTTTGGCAAAGGCAACTAGGTGTCACCTCATGAGAAGAAGAAGGTTCTTGTTGATCAGCCAGACATGATCAACAAGTACAACAGATACATGGGGGGTGTCGATCGGCTTGACCAAAACGTTGGATCGTATCGCATATCCATGAGATCAAAGAAATGGTGGTGGCCATTGTTTGCGTTTCTGCCAGACGCAGCCGTCAACAATGGATGGTTGCTGTACAGGATGTCCCCGGCTCATGAGAATCAACCTCTGGACCAGCTGGCTTTCAAAAGATCCGTGGCTCAAGTCTATCTTCAGCTACTGAGGTCTCAGCAGCATCTGCCACGCGCGGTGCAACCTCAGCAAGCCAAACGCCAGAAAATGGCAACAGAGCTTCGCCACAGCAATGCAGGCCACCACTTGAGGTCAATGCCGAAACAAAGGCGATGCAGTCTCTGTGGCAAAAAGGCCAGCATGTTGTGTGGTGCGTGCAACGTACCACTGCACCAAAAGTGCACTGCGCAGTTTCATGCTTGATTTGTCAATGATGATAGTCATTTTCTGTGACTCACTAAGGGTCAACGTCAGACAGTTTGAAAGAATTGTCCTTGATTGACTTCAACAATCAGATGTTTGGTCATTTTAGTACAGATAGTACATGAAACAATTTATATTAACGTGACTTTGTAGTGTTTGCAGTTTTATTGTTTATGGTCAAGTGAAAAGATGGTAATTTACATGAACAATAATTTGGTAAAGGTTTGTTTTTGTGCTGTTTGAAGATTCGTTGTCACGAAACCCAATTATTTTCATTATGATTCATTTTTTCATGCAAAGTGTCATGTTTAACAAACAATAGACAAGGCTTCAAATTGGCCACCTTTAAGTATCTTAACAAAGCACTGGGAAAAACACCGGGGTCTGTCGAGCCCAGTGTCCTTTAAAAAGGACATTTTGAAAATTTCAAATAAAATCAATAAAAATGTTAAAATCCAAAAATCTGTTTTGCTTTTTTCATTTGCACACCATTTTACATGTTATATGTGAAAAACATGAGTTTTTACGATTATGGTCATAAATGGGATAATTATGGAATAAAGCCTGAAAATAAGAAGGTGGATGAAAAAAAAAGAAGAAAAAAGTTCGAAAAATAGAAAAATAGGCTCAAATAACAAAAAAACATATTAGAATTTAAAATATATTCACGTACGTGCGCCCGCGCGCGCGTACGCACGCAACACATTCTCACACACCCATTCACACACACACACACACACACATTCAAGATTCAATCCCATTACTTGCCTCTTTTTGGGATGCGGAGGATACAAAAACGTAAGCATAGCAATCAAAATTCAGTGGTATAAAATTAACAATAACATTGCTAACATTCCAACTTTAACATTCAAAACAATAAAATTCTGCCAATATTGTTAATATTATTGGTGTGCGCCCTTTCTTAATGTTATAAATTTACTCAATTTGGGTAACACCTGTTTTCTTTCCCGAAACAAATTACAGAAGTTAAACATTGACTTGAACGAGAAATATTTCCTAAAAATAAACAATTATCGAACGTGCTTGTGTTTTGGACACTCACAAATAAAGAGAAATTCGTCCCCAATAGAACCCATATTACAGTCCCTACAAAATCTTTCTTTCCTTATTACACCTCCAGCCTTCCTAATTCTATTTGCAACTTGTGATCTGAACAATGAAATGTTAACAAAGTGTAACTTGAGAGATATATTTTGCACGAGCAAACTGTAATTTAATACTTTTGTAGAAAAAACATTTTGCTGCTTTCGTCAAGTGACTGTTTCCATGTCTGCATAAAATTATTCTTTAAAGATAGGCATATATTTTTGCATAACAAATCTGAACTCTTAAAATGTTGCGTCTTCCATACACAGTCATAACCAGTCTCAACCAGAATACTCTTAATATAATTTAACCATTGTGATTTAAAAAAAAAAGATTCTGAACACAATTGATGTATGTTTTTATACATTCGACGTTAAAATTTAGCAGAAGACGTAGATTGAATAACTCATACATACATTCACACACATACTCTCACACACGTGTGATCTTACAAGAAGAAGAAGAAGAAGAGCAGCGTGTTAAGCCTACAGTCAAGTGCCAAGGGCATGCAGGGGTAAAAAAATATTACTGACTATCGGCCTTTTTTTTTTTTTTTTTTTTTGTATCAGTTTATAGTCCCCTCTCTTCCCGATAAGGATTTTCAGAGAGGAGACTCTTACTATCGGCCTCTGCTGCCAACGGTTAAATAACAGAAGGCCAAACAATAAGAGAGGGAGAAGGCCTCGTATAGAATGAACATTGAGGTTTAACGTCTACACCCACCATTGGTGACATGGCAGGCGGGGATAACCATCCCGGGAACAAGGGGTGGGGACCTAAATCAACACTGAACCACCAGATTAATCACTGTTAAAATGGACAGTGACAAATGGCCACTTTTATCTCGCCTATCGCGGGATTCGAACCTTGGTCATCGATGTGCCAGGCGAACGCTCTACCACTTGATCTACGTCGATGGGACAACCTCGTCTAGTCTCAGCCTTAATGCTGTAAGGGTCGTGGAGGTTCAAACACTTTTCTCCAGGTTCTCAGATCCCGAACCTAGGTTGCTGAACCTTTTTTTGTCAACCCCCCCCCCCCCCAACTTCCAATTAAGACAGGTGCAAAACGTTGTGGCTAGTGGGTGGTGGACACGCTTCAATGAATGTCATTTGGTCGATGCCAACCTTTTTGTAAACATATAGCCTACAACTAAACTCAGAGATCTATGTCATGGCAAGCCTAGGCCTACAGCGATTGAACTCAAAGATCTATAAATACATGTACCTATATTAAATTACGTACACAGCTATTGTACTTGTTGGGTTTGAATGCATCTGAGCTATATTTATCTTCCTTTGAAAGCTGTTTCAGTGTTTGATTTTGTGTGAACGGAGAATGCGACTACCAACAGTTATTATGACTGTGGTAGGCTAGGTCAAGGATTCTACACCAAACTGTTTTGTAAGCCTGTTCACCTTTTAAGTCAAAGAGCTACGATAATGTGCTCGTTATTACTTCTTTTTTTTTTTATTAAAATGCGCGGATAATGCTTTGTTGTGTTAAAACAACTGAGTTATATTTAAATCTCTTTCCAGACAATTACATTTCTGAATTATATAATAAAGACTCCAAAGAGTTATTAATGCTTTCAAACCGATTATTTTTGGCTCTCATGTCTGTATTTAGCAATATAGTTGGAGATGAGTCAATCGTCATTTGCATATCACTGATCCGACGTTTACATAAAATGTCACATTGCCAAACAAACTGATCGTTTGTCAATATAGGGTGGGTCAAAGAATATGGTTATAGGCTAGGGTTCAAAGAGTTGGGTTGCTGGGTGAGAATGAATACCAGTAGGCCTACTCTCTCTCTCTCTCTCTCTCTCTCTCTCTCTCTCTCTCTCTCTCTCTCTCTCTCTCTCTCTCTCTCGCTATTGATATTTGATGGAAACCCATCGCTGATCTATGACGGCTTAATAGTGTCAAAAGTCCAGAATTTTAATTCTAGTGTAGAATTAAAATTCTATACTAGAATTAAAATTCTGGGCTTTTGACACTAATAAGCCGTCATACTGATCTTCCCTTGTCCCGCGATGCAATGCACCGCGGCCGCCCTGCGGTCGTTAAGAGGGCAACTGGAATTTCACCAGCAACTTTCTAAAGATGTGACATCTACTATACCGCCTATATTAAATTATCGTTCCGGGATGAGTGACTTTTATTTTATTTAATTGTCCGATCCTCGTCTAAATGACCCCAAACCAACCCCCAGCACTCCTAACGCCATAGGCTAAAAAGATCAAATACTAATAAACCAAGATTTTGAACTGAACTGCCTGATCTTTTACCCCTAAAACCTAACACAAGCAGCCGGAAGTTTTAACTTCATGGGCCAATGTAGTTTCTCATTTGTATGAATTAACATCCACTATATGCTCTCCCCAACATGCATATTGGAACGTACGCACACGCGCGCGCGCACACACACACACACACACACACACACACGCATTTATGGATGCACGCACGTGTGCGCACTGCACTAACAAACATACTATGTAACAAACATACTATGTAACAAACATACTATGTAACAAACATACTATGCATACTAATCTATTTACTCACGAGCACAATCTCGTAGATTTTTGCTGGCGCGCGTACTCACATACACACAAAATCCCATACACACACACAAAGGCGCGCGCGCACACACTCCCACATACTTACACACACACACACTCACATACACACATATATATGCAATCACCCACCAGCCTCTCCCTCACCTTTCATACACTGACACGGATGGATTAGTGGTTAATATGCATAATTCAACATTCGGCTGAACTGTTAGTATTTACCGACCTATCCTGTATCTTACCCTGTAGATAGCATCCAGAATTGAGAGGTTCCAAGATACCCTAGCTATCAAGCGGCCCACGTCTCAACCACAAGAAATATTGGACCGAAATACTGTTAGTATAATAATATGAGTGGCGCAGTAGTGCAGTGCTTTGGGCACACGCTAGCAATGTTTCACCTTAAGTAACGTCGAGCGGGGCTAGTACTTGGATGGGTGACCGCACTTTGAAGGCAACCACCAAACGACACATACACCCACACACACACCCACACACACACACACACAGACTGAAACAAGCGCGCGACTCACCCCAGTTCACCCATCTGCGAATGAGTACCTGGATCTGTTTAGAACCGGGGAAGTTAAAGCAGCAAGGGAGAGGAGATAGGCACCGCCATCATTAAGCTGGCCTAGAGAAAAGAGAGGTTCCAAACGCTTCTCTCCCGGGAACACTTTTAGGCTACCTTTTTATAATAATCTTCTGCACTACTATTCATAAGCCGCGCCTTTGTTCTCGTCCTTGTTAATAGCTTCCTTCTTGTTATGGTCAACGTCACCAAGCATCTCACTGTCACCAAGCATCTCACTGTCACCAAGTGGTACATTTGGTTGAATTCAGATTGCTTTCTCAGCGAAAGCACGGCAGCCGCAGTACAGCGACATAGAGCGCGAAGAAGAAAATAGGATTTAGTTATAATTTCTCATGTATACGTGTGTAGGTCAGTATATTAGCGTGTGTAAATGAGAGAGAGAGAGACAGAGACAGAGACAGAGACAGAGACAGAGAGACAGACAGACAGAGAGACAATGAGGGTTCGACCCAAGGAACCCCGAATATTAAACTGTTTCAACGGGTTTAACTTCCCTTTTTCGTTGCATTGCTGTCGCTATGTTTTTCCCCAGCTACGAAAAAGGCGACCCAAAGATGCATAATTAAGGCAAACATGAACTATGTTAAACATCTTTAGATACAAAACTCACTATTCTCGAAGACTAAATGCAACTTTTTATAGTAGGATAGAAAATGTCACCAGAATTACGAGGCACCGTAGTATCAAGCTCAGGCTGAGGATCCAAAGAAATCACCCCCCATGCCACACCCAAACCCATCCTCATGTCCAACTTTTGTCCCGCCTACAAATCACACATGTACACAAAACCTCATCCTGACCAGCAGAGGATTGGCTAGATCCCACTTTTGTCCTTGAACCGGACCAAGGCACTCGTGCTCACAATACAACGCAACACACACACAAAAATATGCCAAGGTCTTCGGGTGCAGGATGATGTTGCGGTCGCACCTAGTAAAAGAGATAGTGGAGCGATAGCATCACTATGATAACAGTTAGTTATTTATTGAAATCCTAGAAAATTTCAAAACCGAACTTCAATAGAGACGGAGGGCACAACAATCCGCTAGTGCGCTAACAAAATGTATAGTGGTTGTGTGTGTGGGGGGGGGGGGAGGGGGTGTGTGTGTGTGCGCGCGCTTGGTATGTTGTGTTATATATTGAGTATGTGTGCGTGTGTAGGCGTGTGTGTTCGCGTTGAGGTGGATGTGAGTGTCCTAATCAGTAATATGTGTGCGTGTTTGGATATGTGCGCGTGCGAGCCTAATGAAATATTAAATGATTGTAAAAGCTGACGAAATAGGCTTACTGTCGGGTCCCGGGGGTTTGGGTAAGAGAGGGGGTGAGTGAGCCTTTGTTCTGTATCCAGGCAATAAATGCAGAAATTCCTACATTTCTTTCCTTATTTACATTAGTTCTCTTACTGAAAACTGCACCCAATTTCCAATGCAGTAGCTAATTCCCACCAAAACGCGAACCACTTCCAGTTTCAGTGTGACCTTTTGAACTTAAACAAACATGTACCAAACGACCTTCCAAAACAGAAGAGGGGCTACAGCAAGGAGTAGTTCTGCCCTTTCAGTTGACACGCAGTGTTTTCTGGGATTTCCCGCTTCCAGTCTCTCTCTCTCTCTCTCCCTCTCCCCCCTCTCTCTCTCTCTCTCTCTCTCTCTCTCTCTCTCTCTCTCAAGAATGTTGGAAGATAACCGCATTTAAATGAACGAATTCTCGTGACAAAAGTCCTATGTTAGTTTCAATAAACGTATGTTTACTTTCCGAGAATGAGATTAACAGTCACTTTTCTTATAACAAAAAGCGAAGAGGGGGTGAGGGGTGGAGGGAAGGGATTGGAGAGGAAGGAAGTGAGGCAGAGAGAGAGAGACAGACAGACAGAGATAGAGAGAGAACTTCAATACGATGCCACTATTCTATACGCATGTGGTAACACAACAGATAAAGAGAAAAAAATAAACAAAAAAAATTGAAAAGTTACAACAAAATATGTTATAAACACGCGTCATTTGATAGACTGTGTCTCAAAGAATCAGTAAAATATTATAAGGTTACTTTTATCTGAACAACTCTTCATGATTTTTCATTGCATAGTATGTAAACATCGCTGTACAGCTCTTGTGATACTCGTACATTATGCACTTAGAGCACTGTCAATAAACAGTGAATAGCGACCAAGTTTTCTATAAACCATGACATTTGGAATTCTGGGAGACACACTAAAAAAAAACGCTTACAAGCAAACAAATGGGGAGAGATTCAACAGCATGAAAACGTGTAATGCCCCATATTTCTGCTGCATACAGAAGCATAGGTTTGACCTATATATACTAGGCCTCGAACAGTTTAAAGAAAACATTTATATCCATGCTTCCCAAACTCCACATTGTTTTCATGATCTCCACCACCTTACCTTTGGCTCTGCCTGCAAACTCTTGGGGAGAGAGAGAGAGAGAGAGAGAGAGAGAGAGAGAGAGAGAGAGAGAGAGAGACAGAGAGAGAGAGACAGAGAGAGAGAGACAGAGAGAGAGAAAGTCGGTGAAGGCCATATCATGCATATGAATCATATTGATTTCATCACTCCAGCAAACTCCTTGCCCATCACATGTGTGTGCGTCTTGCTCAGCGAAACTCATCCGTCATCGACAGTGTCCGGTACTTCACAAAGTGCGTCCGTCATCTTACTCCTCCACATTCCATAATTCTTTCTTGATAACGTAAAGAAAATAACTTGATTAAGTCACGATTACAACGTAATGCGTGACTTCAGGCGTGGCAGTCACAGACATGCGGGCGAGCGCATTTCAGACACTCGGAGACGCGCGTGCACTCCCACACACGATCACTTACAAATCACATACATTATAATTTTAGGCACATACAGTGAAACACACACAACTACACACACACCGACAAACACACACAACACACACACACACATACACCCACACACACTCGCAAGCACAAACACGTGTATATACACACACACGCGCGCGTGCGGTGCTACTGCTTGCGCATAGCCACTAATTGAATGAATTAGAGAATGCTGTAATCGTAGAGGTTATGTTCTTTCCTCAAAATGACGACGACAAGACTACCAAATAAAATCGGGGATACTATATCTTTTATAGAAATAAACTTTATGTCATGAAAATAATCATTTAATTTACAAATGGTGCCTCATTGAGCAATTATGTCTTCATATCCTATCCTATTCTGTCCCGTAACTCGGAGGTCGTAGGGACACCACAGATGATCGTTTAACCATCATACTCCATCTTTCTCTGTCCTCAGCAGCCCTGATGGCTTCGCTCAGTGTCAAACCAGTCCATTCTCGAATGTTGTCCTTCCACCTCTTTTTAGGTCTCCCTCTTCTTCTACCGCCTTGCACTGTGCCTTGCAGAATGGTCTTTGCAAGGCCTGATGATCTGGTGACGTGGCCATACCATCGGAGTTTTCGTTTCTTCACCACTGTGAGCAGGTCATCGTGTTGTCCAATGGCTTGTGTGATGGTCTGTCGGACTTCGTCGTTGGTGATGTGTTGGGTATAGGAAATGCCCAGACGTCTTCTGTAGCACCTCATCTCCATGCTTTGTATTCTTCGTTGTAGATCTGCTGTGAGGGTCCATGCTTCGCAAGCATATAGGAAGATGGAGATGACAAAGGAGCGCAGCATTCTTATTTTGGAATGTAGACTGATGGTCCTGTCTTTCCAAATGGGCGTCAACCTTGTCAGGGCAGCAGTTGTTTGTGCGATCCTGGAGAGGACTTCCTGTCGGGACCCATTGTCTGATACAATGGCTCCTAAATATTTGAAACTATGCACTGTGTTGAGGGATTCGCCTTGGACTTTGATGTCCGTGTTGATGTCATTGGTGTTGTTGGTCATCATTTTGGTCTTCTCTGCACTTATTTCCATTTCATAATCTCTGGAGGTGGTGTCAAGCCTCTGTACCAGCTGTTCAAGTTCTTGTTCCTCTCCAGTCAATCCATCAATGTCATCCGCAAAACGAAGATTGGAGATTGCTCTACCCCCAATGCTGACTGTGCCTTCGTGATCTGCAAGGGCATCTGACATGATGCGCTCTAGGAAGATGTTTGAAGAGTGTTGGAGAGAGTACATCCTTGACGCACACCGATTGTTGTTCTGAACTAGTTCCCGATGACGCTGTTATGGAGGACTGCACTGGTAGCCTTGTCATAACTCTGCTAAAACAACCCTAGTGGTAACACTGAAGGCATTCCACCAGCCGATCAATTTATGTCTTCAGTGACTTTAAACTGATAACACTTGTAAATTCATGTGTGAACTCGTTTATTTAATTTTCAAAACACCCTTCCAAAAAAGGTCAGTCTTAACGCTGTCCACTGTTCAGAAAGTCACGACTTGAGGTGATACTATAAGTGAGTCAAACGGACTCGCAGGTGACGATACAGTTTGAAAAACCGCGACTGATAGGTGAATACTACAGATGAGTCAATCCGACCCACAGGTGATAATACAGGTGTGACAAATCAGTAACACTTCTTATTTGTGAAATATCATGAACATGCATGAAATATATTGCGTGCTGCCACTGCTATTGTAAATGTTGTGCCTATTGAGGCCTGCTGAAAGCGTTGTTGTTGTTGTTTGTAGATTATAGTCACACGACACTTTCGCATATAGGTGACTACTGGACCGACTTATACTGACACCAGCGGGCCAGTTGTTGGTAAAGGGGAAAATAATATGATCACACGTTGACCAATCCGGGATTCGAACCAGCGACCTTTCGGTTACTAGCAAGACGCTCTTACCAACTGAGCTACCCGGCCCCTCCTCTGAAAGCGTGCTGCCCGATCTCCCTCTTGTAGTCGAATTAATTGTTTTATTGTTGTTTATTCATCAGATTAACCCAGATTTGGTTCATTAACTTACTTGTTGGTGATGCTTCAATGTGTGCCGTCACAAGGTTTTCATGTTACTGGTTACTGGATGGTGGGTTGGAGAGGGAAAGAGAAAGAAAGACATGGGAGGGAGGAAAGTGGGAGGGAGGTAGAGATGAAGAGAGAAGAAGAAGAAGAAGAAGAAGAAGAAGAAGAAGAAGAAGAAGAAGAAGAAGAAGAAGAAGAAGAAGAAGAAGAAGAAGAGCAAATGAAAGAAGGAAAAAATGAGGAAGGAAGAATAAGAATGAACATTGATGTTTAACGTCCACATCCACTATTAGAGATATGGCAAACGGGGATAACCATCCCAGGGAAAGAGGATTAGGGACCAAAATCAAGAAGAAGAAGAAGAAGAAGAAGAAGAAGAAGAAGAAGAAGAAGAAGAAGAAGAAGAAGAAGAAGAAGAAGAAGAAGTAAGTTAGTTAGTTAGTTGTTAATTGCTTACAGGGTCCAGCGGACTGCAAAGAGACGAATCAGGACCACAAAATCAAGACCACAACTTGGTTGAGAGAGGACTGATCCATATAAGGTAACTCTGCTAAAACAACCCTAGTGGTAACACTGAAGGCATTCCACCAACCGATCACTTTATAATAAAGACATCCCATGCAGGGGCCGCTGAGGCTATGCTATAATTTATCGAACCCACGTTTACAAAAATAAAATAGAATATAAACATCAATATAAAATATCAACAAAACACATACATATAAAATGCCTGCACTGCTAAATAATATCATAGGAAGCCCTAGTGACCATTTGGCAGAAAGCGTCCAATATTCCCAAGCTGACTCAACAGACCTCATACACAAATGAGAAGTTTTGGAAGAGTTTTCAAGAAAAAAAAGTAGGTGACTGGTCTAGCGAAAAAGATGTATAGTAGATTGATAGAACAGAGTAAGAATTACAAAGAACAAAGGAAAAAGACAGCGACAGTGGGAATTTAAAGCACTAAATTTCCAGAACGTGGAGACACTCCGGCACCCCCACGAAGATGAAGAAGATTGGACAGACATTTTCAACAGGAAAACCCTTAGTAGCCTGCTGTAGGCCGCTAATTGATTAGTTTAAATCCACCACCCCTCCAACCCCCATCCTTCCTGGAGGCCAAAGCTGGAATAAAACAACCAAACACATACTTCAGATTTCACATAATACAGTTTTGTTTTCTGGGTGATCAACAAGATAAATCAGGATAACTAGCTGAATTACCGTCGGCATTCAAGAGAACATTATCATAGTGTTGTCCTTTATTCCCCCCCCCCCCCCCCATCCCCTTCCCACTAACTCCCTCACCGCCGTCTATGCCCACGCGGGCACACATCAACGCACATTTACACACAGACAAAAAGAAAGACAGAATGGAGAGGGAGAGATATAAAAGGAGGTAGAGGGAGAAAGAGAGAAAGCTACCCTTTCTGGATACTGAATGTGATGTGTTAATGTTTATTTAATTAAGCGTAAAGAAACAAGTATACCCAAATTTATGAGGCAGTTTTGTATTGAAACTTCAGAATTTTTTTTAAGTAACTGCGGGCTTTTTAACTTCTATAGTTATAGTAGAACGTCATGACCTGTTAGTGCATTATATGTACTTGTTTGTTGTTTGGGAAGTTTCGTTTCGTTAATTCTCATTCATACTCGAGAAAAGTGTTGACGTGGAGGTCACGATTTCTTTTAACCTCTGGAAAAGTTTCAGTGAGATCATAAAATGATAACGTCTATAATGCGTCAACATTGCTCCACAATATTGTGTACTTAGGCCTATACCTAAAACCATCTCAGCCAATTGAAGGCAAGATTTGATCTACATTTCTCAAGCCGCGTTAACTCATCACAGCCTTCTTAAGGAACCCATTTTATTCTTCAATGATGTATAGCTGCTAAATAAAGCTTACATTAAGACAGCTCCAAAAAAGGTTAAAACGACAATTAACTATTACCCCTGAGCCTCCTTAGTGTGAGTATTCCATGAACTCGGGTTATTCTACCTATGTTCATGGAATTTGGAGGGATGTCAAACAAATAATTTCTATATCCATGATGTCATAAACTAATAATTTAGGTATCCAGTGACATCAGCAGAACATTAGACTATCTAATATGGTTGCACGGTTGATGACTTTGTCAGTCAAAAAGAAATGTAACGTGTACTTGTTATTTGGGGTAGGCCGTATCACGTCGTGAAGGCTTTGTCAAAGAAAGCCTATTAACCTTTAATCTTTTGGAAATATAACAGCCATCGTCAATACCAAAATTCGTAATGGCGAAAAGAACGGAAAACCCCCAGACAAAATGACGAATTTACATCCACACACACACACTCACACACACACACACACACACACACACACACACACGCACCCCCCCCCCCCCCCACACACACACACACACAGAGCCGAGGTTACACAGAATTATCATTACTTTCCCGAAACGCCACATACGGTGTGCTGGCAATAGGTCATATTTCGTCCCCATTTTTAAGTACTCTGAAATGTTCGACCCTAACCCTAACCCAGCCCTAACCCTAACGGATCATTGTTCTGACGTCAAAACAAGTAGACAAGTTATGTAGATGTTCACTGATTTGTCCAGATAACACTGTGCAAGTGTGCCATCACTCACACACACACACACACACACACACACACACACTCTCTCTCTCTCTCACTCACTCACTCACTCACATTTTATAGTACGCACGTTCACGTCCGACGTATGCACTCTCACTATTTCTGTCTAATTTTATATATATATATATATATATATATATACATATATATATATATATATATATATATATATATATATAATATATATATATATATATATATATATATATATATATATATATATATATATATATATATATATATATATATATATCACACACACACACGCACACACACACAAACAATATAATACACATATTCATTAATTCAGGGAGGGAGAAGAAAGAGAGAGACATAGACACAGAAAGACAGACAGATACAGAAAGACAGTGACAGATAGACGGGGACAGCTATAGTTAACAACAGTAGGTACAGATGTAAGTAGCCTACTTGTACTGCGACGTAGACTAATTTGCATACTACAAAGCAATATGCTCTTTAATATTCCACCTCAAAACAACTTTGAATCTAGCTGTATACAGTAGTAATATTCCACCTCGCAAACAACTTTGAATCCAGCTCTATACAATAGTCATATCCCACTTCACAAACAACTTTGAAACTAAGCTTTATACAATAGTATTATTCCACCTCAAAAACAACTTTGAATCTAGCTGTATACAATAGTAATACCCCACGTCATTACACAGAAGGAGAGACAGAAAGGTACATCCGATATAGGCCGACAAGAAAACAAAATTACAGAGCCCTTGAGTATGCAATATTTATATATACTGGAAATAAGACGTCTTTAGACTTTCTAAGCACATCACTATCAATGGTGCCTGATTAAAACCATCTTTCAGTTTACACTTGTCACCGTAAGCATTTTGTTCATTAATGTGTGCACAGTTCAATAAATTGCAATTGGACTGGTGCGAGTTTTCTGCTGCGTGCAATTGTGGTGTTCTATTGTGTAATGGCAGTGATTTGAAGATGATTTCAGCAAACATGCAACTCACAATAATGGTTCTGTTATCGTCTACTCGTTTTCCATCTCCTCCTCCTCCTCGTCGTCATCATCATCATCGTCATGATCACCATCATCATCATCATTATCAACATCATTAACATCAACTAAGCCCGGAGCTATCATACTCCCCTCCCTCTCCTACACCCTCCTCTCCCCAGCCCCCACCTACCTCTTTTTACCCTTTCTCTCTCACCCTCCCCTCAATGACGATATTCCTTACCGCAGAAAAGAGACACGGTGTAAACAAGGTGTAAAAGTGACTAATGTCAGCAGTAATGGTCATTACAGAAGAATCCGGTAGCGTGACCTGCTGCAACATTTAGCGCTGTCAACGAGACGCTGTTAATTGACGGTCATGATCAGCTGTGATACTGGAAATTCTATGACATCATTTAGTAAACAAGTAGGAACAATAGCTTTCATTACCTATTAATGCACACTAGTAAGCCTACATATAATGTATGTCAGCTGCCAAGAGGTGACAATCTGGGTTGCTTATCTTCGAAAACAATGTAGAGCCGTCAGTGTTTATTTTGAGAATGTCGTGCACTGTGACTGTCCTAAAACAAACATACACTTATTATGCAACAGAGATAATGCCCTGAAAGAATGACCGAAATCTTCAATAAATTAAGAAGGCCAAGCAAAGTGGAAACCAACCACCGTCACTGGAAACAGTCATGCGATTCTGGTAGGAATTTTCCGCGGCTCGCTGGACGCAGGTTGACACAATAGGGTAGTAGTGGGTTTGGCACACGCTAGCAACGTTTTGCGTGGATGGGTCATCATGCTTGGACTTCAACCTTCAACTGACACAAAATGATTTAAACAAGCGCATGACCCACACCGGTACCAGCATGTGTAAATGTATACTTGGATCTGTTTAGAACAGGAGAAGGTAAATCAGGAAAGAAGACGAGATATATAGGCACCGCCCTCATTTAACTGGCCTTGAGGAAAGATAGGTCCTAGAGGCTTCTTCAACGACCGAATGGTTACGGAGACACCTTTTTGCTAGACTCGAACTCGATTCACCTATGTGGCACCCGAGAAATCTTACCCTACTTGTTTTTATCCCCATCTTCTTACCTCCTCCTGCTTCTCCCATCCCTACCACCACGACCACAACCTCTCTCTCTCTCTCTCTCTCTCTCTCTCTCTCGATTCCTCTTCTCCTTCTTCGTCTCTCACACATCTACCACCCACACCTTCCCACCACCAGCTGAATATATGAATAATTTTACAATTATAATAAACTCTGTCCATTCGCTAAGTACATTGAAGCCAAAAAGGTAATAACATTTACTATTAAGTACAAACACACTGCACTGCTGGATACCGTTTAATCACGGACCTTGATATACTGCATTCGTAGCTGACATTCTGCACCAGCGATATTTTACGTGCTAACTCTTCAGCGCAGCAAGACGAAGGGGTAGAGTGAAAGCAAAGAACTAATGCCTTCAAAAATAATCAAACGTCACAAAAAGCGTCAAAGTACCTGCCGTAACGCTATCTGCATGGAGCCCGTAAAAGTGTTTTTTTTTTTTTTTTAATTGCCATTGGAACAATGACAGTTTTTAGCGTATCTTACGCATAATTAATGCAAGCAGTCAGCTGTTTTAAACCATCGCAGAAAAGGACAATGTCGCTTACCGGAAACGCTAAAGTCAAAACTAGAGGCAAAGAGTTGTGGGTCTTCAAAGGGGCTTTGAACTAGAACTTAGCAAAAATACAAAACACAAATATAGCCACCGACGATGGGACCCTCTAACTTGGAGTTAATAATCCAATTCTATACTTCCGTGGAGTGGTGTATTTTATTAGTACTAACTAACTGCTGACCCAGCTGATGTCACTACACACACTGACTTCATTGACAGTTGTTACATGTATATGACTTCATTGACAGTTGATGTTACATCCGCTGGCTTCACTTATAGTTGATGTTACATACACTAACTTAATTGACAATGTCGCAACGAGATAGTTTGTAGTCGTACACAAACATCATCATTATCATTACATTTGTCGTCATCGTGGCCGTCACCATATTCATTGTCGTCAACATCAGGAACAGCAGCAACAATAACAATGCCACTCTCGCAATCATTATCATCAGGTAAAAGATCATCATAATAACGTCATCAACGTCGTGAGCAGCAGCAGCAACAACAACGCCGTTATCAATCATAAGCATCACCGTCAAGATAATAAGCGAGGGCTTTCAGTTCGACTATTTGGCTGCCGCTTTAATGACTAAGGTTCGAGTCGATCTGCAGGCGTGGCTGCTGTGCTTTCTCGGACACAAGTAACATATTTGGGTGATCGTTAACTAAAATCTGTCGTCTACAACAAATATATTTTTTATTACTGTTATTACTTTTTCTGACCCTACTACAAACACAGGACCCATCATCACCCCCACCAAAATCACCATCGCCGCCATCCCCACCACCAGTGCTACCAAAGAAAGTTTCTGTTAACTGAATTATTCTTTGCTGTTAGTTAGTTAGTTATTCATTGCTTACAGGGTCCAGCGGATTGTAAAGAGCCGAATCAGGACCACAAAATCAAGACCACAACTTGGCTGAAAGAGGGCTCACCCCTGATCCGTATAAAAGATCTGCTGAAACAACCCCAGTGGTAACACTGAAGGCACTCCAACAGCAGGTCACTGTACAATACAGGCATCCCACGCTGCGTACGCTGAGACTATACTCTAATTTATCGAACTCCCGTTTACAAACACAAAATAAAATGCAAACATCATTATTAAATATCAACAAAACACATACATATAAAATGCCCACATTGCTAAACAATAATATCATAGGAAACCCTAGTGACCATTTGGCAGAAAGCGTCCAATATTCCCAAGCTGACACAACAGACCTCACACACAAATGAAGAGTTTTGTCTCGGAAGAGTTTTCAAGAAAAAAGGTAGGTTGACTGTTTTAGCGAAGAAGAAGATAGTATAGTAGGTTGACAGAACAGAGTAAGAATGAGAAAGAACAAAGGAGAAAGACAGCGACAGTGGGAATTTAAAGCGGCACATTTCCAGAAAGTGGGAATACTATTTATACAGAAGCCCTCCCCGGCACCCCCACAGGGGGCTCTTTGCTGTTACAAACACAACAACTGACTGTTTAAACGACAAGTTGTAACAAGTACGCTGAGATTGATGACTCAACAATAAATCAAAATGTCATTAAAAAATTTAAAAAAGACGTTTGCTTCATTCAATCATATCATAATAGATAATTTTTTTTATCGGTAAGTGTCACGTTTTCGCAAAACTGCAATATCGATTCCTCAACACTGCATGCAAAAAAAATAAAAAGGAATGTATTAAATTAAAGACATAAACATTTTAATAACAAAATGCGTGATCAAAGAGCTGACTGTTCTGTACGAATGTTCACTTGAACGCCAAGATATTAAGAAATTTGATCAATAAATCAAAGATCGTATCATGACACTCAAAGTCTATGATTCTATATCATTGTTTGCAACGCTGGTCATAGGTAATAGTTGGATCACTGCCACCATAAATGTGCCTTAGTGCACAATCAAGATCAAAGTATAAGTCTAAAATTAAACAAGAACGCACATCGCATTGAGCATGATATACTAACATGGGTATTAGTGATATATATTACCCCGATAATTAAAAAAGACGATTCCACAGGATACGGGCATTAGCACTGTTTTGCCACACTACCGCAAAGAGCTTATATACCAAGAGGGTTCACTCGGGGAAAATTACTTGGACATCCGGGAAGTGCGATAACTCGTGCTGAGGAAGAGTTATCTTGCATGTATTGCAGCGCCGATGGCGAAGATGGCGGTAGAAATGAAAGTGAAGAAAGCAAGTAGGTCGCATTTTTGTTCGGGAGGAGGGTGCAGTAACATGCGGAACAGAGACGGTTGTGAAGGAAAATCTTTTCACGTTTTTCCAGCAGATGAAGAAAGGTAAGTAATACACAAATTTTGTTTACCTAGCGATCTATTTAGACCATTTGGTAATCGTATTCGACCGGAAATCTCGACTCTGACTAATATTATTTGTTTTAACCAGAACCTGAAATATTTTGTGACATGATTTCTCGAGGCTTGCTGTAGGCACGTAGGCTTAATCCGTAAAATCGATGGTTATACAGAGGAATTGTTTTTCTTCTCGTAATGAGAGTATCTACAGTATTCTGAAAAAGATTAAGAATAGAGACGACAACAGACACAGACACTGAAAAATCGGTCATTTGTCACTGTCAGTCATTCTCGTCACCGTAGTGTTAAATTGTATAGCAATGACAGCTACTTATAAATAAATTTACATGAAAGTTTAAACAATATCTCAGTGTGCAATCTAATAAGTTCTTTCATGTAAAGACTATCACTCATGGACTCGTACTAGAGTCATACACACAAAAATAACATACACTCACATCCACTCACAGTCACACTACTCTACTGTCTACATCATACATGTATACACACACTATCTTATTTTTTAAAATCTCCCTCCCCCCAAAAAAAAAAAACAAAAAAACACACACACACATAAAAACGTTTTATTATTATCAACTTACTAAAACTTTTAATAATACTCGCAAATTTAATAAGTATTTTACTAATAGAGTGGTAACCCCTTGGAATGACCTGACTGCCGAGGCTGTGGATGCTGGATCACTTAATGCGTTCAAAAATAGTTTGGACAAATTGTTTAAGGATAGCATCTACTCCACCAAGTTGGAGGTTAAAAAATTCTAAATTGGTAGGCACTGATGCCAGGGGGGTGGGTCTTGGACCCTCATTAAGATTAATTATGAGGGCCAAAGGCTTTTAGCCTGCACGCCGAACTATGCTATGCTATGCATAGTATCCTATCCTATCATAATCTGTAACTCTGAGGACGAGGTCGTTGGGGCACCACAGATGACCCAGTTTAACCAGCATACTCCATCTTTCTCTGCCCTCAGCAACCCTGATATGGTTTCGCTCATTGTCAAGCCAGTCCTTTCTCGAATGTTGGTACTCCCACCTCTTTTTCGGTCTCACTCTTCTTCTAAAAATCAAGATCAGGTTTTAGGGTCAGGGGCAAAATGATAGGGTCGGTCGGGTTACCCTAATCCAAACTTTTTTTTTTTTTTTTTGGGGGGGGGGGGGGAAGAGGGTGACCTAATAAAAAAAATCTTTTGTCCGTACTTAAAATAATGTAGACAATTTTATTTCAATACTAATACATCAGTGATATTATCAGTGCCATGATTAATCAAAATATTTGCTGTACATGTAAGGCACACACAAAAATACCTTGGATCAAACATGACAACAAAACATAGGGGTCGGTTAGTCGGTTGATTATTTTATTTTAAATTTGTTTCCTTAGTCTTAAAATGACGCAAAATGTTATTAAAATTTTTTTTGTCTGTTTCATAAAAAATAAAACCAAGTGGTAGGGTTGGCGAGAAAATGATTAATATTGTTTTAGTTAATAAAACTGTATTAATGTTTGATATATATAATGCAATTTCAGATGTCGTTTATGGGTCCGCAATTGTAGGAGAGAGGACTTGAGGTCACTGTCAGCAAAAGAAATAAGACAGAAAGGGTGCAAAATATGCAGCGACCACTTTGAAAAAAGCCAGTGGACAAACAGTGAGCAGAAGAGGCTAAATTGGAATGCCGTTCCCACCATATTCAATGTCTCCAACCCTCCGCCACAACTTGACATAAGGAGACCAAATGTGAATGTCAAGAGGGCCAGAAATTCGAATTCATTGCATGGCATAAAACGGCGTAGGCACTGTGTCACAACAGGTAATTTATTTTTCAAGTCCTAAATCCTAAATGTAAACTGAAGTTAACAACTGTAATACAGTGCTTAGGTATTGCTCGGATTCTTCTCTGTAGATCTGCTTTCATGGTCCATGTCTCACATGAGTACAGGAATATGGATAGCACCAGTGCATGAAGGAATCTGATTTTATACTTCAGGGTGATGATGTTGTCTCTCCATACAATCTTCAGTCTGGCAAATGCTGCTGTTGTCTGTGCAGCTCTGGCGAGGATTTATGATTTTGAGCCCTTGTCCCTGATTATGGTGCCCAGATACTGAAATTGGTGTACAGTCTCTCAACTATCTACATCCAAATCCAAACTGAACTTATTTTCTCATTAGCTTTGAAATTCTGTTTAGGTCTGGAAACCACCGATCGCTGTCTGATACCTGAAGCAGCTGCAGTGGAAGTGCTGACAAGACCTGTCACAGATCACTGTGTGACACCAGAACCAGCTTCAGTGGAGGTGCTGACAAGACCTGTCACAGATCACTGTTTGACAGCAGAACCAGATTCACTGAAGGTGCTGGCAAGACCTGTCACAGATCATTGTCTGACAGCAGAACCGGCTTCACTGACAGTGCTGGCAAGACCTGTCACAGATCACTGTCTGACAGCAGAACCAGCTTCACTGACGGTGCTGGCAAGGCCTGTCACATTAGGTTAGTGTCCTTTTGGATCTGTAGTGGGTAAAAGTTATTTTGGTAGAATTCTTATAAGTATAGTTCGAATCTTGTCATTAGGTGCAGGGTTCGACACAAACTTTTTAAGCTAGGGGCGGATATATAGTGCCCCAACTACAAAATTTTATGAGGCGGAAATTCAAAGCTTGTGGCACAAATCATAACGATTACAAAACAAAGACTCAAATTTGGTACAGAAACATATACTGACAGTGGATATGTGGATCGCTTGGACAGAGAAATGTGTCACAGCTTCCTTTCAATCAACTTCAATTTATTTCTGAGCGCACATTACAAAGTAATATTATTAAACAGAAGGACAAGCAAAATAATAATAATAATATATAATTAAGTGATTGGGTAATTATGGAAAAATGCTCTTTTACTATTATTATTGTTATTATTATTATTCATTGAACAAATCTGTAAGCATGAGTCATGATTAAATAAATACTTAAAAGGAACTAAGAACTAAAACAATAATAATATTAACTAAAAATAAAGTAGAAGGTGTGGTCAGAAATAGGAAAATTTACATTTAATAATTTTCAATTGAAAGTCTTTTGTAAATTAAACAAGCAGGATTCAGGGCAGGGCGAAGTACCACTGAGCAGATTTTCAACCTCAGAATAATCTGTGAGAAATATCTACAGCACCAACAACATCTATATCATGTGTTCATAGACTTCAAGAAGGCGTTTGACCGAGTCTGGCATGCAGCTCTATGGGCAACAATGAAAGTGTACAACATCAGCCCTAAAATTATTGAAGTCATCAAAAGCCTGTATGACAAGGCTACCAGTGCAGTCCTCCACAACAGCGCCATCGGAAACTGGTTCAGAACAACAATCGGTGTGCGTCAAGGATGCCTACTCTCTCCAACACTCAACATCTTCCTAGAGAGCATCATGTCAGATGCTCTTGCAGACCATGAAGGCACAGTCAGCATAGGGGGTAGAGCAATCTCCAATCTTCGTTTTGCAGATGACAATGATGGATTGGCTGGAGAGGAACAAGAACTTTAACAGCTGGTACAGAGGCTTGACACCACCTTCAGAGCCTATGGAATGGAAATAAGTGCAGAGAAGACCAAAATGATGACCAACAACACCAGTGGCATCAACACGGACATCAAAGTCCAAGGCCAATCCCTCAACACAGTGCATAGCTTCAAATACTTAGGAGCCATTGTATCAGACAATGGGTCTCGACAGGAAGTCCTCTCCAGGATCGCACAAACAACTGCTGCCCTGACAAGGTTGAAGCCCATTTGGAAAGACAGGACCATCAGTCTACATTCCAAAGTAAGACTGCTGCGCTCCCTTGTCATCTCAATCTTCCTATATGCTTGCGAAGCATGGACCCTCACAGCTGATCTCCAACGAAGAATACAAAGCATGGAGATGAGGTGCTACAGAAGACTTCTGGGCATTTCCTATACCCAACACATCACCAACGACAAAGTCCGACGGACCATCACACAAGCCATTGGACAACACGATGACCTGTCACAGTGGTGAAGAAACGGAAACTCCGATGGTATGGCCACGTCACCAGATCATCAGGCCTTGCAAAGACTATTCTGCAAGGCACAGTGCAAGGAGGTAGAAGAAGAGGGAGACCGAAAAAGTGGTGGGGGGACAACAATCGAGAATGGACTGGTTTGACACTGAGCGAAGCCATCAGGGCTGCTGAGGACAGAGAAAGATGGAGTATGCTGGTTAAACGATCATCTGTGGTGCTCCTACGACCTTCGGGTTACGGGACAGGATAGGATAGGATAGGAAATTAATTTTTCTTAAATGTTTCTTTTTTGCAGAATTGCCAAGGAAGAAGAAACAGCAGAAAACTCTAAAGAGCCTGAGATCCAAAGTGGCCTGGTGCCAGAAACACCACAAGGGGCGGCAGACCACAAAGAGTAAAGTACTTACCACACAACAGAGGCGAATGGCTGTGGAGGGAGAACTGTCCAAATTCATTCAGGGGCCAGCCCTTAATTTTATCTTGTCACAGCTTAGACTGTGCAGTAAAAAAAGCAAAGGCAATAGATTTAACCACAGTGATAAATCTCTGGCCCTGGCCATTTTTCATACCAGCGCAAAGGCGTACCGGCTTCTGAAGCAGATTTTTATTTTGCCCTCTGTAAGTACCCTCAGAAAGATCATGAGAAATATTCATATCTACCCTGGCTTTAACGACCACATATTGGAAGCATTGAAGGTTAAAGTGGCTGGAATGGATGAACATGGCAAGTTGTGTTCTGTGGTTTTTGATGAAATGTGCATCAAAGAAAGGGTGACATACAACAAAGGAAAAGACTATGTTGAAGGCCTTGAAGATTTTGGATACATGGGTCGAACACGGTATATTGCAAATCATGCAACTGTTTTCATGGTCAGAGGCTTAACCGTACCATGGAAACAGCCAGTGGGATATTTTTTGTCTTCTGGGCCTATTAAAGCAAATATGCTGCATGCTCTTTTACTTGATTGCATTAACAAGTTGACTGCTATTGGACTTGTGGTGAAAATAATTGTTGCAGACCAAGGGTCAAACAATAGGCAGGTCTTCCAGTCATTTTGCAAAGCAAGTGAGACAAGTCCATTTTTCCTTCACAATGGACAGCAGATATTAGTCATGTATGACCCACCCCATTTGCTAAAGAATATTCGCAACAACCTCTGCAAGACAGGTTTTGTGTTGAATAATATAGAGGTCAGTTGGAGGTTCATTGCACATCTATATGAGTTTGACAAGCAAAACTCGGTAAGACTTGCACCCCATCTTACAGATAAACATATTTACCTCCCAGCATTTTCTACATTGCGCGTCAGATATGCAACTCAGGTTTTGTCCCATTCTGTAGCAGCCGGCATTTCCACTTTGGTGGCACTTCATGTTCTGCCGCCAGCTGCAGGGGCTACTGCAGAGTTTTTGGACAAATTTGACCAGTTGTTCAACTGCTTTAATAGTGGAAATTTGCATTCTGCACAACCAATGAGGCATGGATAAGTGCAAAGACGCAGCATGTTGAGTTTTTAAAAAACACTTTGGCTTGGCTCAACACAATCAGTCTTCCTGTGTCTGCTAGATCAACCATGTTGCCTTGTCTCTCAGGGTGGAAAATGGCAATCCGGGCCTTGCTGTTGCTGTGGCAGGATTTGCAAGCTAACCATGGTGTGAAATTTTTGATGACCAACTGCCTTAATCAGGATTGTATAGAAAATCTATTTTCTGTAATTCGTGCTAAAGGTGGCAACTGTGACAATCCCAGTGCTGACCAGTTCAGAAAACATCTTAGCCAGACAATGACAGACTCGTTTTTTATTCAGGGGGCAAACAGCAACTGCGAAGCTGACAGTTTCAGTTTTCTATTAGATCTGAATGCGTGTGAAAAGTTTACAAATTTGTTAACAGAGTCACCGGAACAAAATCAACAAGAGATTGATGCCCAGTGGGCTGATGTTCTCAGTATTGCCATTCCTGCCCCTCGAGAGCCAGCTGCTTGGTCTGGTTCAAGACAATGTACTTGCATACATTGCAGGATACATTGTCAGGAAGCTGGAGAGCACTGGGTGTTTGTGTGACATGTGCAGTACTATGTTAAAAGGGTCTCCCAGTGGGAGCACCACAGAATTACTACTATTACACAAACAACATGATTATCTCAATGCAGGTGCAGGGCTGGTTGTTCCCACTGCAGTTCTTACACAGGCCTTAGGCATTTTGGAAACAGAATTTGTTGCATGTGTGGAAAATGTCATGCATATGACATCTGTGAGGTCTAGACTTTTGCTAAAATTGGAGAATAGCTTGCCTGTTGGTATGTTAGTGTGTCCAGTAAACAAATGTGAACCAGCAAAAGCTGTCATTGGGCTCTTTACGAACATTAGATTGCATTTTTCATTGACTGAGTCAAACAGGTCTTTTGAGAAAAAATCTGTGAAGAGAAATCGAAAACTCATGAAGCTTAGACATGAGTGAACTCAACACTTTACAATTCAAGATTTGCTCAAACTAAGCTCATGTCTAGCTGCTATTGTTGGATGACTTTACATTCTTATCAATCCTGAAATTATAACTTTGTGTTAATTTTAAGTTCTTTATTTATTCTTTTTTTTTCAAATTGATTTTAATAATGTTTTTCTTCCTCTCCCCCTTCTATCCCCCATTTACCCCCTCCCCCTTTCCTACTAGCCAAATATCTTATCTTTTTTCCTACCTTCCCCTTAATGTCCTATCCTGGTCTAAAATCACTTCGGTGAATAGACGTTCAATGAAATAAACAAATGTTATTCTTAAAATTGAATGGGGGTATAAATATTTAGGTGCCACTTTTTATTTACTAATAATACTTTTTGTAAAGAAATGTAGGAAGCTGGATTTGCCACTTACGTTCAGCTTGACCTATTTATTACATGTGTAAAACCCATAGTGTTGTATAACTGCCAGGTATGGCACATGAAAGGATGAACATGTGTGACAGTACAGTTAAAATGTAAAAAAACACAACACCGTATTCTCAATGTGAAAACCAGTATGCCAACTTGTATGGTTTTGGGTTAAGTTGGCTGTTTTCCTATTTTTAGGGATGCTAAATGCAGGTGACTGTGTTTTTGGTTTAAACTTTGATGATTGTTGTAATGATTTCACTAAAATGTCAGTACTTCAGTTTTCACTTTGTTCCTATTTGTTTATATGAGTTAAAATCTCTCACGGATTTATCACTGTGGTTAAATCTCTTAGTCTTGGCTCAGTACTGTTCGTTGTATACTAAATGATCTTGGGTTTGTCCTTCGTATGTTCTCATGGTTGCAATTATTTCTTTAATTGTTTTAAGACCTTGCATGGTCAAACAGCACTTGAATGGCCAGTTCTTGTGAAATATATAATCACTACTGTTGTATTACCTGTAGAATATTTAAAGAAACGTTTTGATTTGAAGATTACTTAGTTCATGTGTAACCCTTATTGAGAATTAACTTGTTATGATTTAGGCTCAGTTCTCACAAACTGCTAATCCAATTCGAAAGGTACATGAATATTCTGGGAGAAGATAGAATGTGTTCTTTGTGTGACCTAGATGAAACAGGAGATGAATTCCATTATCTGCTTAACTGTATAAATTAATTATTAAAAGATTACAGACTTTCTCTCCTGCCACAACATTTTAGAAATTCATCTAATTGTCAACAAGCTAAATCGATTGATGAACATCGGAACGTACACATTATTAATAATAATAATACAGGATGCTATATACGCGCCTTTCCCCAAATCAATCAGGCTCAAAGCGCGGCGATCTATACCAACATACACGCTCACCTGTCTCATTCACCCTCACACACACCAAATACACATCCAGCACTCAAACAGGTGGTGTAAAGGCAGGGAAATCGCTATTAGAAGACGGAAAGAAAATCGAATTTTTATTTTTGAAATTTTTATATTGACTGCGTCCTGTACCATTATTGAAGGGAGGGAGGAAACCGGAGTGCCCGGAGAAAACCCTCGGTGACCTCAATAGTCTCGTACCTAAGTCACGTTCGCCCCTTGCGGGAATCGAACCCGCGACCTTCGGCATAGGAAACCGGCGACTTATCCACTGCGCCACGAGGCCACCCCTCTGAACCTAAGCAGTTTTATTGGAATATTGTTTTCACTTTTTAAATTACACATTGTTTTTTCCTGTGGTCTTTTTAATTTGTAAATAATTTGATCAATCTTAATGGACATATGCGTATATTGTCTTGATGTTAATCTGTGTGTCGTCTTTGGAGCTTATGGCGTTGTTAATTATATCACCTTTTTTATGCTGAGAGACAATGTATACACATGTATAATAGTACAGTGTCTGATGCATGCATATCCATGTATATGTGATGTTTATTTCTGTATAATTATGTAAATAGCATTTAAAGTAATGTATACAATGTTAATTTGATTGGTTGCTGTTTCGATGCTGAGAGGCAATGTAAATATATAGTGTCAGAGGTAGTTTCGATGTTTGATAATGTGGATTTAAACATGTAAATAGTGCCTGGAGTAATTTATATGTGATGTTAGTGTGTGTAAACGTGTAGGACATACATGCACATAATGTCAGAAGTTAGTAGTTAGGTTTGATGTTAATATGTGTGAACATGTCAATAGTACGTGAAGTAATGTACAATTGATTTTTATACACTTGCAAATAAACATGTAAATAGTGCCTGAAGTCATTTTGTTGTGACATGTGTGGAAAATGTCCCAATATTATTAATATTAATTTGTTTAGTTATTGTTTCCAATGTAAGTATCAGTATTATAATGGTCATATTTCTGTGTGTATTTTGAATGTTTGCTGACAATTAAACTGAAATTGTTTGTTAACAGAATTGGAGGTTTTACGCAATTTATCTTGTTTTTTTTCTTTTATGTCATTCTGTCCACTTTGACAATCTTTTCGTCATAGTATTCTTTCATCTGTCTTTCTGTCTGTGTTTGTCATGGTACTCTTTTATCTGTCGTCTCTCTGTGTTTGTGCGAGAATTTGCAAATTACTGTATAAATTAAATGAAACAATAAAAAGTTTTGGAAATACATTCATGCATTTAACAAAGCCGGATCAAAGATTATAATTCATTCGGTAAATATTCACTGAAATAAATAACCTTGAAAAATAAACAATTGAAAAATTAATTCATTTTTATGTATTTCATTTCAATTGCAATTAATGTAAATCTTAATAGTTTCACTTCTACCAAGTATTTTTCTAGTTAATTATTTTTATTTGAATGCATTTCCTACACTTATTTATATTTTATTCCAAATAAAATGCCATACTCTTTAGTTTAGTTGCTTTTTTTTCTTTTACTGTATACATATTGCTTTCATTCTATAAATTTAATTTTATTGACATTACTTTTGTTAATTCTCTCACATTATGTTTAATGTTATTTAATCCTAGTTAATTTCGTGAATATATTATTATTTAGTGAATTAATTACAATTAAAAGATTGAAAACTATAAAGTTGTTCTTCTTGAAACAAGCTGCATGACAAATTAATTTTATACATATATTTTTATTGAAATTTTAAAAAATTGTTTGTTTTTATTTATAAATAATACGTACTTAATACCACCAACATCTGGTGGTTCTAACACTGCATAATTCCTGCAATACTTAGCAATGTTTTAACAGACAGAATGAAGGTCTAATCGGTCAGGCGCGCCAACGGGAAAAGGGGAGTAACTCGTACCGACAGGAGTTGCTTCCCATAAACTGTCCAACTTTCGTTACACAGGCTTATGAAGGAGTCGACTATCTTGGTATTTATAGTCTTTGACTACCGTAGGGAAAAATCCCCAAACAAGGACAGATTTTGCGAAAACGCGCATCCACTGAGTTTATGGCTTGTGAACCATAAAAGGTGAAGGACAGTTCGCCCAGAGTGTATTGTCCCCAATAAGCCTTGGGTTTGGGGGACGTAACTACAACTCACGGCCCAGATTGACTGAATAGGCAGGCCTGTGAGACAGTTCTATTCGGTCATTCTAGCTGTTAAATCTGATTCTTCTTCTGTCACGATTGAAGTTCAGAATACAACTATTTATTTTGTCAGATAATTATGAGGCGTATTCCACGAGTCCTGTTATTTTCCAACACTGATATGATAATATAATATGGAGGCACGGTGGCCTAATGATAGAGCTTTGGCTTGCGGATCTGAAGGTCCCGGGTTCGAGCCCAGGCCGGGGCATTGTGTTGTGTCCTTGGGAAAGACACTTTACTCCCGTTTCCTACTCCTTCGGATGAGAGTATAAACCGAGGACTAGTCTGTGTCGCATACATTCCATCATAACGGACTTTAAAGATTCTGACGCTCATGTCCTAGACGGATGAGTGCCGGTGACAAGAACACACCCAGCATGCTCCTAAGTCCTTCTCCCCCATCCCTGGCTGCCCAGGATTGTGCTCAGTTGTCTGGAACGTTATTACGGTGCGCCCAAAGGCTGCAAGTTGGCGTCTCGGGCGGCTTGAGTTAGATCCTGCCTTGAGCAGCTCTTGAGCTGGAAAACGCTATATAAGAACGAATAAATGAATAAATGAAATAAGTGTTACAGACTTAACATCTGTATGACCACTACTACCTAAACTACTACCCTGTACCTTTTAATGCTAAATTCTGTTTCTTCTTGTACAGACAATCTTGTAACACAAATATACTTAATACAATACAGCAATATAGCTATAATCAGTTCAGTTCAGTTCAGTTCGATAACTTTATAGTCCCCAACACATGTAGCGTATAGGAGACTGTAATCAGTTCAGGGCGTGTTCCAGTCTTTTATATTTTATGAATCATGTGTAATAATACGTAAATTTATGACGGGTGTGGATGTTGGTGGAAGTAAACAAGACTGCAAATAGTTCTGTACTCCAATGAAAAGGTCAATAGAATAGACTCCTCATCAAACGTCCCTCCTGGCAACTTCTAAATATAGTATCCTCCTACTATTCCATGATTCAATGAAGGAAAGAATGAGAAAGAGTGGGCGTGAGCAATAACAAGAGAGAGGGATAGAGGGACGGAAGGAAGAAAGGAATGAGAGAGAGGGGGAGGGAAGAGAGAGAAGGGGAGAGGAGAGAGAGAGAGAGGGGGGTGGGGAAGGAGAGGGAGAGAGAAAGGGGGTGCGGGAGGAAGAGAGGATGAACAAATTAATAACGGCACGTGAAGAGAGGAGAGAGGGAGATATACTCCAGGCGATATCTATATGTAGCAACCTCCCACCTCACAACGGTTTTAGAACGCAGATGAGAAAATAAGGAAGAGCCGGGTGCGATATGGGTGGAGAGTTGGAATGCACAGAGAGAGAGAGAGAGAGAGAGAGAGAGAGAGAGAGAGAGAGAGAGAGAGAGAGAGAGAGAGAGAGAGAGAGAGAGAGAGAGAGAGAGAGAGAGAGAGAGAGAGAGAATTTAAGGAATTACGTTTTAGACACGTAACGACACATGTCTATGCGAGTTATACTGTGATGGAGACAAAGGGTGTGGAGGGTGAGGAGGGATAATGTAGTGTGTGTGCGTGCGTGTGTGTGAGAGAAAGAGAAAGAGAGTGAGTGAGAGAGAGAGAGAGTTGGAGCGGAGACTGCATGTTTGGGTGTGCAAAAGGGGCTATCGACCTCGACAGGCCTCACACTTTTCACACAACAGTCACTAACAATAAGAAGATGAGGTATAACTGAGGGATTTGTTGACACTCACAGAGTTGACTGATTCATGGCTAACAGTGCGGCTAATGGACTGTCATGTATATCTATGACTTACACATTTGAAAACAAACTGACCGACAGTTGGGGTGTTGGAACGTGGGAGTTAATTTATCAATTCCCCAAAGTAGAAGAAAGCTGAAAACAAATTCATCACAGAATCTCTGTCTCTCTGCCTGCCTGCCTGTCTGTCTGTCTCTCGCTTTCTCTCTCTCATTCCCCCTACCTCTCTTGTATCGTACCTTTACCAGATACCTACCTAGTAAATCACATAACAAATGCCTTACATATGCTTTATTTTGCGACAAAATGGCTAAAGAAGTACTAGAACAAAAGTTAGTTACCCCCCCACCCCACTCCCCTTCTCTCTCTCTCCCTACCCCCCCCCCCTCTCTCATATAGTAATTTTAAAAACCAATTTTTTGAAAATTATTTTATCTAATGATTACCTTGTTTATTTGTTATTGTTCCTTGATGTTAATGTTATAACATTAATTTGTTGTAGTTAATAGTTATTGTTATAATAAGCCCCAAGGGCAAGATGTACAAAAGCGCACACAGCAAAATAAAATTGTTATCTTATCTTATCTTATCTCATCTCAACTCTCTCTCCTTTCCCACTCCATCTCATTCACCACATCCCTCTCTCGTCTCGTACGGTTACCTCCTTACCTATAATAACTGTGGTAGGCCTACTTCTATCAGGGCAGATAACGAACAACGTCATGTTTATTTTTTGCGGCAAAGCAGTTGATACATCCTGTCAATTATAACACGGATTTGCAGAGGGCACCGACTTTGACTGCACAACGAGAAACGACTTGCACAATATGAGGGGTGGCGATTGTAAGGGGGAGTGGGGAGGTAAGGTAAAAGGTAAAGGTCGTCCCATAGCCTTGTGGCCGTAGGGGAGCGTGATGTTGGAGATTACACTTATCTTGGGCCAGCATAATGTGGGTGATGCCCATCTCTCTCCCTCGCTGCTTTACCTTCCCCATCCTTAAGAGAGTAGGTACTCAGTTACAGTTGAGTCAACTGGGGGCGTTGTTATTTGTGGTCACCCATCCAAGTGCTAACCGCACTGGACGGTGCTTAACTTGCGACACAGTAGCGAGTGCTCCAACCACTGCGCTATCCGAGTGGGGAGGGTTTTAAGTAAAAGACAGAAGGAATGAACGAGTAAGAGGAAAGAGGAAGAAGAGGAATGAAAAATAGAAGAATTAACAAACAAACAAAAACAAACGAGAATATATAGAAGAAGAAAAAAGGACAAGAAAGTAGTAGTAGTAGTAATAACAGTAGTAGTAGGAGCAGCAACAGTAGTAGTAGAAGTAGTAGCAGTAGTAGTAATAGCAGCAGAAGCAGCAGCAGTAGCAGTAGTAGGAATAGAAGAACAACTATCTCATCCACCAACACAACCTATAACCAACCACCCAACCACCACCATCACCAACAACAACAACAACAATAACAATAATAACAAGAACAACTAACAGAGATAAGAGGCGTGAGGTTCAAAAAGCAGGTTGACAGGATATAAAACTACACAGTGGCTGTTTTTATGACCTGTTTAACTAAAAAGGGGGTGGCGCACCCATACCATACAAATTCCAAACATGATCTCATGTGAATGTATAATTGGACAAGCTTTCTTTTCAGACCACACGTCCGATAAGCCAACAGCCAAACAACTACAGCCAGTTCAGTTCAGTCAAACAGTCAGTAGGCCTATTTCATGTAACGTCTAGTCGCACAATGGAGATTTCAGACACTAACGCAGACACTAACGCATACACCTCCGCAATTGCTCATACTTACGCACGCATCTAACAGTAAATAATTAAATATAACTAATAATAAATTTCCAATAGGCGATCTATCAAAACACTAAGATTTTTTTTCCTATTTGTGAATGATATCTACAGCCATTTACAGCATAATGATACTGTTAAGAATCCTAGGTTAAGTTGGGTGCGGATTAACAACCAGGGCAGTCGCGTGCCCAAATAAATCAGGGTTCAATTCGACTTTGGATATACAGGAGAGTGTTTGAGCCAGTATGCTGCAGTCCTACTAACTCATTAAAAAGAGTTCCATTGTGTCGCCTGTGAGAAAATCGGAGAAAATAAACCTACCCATGCGTGTGCGGAACTGTGACCTTCACCACAAGGTCAATTCCACATACATAATTATTGCTCGCTAGCTTCAAAATATTATAAGTGACCCTTTGTGGCGTTGCTAGCGATAGGTTCTAAAGAATTTTAACAGCTCTCCGGAATTGTCCATGTTGCACAAATGTAATAAAATGACGCAAATAAGATATAATGACGTTCAAATTTCTTGGATGATTACGCACTTTTCCAGTGAGTGACGTACAGATTGTGTTGTTTTGGTGGATAAAATACAAATCACGTTGCTGACGAGGGAATCATTTTGCAATTTGTGTGCGGGAATGTGACTGTCATGAACTACCTGATCCTCTCTTTCGTAACACGACCCATTTCAGAAATAACATGACCCCTTCGTGAGTAACATGACCCCTTCAGGCGTATTACGATCTCTTTATGAGGTATTATGAGCTCTGAACGCAAGCATTTCAGTTTAACCGAATGATGTCCTATTCTGAGTGTCAGTGATTCCCTGATTCCCCAGCAAGGATGACTTCATATAAGGACTGGCACATACCTCCAGCAGTTACTGATATTGGTGTGCATTTTACGACTGTGGTGACATGCTTAAGTCGATAAGAACAGCGCAGTTGCACATGTATGTTAGGTGCAGCAGGTTCCCTTTACAGATAAGGCATAGGCCAACTACATACGCATTTAGGCCTAAATGCAAGTATGATGCAATAATGCAATCTCTGTCTATCTGTCTGCTGTCTATCTCTCTGTCTTTCACTCTCGCTGAACACGCACTTAATAATTTATATGTTTGTTAGGTCAAATAGCCCCTCAAAATAAAATACTTTATTACTATATTATTGTTACTTTTAGTATTGATTGTCATATATTTAGACAGGACAGCTGGCAGATAAAAAGGCTGTCATAAATCCCTCTACCCCCACAACCACCTACACACACAGAGAAACACGCACGCATGCACACGGACACACACACACACCCACATACACACACACATACACCTCCTGTACCCTTCACTCCACTTCACACACATGAGTAAGTACTACAAGTAGACGCATTACATTAACACTTTGTATTTTAGAATAACAAACCGAAACATCAAAGTATCTACAGCATTATGTGTGATGTATCCACTAAACATAATCCATAACATCCATCACGTAGCAATCCAATGATGTGGTTGGGAATCTCGAATGTTGTCCTCCCACCCGTAACTTAGTAGTGGGTATTTTTTAACCAAGTATCTTTCCCTCCAAACCTACCATCAGATGTGTTTGTCCTCCCCCCTCTTTTTCGGCCTTCCACCTGCACTGTGCTTTTGCAGGATGGTCTTTGCAAGACCTGAATGGTGACGTGGCCATACCATCGTTTCCGTTTCTTCACACTTGATGTGTGTAAATGGCTTGTGTGATGGTCTGGAGGGACTTCATGGGTGATGGGGTATAGGAAATGCCCAGCAGGAAGGACTTATTAGCCTTAAAGGCTTACTTAAACATGAAATTATTTTGTTAAAGTACATTTAAAAAGAGAGAAGAAAAGTAAACTATTACTTTTTTGAGTAGATGATTAAATAAATAAACATTAAGTTGTCAGTTAATAAATGTCTACAAATATATGTCTGAATGCCATAATACACATTAATACATTGCCCACACCTTGATTTAAACAAACACATTTTTTTAAAAATCGACTGACATAGAATTTCATGTATGCAAGACACCCTACATTTCTTTTCGTTGACACCTATATTGAGAAGCCTATTATAGGATTGCCATGGAAGTCTACATGTACTATGATCTAACTGCATGCAACAGCCTAAACCAGTATTTAAGGCAGCGTATGAATGTATTGATGTACAAAAGGATACCTGCCTAATTCTCCCTAAACCATTTTATTTGGTGGTTTTAAAGGAACGTTTAAAAAGAGTTTACAGAAGAGAGAGAGAGAGAGAGAGAGAGAGAGAGAGAGAGAGAGAGAGAGAGAGAGAGAGAGAGAGAACGCAACACACCCTTACCTGCATTTTTTCTTTCTACGTTTAGACTTTGGCAATCGGAGATGTAACCGCTAACCTGTTTTTGGTCCATGTTTTAACTGTAAATTAATGACCGCTAGTCAAAGCGTCCGACCGAGTTTCCTCAACTGTCGTAAAAATCAATTCGCTACATGTTTCTTTAGAAAATTCTCCCACACACAAATATCGTTCAGTCCTTTTAACATAAGAGAAAGCAGCGCTACAGAAGAGTGCAACATCATCTTCATCCTCGAAATTTAACACTTCAGACTAGCGCAGTAGTCCTTGGCGCAATATTACGCACAATTTTGGAGATGCGGTATCTTGTACTGATTCTAACCGACTTCAGCGTTGCATTTTTCCATACCAGCGGCTAGCGCAATGAGCAGCTTTTGTATATTAGAAACTGCGCTATAAAATAAGATATACACAAAGTCAGTACTTCCTGTTCAATGTCTTTTGAGTATTTGATTACATTTGGACCGCAGTACTCAAAACGTTTGCACGGGAATCACGCAGTTTTGTAATTTCTTTCAAAAATATATGAATGACAATTGAAAAGTGAAACTGACCAACTAATAATAAAGAGCTTCGCACCCAACTGACCTAAAGTATTGTGATTGGGTTTTTATCTTTCATTACGCTAGAGTGGAAAGTGATTGTAAATTATGATCAGCTTCGTTTACACCACCCCTCTTAACACGCCCATCTCCCAAACTAGACGTACTCTTCCACAAAAATTAATATATTAATTTCAATTCTTTATACCTAGAGGGAAATACTGTCCGAGCGTGCAGTTTTACAATTCATGGGTTTAGAGGGTTGGGTGGGGAAGGAGTGGGGTTTGGGGTTCGGATGCCAGTGTCGGTGTGTGTGTGTGTGTGTGTGCGTGTGCTTGTGTGTGTGCGTGCGTGCGTCCATGGATGCGTATGGTGTTTGTGCGTGTGCTTGTCTGTGCGTGCGTCCATGCGTACTAAGTGCATTATTTTTCAAACACGTGTTTGATTTACTTTCATGTGCGCGCAATAAATAAATAACTTGTTGTTTGTAGATTATAGTCACACGACACTTTCGCATATAGGTGACTACTGGACCGATTTATACTGACACCAGCGGGCCAGTTGTTGGTAAAGGGGAAAATAATATGATCACACGTTGACCAATCCGGGATTCGAACCAGCGACCTTTCGGTTACTAGCAAGACGCTCTTACCAACTGAGCTACCCGGCCCCACAAATGAATTGTAAACCAACCAACCAATAAATCAACCAGTCAATCAAAATCTGACCTAAATAAATAATATATAGTTTACTGTAATACGTTTACAGTGTGATCCATGGTGCTTTATAAAACGAGCATTATGAAACATCTATTGCTTTAGATTGTATTTGATAACAATCTAAGGGAAAGCATTACTGGACACAGAATCGTGATATCTGCAGCTAGGAGATCAATTAAAAATGACCTTGTAGTAAAAAACAATGAAATTATTATTATTATTATTATTAGTAGTAGTAGTAGTAGTAGTAGTAGTAGTAGTAGTAGTAGTAGTAGTGTCCTAATTAAGAAACATATCAAATTCTGTAATAACTATGATTGAAAATAAAAAGTAAATTAATGATGATTACTATGACAGACAATTAATGCAATAGGAGTACTTCCTAAATAGCTGTCAACATGTATTTTGACCGCTTTTCAGGGGAAGCAACTCTCATTGACCTACTTTACCTACTTTCGGTTTATGCTGTCAACATGTATTGTGTAACCGCATTTCAGGGGAAGCAACCTACTTTCGGTTTATTTAGGGATAATGCCTAATGGCGCAATCTGAGAAGGTGATTTGATTCTCTAAAGGTTCTGATGTCTATAAAATTATATAAGACACAAAACATTTTATTGGTCCAAACGTATAAACGCTTAACTTACTAAGCTAAAACAGCGATGCGGGAAATGTGATCCTACTTTTATTAACTTTATTGCCCTGTCTAAGGAACACAGAATGACCAAATCATTGTCATTACGATGTTCTGAATCACAGGCGCTTGTATCTGGAAACGCGTGCCTATAACAGATACCCAGAGGGAGACGCGTCACAGGCATAGGCGCACGTGTATCCAGACACAAGCGCCTGTGTTTTTAAACGTATTTAAAAAACAACTAGAACACACGCGTGACATCGCGCTTAAAGGCGTGCAAAACAAACACAAGTGACAGCAAGATTAATATTGGGCTTATATAAAGTCTAACGTATAGACTAACACACACCCACACACACACACACACACCTACACACCCACACACACACACACACACACACACACATACACACACCGGCGCGCGCGCTCGCACACACACACTTCCTTGCTGTTAGATATAATTATGCGCTATTTTACATGGCTTGATGATGATGATGATGATGATGATGATGATGATGATGTTGATGTCCAATTGTAAAGCGGCAGACTCCATGCTGCACCAGCTTGCGAAAAATCTATCTATCTATCTATCTATCTATCTATCTATCTATCTATCTATCTATCTATCTATCTATCTATCTATCTATCTATCTATCTATCTATCTATCTATCTATCTATCTATCTATCTATCTATCTATCTATCTATCTATCTATCTATCTATCTATCTGTCTGTCTGTCTCAGCCTGTCTGTCTGTCTGTCTATCTTTCTATCTATCTATCTTGTTAGATATATGCGCTGGTAAGACTGCTGCGCTCCCTTGTCATCTCCATCTTTCTATACGCTTGCGAAACATGGACAGCAGATCTACAAAGAAGAATACAAAGCATGGAGATGAAGTGCTACAGAAGACTTCTGGGCATTTCCTATACCCAGCACATCACCAACGACGAAGTCCGACAGACCATCACGCAAGCCATTGGACAACACGATGACCTGCTCACAGTGGTGAAGAAACGGAAACTCCGATCGTATGGCCTTGTCACCAGGTCATCAGGCCTTGCAAAGACCATCCTACAAGGCACAGTGCAAGGAGGTAGAAGAAGAGGGTGACCGAAAAAGAGGGGGGAGGGCAACATTCGAGAATGGACTGGTTTGACACTGAACGAAGCCATCAGGGTTGCTGACAGAGAAAGATGGAGTACGCTGGTTAAACGATCATCTGTGGTGCCCCTACGACCTCTGAGTTACGGGAAAGGATAGGATAGGATACAATACAATACAATACAATACAATACAATACAATACAATACAATACAATACAACTTTATTCATCTCAAACTGAGCAATTACAATGGCAGCATCAGCACAATTACCAGAAAGAATTAAAAATATTATTACATACACATGAGAAGTAGTCCAATCAAAAAATAGTAAATAAAACAAATAAATAACAAAACATACGGTTACATACGGATATGCGCTGTTGCACATAACTTGCGAACTATCAATCTACCTACCTACCTACCTACCTACCTACCTACCTACCTACCTACCTACCTACCTACCTATCTATCTATCTATCTATCTATCTATCTATCTATCTATCTATCTATCTATCTATCTATCTATCTATCTATCTATCTATCGATCTATCGATCTATCGATCTATCTATCTATCTATCTATCTATCTATCTATCTATCTATCTATCTATCTATCTATCTATCTATCTATCTATCTATCTATCTATCTATCTATCTATCTATCTATCTATCTATCTATCTATCTATCTATCAGTCGGTCGATAATAAATACGTTATGTTAAGTTGTATTTGTAAGCCTATGGGAAAACAGCGTCCTGCAAGTTGCTGTTCGCAAAGTTGTCATCTGTTGTCCGCAATATGAAAAGAAAAGGGTATTTTGTGTTAGGATGACCCTTCCTCCTCGTCGTCATCGCTGTCCTCCTCCTCTTCTTCCACTTCTTCCTCTTCAATGTCATTCACTTAGTTTATTTATAGATCCTATCCTATCCTATCCTGTCCCGTAACCCGAAGGTCGTAGGGGCACCACAGATGATCGTTTAACCAGCATACTCCATCATTCTCTGTCCTCAGCAGCCCTGATGGCTTCGCTCAGTGTCAAACCAGTCCATTCTCGAATGTTGTCCTCCCACCTCTTTTTCGGGCTCCCTCTTCTTCTACCTCCTTGCACTGTGCCTTGCAGAATAGTCTTTGCAAGGCCTGAAGGCCACGTCACCAGATCATCAGGCCTTGCTTATTTATAGATATTTGTTTTTAAATCTTTTCCCCCCTTTTAAAATGTGAATTCTCACAGTAAAAAAAACAAACAAACAAAAACACCACTTAATGGATCATTGGTTCAAATAATTATGGTTTGTCCCTGATGGCACAGTTTATTAGTCGCCGATTGTCTATGCAGAGTGTCGCGAGTTCGATTCCCTCGAGGGGTGAACTTGGGTTTATATTATCGAAGGGTGAATTTAGGTTTATATACTATAAACCTAAGGTCACCCCTCGCGGGAATTATATATCTTCTTCTTCTTCTTCTTCTTCTTCTTCTTCTTCTTCTTCTTCTTCTTCTTCTTCTTCTTCTCCTCCTCCTCCTCCTCCTCCTCCTCCTCCTCCTCCTTCTTCTTCTTCTTCTTCTTCTTCTTCTTCTTCTTCTTCTTCTTCTTCTTCTTCTTCTTCTAATAATAATAATAATAATAATAATAATAATAATAATAATAATAATAATAATAATAATAATAATAATAATAATAATAATAATAATTATTATTATTATTATTATTATTATTATTATTATTATTATTATTATTATTATTATTATTATTATTATTATTATATCATCAAGCGTGATCATAATATTGCGTGCATAGTACAATAACCATGACCCACAGACGACGTTAAACATTACTAACCAAATAAAACTAATGAAAGAAACTAGAGATAATAAATATGATCAGATATAGATTATAAGGTTCGACGTTCAGCACATGGAACAGATGCGGTAGTTGTGTTTTTTTTCTGAGGTTTTCGCAGTTGCACTCTTAAAAGCCAGTTTTATGCGGTTGTTGATTTTTAAAAAATCAAATAATGCGCCATCATCATTATTTCGTAATTGGTATAATCAGTGTCATCTATTTTGTGAACAATATGCACGTGATACGTGATCATTATCATGATCAGCAGTATCGAAGTCTTCGTTTCATTCGTCATTATCATGATCACCTTCCTTTGATCACGATAACATCTTCTTCTTCTTCTTCTTCTTCTTCTTCTTCTAATGCACAATATGGATATGCATCCTTTTTAATCTTATGGTGGGGTTTTTTTTCTGACTTTTTTATTTTTATCTTTTTCAGTCTTTCACCTTTGGGTTTATTTTTTGTGTGTGTTTTGTTTCCTTTTTGTTTTGTCTTTATGTTTTTCTTCTTCGTTACAAGGTTGAATGACCGAGGACTTTAGCGCTGGATTATTGTCATCTGTGTCCACTTAGGTTTGTGTAGGTATGTGAGTGTGACTGTTAGTACTTAAAGGTCAAGTATCAAAACAAACCTTTGATTCATCACTAGGAACCCGATTCCCCCCCCCCCCCCTTCCCAGTCCCCTATTCGCTCATGTGACGCGGACTTTTATCTACCTACCTACCTACAAACCTTTACCGAGTTTGCTGTGTTGTTTGGAAACGTGATTCAGCCTTTAGGCCTGTGCACTTTAGTAGTAGTAGTAGTAGTAGTAGTAGTAGTAGTAGTAGTAGTAGTAGTAGTAGTAGTAGGAGTAGTAGCAGCAGTAGTAGTAGTTGCAGTATAAGTAGTAGTAGTAGTAGTAGTAGTAATAGTAGAAGTAGCAATAGCAGCAGCGGCAGCAGTAGTAATAGTAGTAGTAGTTGTAGTTGTAGCTGTAGTTGTATAGTATTAGTATAATAATAATTAGTAGTAGATCTAGTAGTAGTAGTAATAGTAGTAGTAGTAGTAGTGGTAGTAGTAGTATAAACTATATTTAAATTTAACTGGTATTTTTCGTTCTCTAACGTTTAGTGTGTTAGATCAGAAGAAGAAGAAATAGAAGGACAGGGGAGAGAGAGGGAGAGAGAGAGAGAGAGAGAGAGAGAGAGAGAGAGAGAGAGAGAGAGAGAGAGAGAGAGACGCACATTTGCTGATTTAGTCACAAACACTCCCTATGCATCCGTCTCCCACCGCCCAACTCACGCTACCCACCCCGCTACCCCGCCTCGTCACCCCAACCCACACACAAACTGCACTTGGAGTGAGGACAAAATATAGGCCTGTGCTGTTTTCCTCCTGAGGAAAATTCCGACCAGGGATGCGTTTCCTTGTTGATGTAGCGAACCGCAGTACGTAATCTCATTTATCAACGTGTAGTTGTTGTACAATTGATGCTAAATAATGGTAGTCTATGCGGACAGTAATTGATGAGCAGAATTATTTAGGACAGTGACCTAGTGTGACACCAATTATGAGCGTAAAACGTATGAATGAGTGAATGTATCCTGTCATAATTAGGTTCTGAGGCCTATGACACCGGTTATTGACCGCGCTTGTTTGTTTATTTTTAAATATATCAGCTGCGCCATACTTGCATGTGCTTGTGGTAAATTTCAGGTTCACTGTATGTATTCGCACGTTATGTATTTTTTTGTTTAAAGATCAGATTCATCATACGCAAATAAGGTGAACTGCTGCCGTTCCGGAGAAAGCACTGAAGCCGCTGCACAGCATAGGTAGTTCACTCACTAGGAATAAGCGTGTTTATTGTTTGTTATGAGCATCACCAAACAGCTTCGATCTTTAGTCTGCTTTAACGAGGAAAGCACAGCATCCGCTATACAGGGCCACCGTTTATTTCTTTGCACAGCCTAT
>CM072515.1:47720968-47753468 GCA_036898135.1 Oncomelania hupensis | reverse complement strand
TGAACAAACATAACTGGAGTGTATTGAATTACGTTGCTAAGGAAAATTCTGCTCAGAAAATCTTAAGTGATTTTGTTGAAAATATGAGTGGTGCTGAGCAATTTGGCGACAATATTGTATTTTATTGCCCATTAATTTTGATAATGGCCGTTAAAGTCATAAAGCGAATTTTTTGTAAGAAGAAATTATATTACCTTGTTTATCATAACTATAAGGACATACCATATAAACTATCAATTCGTCGTATGTCAGTCGCTAAAAAGGAAGTGGGTTAAAAATAAAAATAAAAAAAGAAAGAAAACAAAAGTGAAGGGGGCGGAGAGTGGGGGTTGGGAAGAAGCGAAGGTTGAGAATATGGTCGGAGATCAACAAACACCCTGACATACTTTTTTTCAATTCGGCCACCCCCACACACGACACGACCTTCACCTCGCGTCGTAAACAGCTGCCTACTTGCATTTAAAAATAGTTCGTCCCAGTGCGCTCCCAAAAACAACAATAATGAATCCCCCCTAGTCCCAGTCTGCTCAGAGCGCAGAATAGCAGACGACCGACGTCAACGATTTTTTCCCGCTCTCTGTTTGGCTGTCTTCATGACCTTGAGCTGTTTAAGCACCAATCATAGCGCTCCTGACGTCATCAGTTGTCGTAAAAGGTTGGAACGAGTGCAAAGCTCGTGCCGTTGTTTACTTCGACCCGTCTCGAATAATCGTTTTCGCCTGTTTGCCTTAGGGGCCTTGATGAATGAAAAATGGACGAGGTTTACAATTAAATAATACAGCCTAGCCAACATTATACGACATTTCCACGTTGATTGAAAAACACACAATTACACCAGTTCGATCAGAATAGTGATTCCATTTAAAATGTAGACTCCCTCGATCCCCCCTTCTCTCTTGTACTGTCTCAATCAATGGGCACTTGTAAACACCAGCAGCATGTGCATTTGTGTTGACTTAGCGGGAACGTGAAGACCACGTGTCAATGTTATTGAATGCTGGCAGCGTGAGTGTTTTGATGAGTCAGACGGACATTCTGGGGATTTCCACACTCCAAAACTGCGTGTGTTTTGCTAATTTCGTGCGAAATGTCTGACATTTTATACATTCCTTTGCGCAATCTGTGCGAATAACTTCGGGCTATAAAGCTTAAAATAGTCGCGTCTTGCACGCTTGAAGCGTGTATAATTTTCGCCAACACTGACATGTTGTAGAATGCCAGGTCACCCATATATTGGTAATTCACTAATTGTTCTTGAGGTACTTGCAAAACACAAAAAGAGAAACACAAATGAATGGTCTCTTTAGTGCCTCTCATTGCCCTCCCTGTAGTCTTCCCCTCGATTCCCTCCCACCTCCCCCTACATACTATCCCTTAGTTCCTTTTGGTGGGGATATCGATTTCAGTAACCCCATTTCATTATAATCATTATTTCGCAATATCTTTTTAGTTCCTTATTAATAATATAAGTGGTTCCCAATACAGCCGCAACCGCAAATATCATCATCATCATCATCATCATCATCATCGTCATCGTCATCATCATCATCATCATCATCATCATCATCATCTTCTTCTTCTTCTTCTTCTTCTTCTTCTTCTTCTTCTTCTTCTTCTTCTTCTTCTTCTTCTTCTTCTTCTCTTTCATTAACATCTACTATACCGTCTTTTAAAATCTTGATCGAGTGTCCGGCCGGGTTCAGCATTTCATAATTATGATTAATAATTAATATATCGTAGCCCGGTAACTCAGTGAGTTAGAGCAGAAGGCGGCGATATAGGCCATAATTATATAGCTCTTTCATAACAAATAAGTGCACTAGCTAGCCACAGACAACATTCCTACAATGCTGTCTTCACTAGAAGGACATAGAAATACAAATCCGTTTTGCCAAGTGAACATACATTAGGAATACACTTGGTTAAATGCTGCAGCACACTCACAGACAGAACTGATGTGAACTTACATACTGACAACAGGAACATAATAAGAGATAAGAAGATGAACTAATATAGGTCAAATAGTGGCCAGTAAAATACAACACCACAATCCAAACACGTCACATCGGGCTAAAAACCATGTAGTTTATGCATTCAACCTTTACCACACCCTCAAAGCAAACACAGGCCTACTGATCGGGCGCACCCCCACTCACACTAGTATTAAATGCCTATACAGTGGGCATTAAACATACACACACACACAGCCTGCGCAAGCGACAACGTAGCACCATCACAGAACCAGTTTTGCATTGCAACATTGGGAGACTGGGGCATCAAAGCCGAGTAAAATATGATAATCTGATAAGCTTTCTCAGCGAAAGTTTCCTGCTTGCAGTACAGTGCAGTACCATGTAACCAGGTGAGGGAGGTTGGGGGGGGGGGGGGGGGGGGGTCAGAGAAGTTTGGGGTGGGGTGGGATAAAGAGGGTAGGAAAGGAGGAGAATAAGATCCACCCCTCTTACTGTATCTCCAACTTATTCATAAACCACACAAATATAATTATATTTTGGTGTACCAGAATAAGTGTCATTCGTATGCTATTCGTGTGAGTGTGTGTGTGTGTGCGTGTGTGTGTAAGTCCATGTGTATCAATGTCTATGTGTGCCAGTGTGTGTGGTTTGTGTATGTGTATACTAGCGTGTGTGCGTGTGCCAGCTATTTAGACCTATAGAGTAGGCCTATGTTTGTAAAGAAAGAGATTTTTCTTATATAGCGCACTTACAAGCTCAGAGAGCTTCTCAAGGCGCTGGCCCGTAATATCCAGCAATCACAAAAGTAAATTCCCTTTTATCCTAGGACATGTGTGTGTGTGTGTGTGTGTGTGTGTGTTTGTGTGCGTGCGTGCAATTGTCAGTGTGAGTTTGTGTGGTCCAGATCACAACCTAATGAGGAGTATGGCTTCCCCTGGAATTAGATTTACATTGAAACAAGCATGCTTTTTTCTGTACCTAATCAATAAAAAGAAACGAGCGGGAAAATCTGTGAAAAAATACTTTGTTATCCTCTTATAGCAGATAGAGAGAGAGAGAGAGGGAGGGAAAGAGAGAGGGAGGGAGAGAGAGGAGGGGAGGTTGAGAGAGAGAGAGGTAGAGAGGGAGTGAGGTAGATGAGAGAGAGAGAGAGAGAGAGAGAGAGAGAGAGAAAGACAGAACGAGAGAGAGACAGAGAGAACAAAAAGCTTCCTGTTTAGTTAAAATAATAACACTATGGTCGAGGAAGAAATCACTTTATTATTATTTTTTTTAAAGATCTTCAAAATGTATTGTTATCACCATAGTCATATTAGACGTTCCCCCATCCCTCCCCCAACCAACAAAATTCAATTCTATCCCCCTAACACAACACCGAACAACAACTAAATCAATTAGATTAGTAAATTACAGAAAAAAACTAGAATACATAATATAGTCCGTACCTAACTTGCATTCACAACACTTTTAACACTTTTTCTGGTCTTCATAATACAGTCGCTATCAGTGATGTTAACAGACATTTTGCCACAACAACAGTGGAATGTACTTTTTAAAAAAATCTTAATATTTTTTTTAAAACAATTTGAGGAAGCATAGGTACTATTATTTTAACAAAGAAATCAAGATCACAAAGATCAATTAATATTGTTCACCACATACACACATACATCAGGTTAAAATTTTGTTGTATGAATATGATTGAGGAATATTTTTAAATACTGTCGCTGTACGTACATGCAGTTGTAGAAAGAGAGAGCGGGATTCCATACGCTGGATACAATACAATACAATACAATACAATACAATACAATACAATACAATACAATACAATACAATACAATACAATATAACTTTATTGTCTGATGTTCATCACATACAGAAATGCACGTGTCTTGAAAAGTAACTAATCATGCCCAATGTGGGAACTATTGCAACTCTCTCTTGGCTGGTCTTCCTAACAACAAACTTCAAAAACTTCAGCGCATTCAGAACCATGCCGCTCGGCTGGTGCTCCAACAATCCCGACGCGCTAGCGCCACTTCCGCTCTGACTGCCCTTCACTGGCTGCCAGTGAAAGCCATAGTTGACTACAAAGTTGCCTCTATTTGCTATCAGTCTCTTCATGACCAACATTTTCCTGTCTACCTCTCTGAACTTCTCAACCCTTACAAGCCAACCCACACTCTTCGCTCTCAAGACGCTTCTCTTCTGACAGTTCCTCGCTACTCTCTTGGAACATTTGGCAAAAGAGCTTTTTCCGTCTATGCTCCTACCCTGTGGAACAAACTCCCATGCAGCCTTCGCCAATCTCCATCTCTTGACTCTTTCAAAGCCCAAATGAAAACCTATCTCTTCCTCTTACACCTGTAGAACATCCTCCCTTGCGGACACCCTGTTGCGCTGATACCTGAAATGTGTGTGTAGGGGTGTGTGTGTGTGTGTGTGTGAATATGGGTGTGAATGTGTGTGTGTGAATGTGTGGGTGAATGCGTGTGTACGTGGATGCATGTGCGTATGCGTGTACTTGTCTTAAAATTGTTTTGCTTTTTTAAATGACATTTGATCCCTCTTAACTTGTTTTCACTGTAAATGAAATTAGAAACTGCTATTATTATTATTATTATTATTATTATTATTATTATTATTATTATTATTATTATTATTATTATTATTATTATTATTATTATTATTTATTATTATTATTGTTATTGGTGTTGTTACTATTATTATGTGAATCACAAATATGTTTTCTTTTTAAACCAGATTAATGCCATTACACAAGCTTTTATCTGGCCTGTCATACATTGTAACGATGTTTAGTTATTCAACGATTATTCTACTTTTAAAACTGCTGTATTTCACCACCATTTACACTTTACATCTTAGATGAGGCATTGTTTATCTGCCTCTTTTGGTATTAACGTCCCTCTCTTAAATTTTTTCTGTGAAATTATTCATTTATTTTATATAAGTTTATTGATTGATTGACTGATTTTATACTTTTATTTGTTGGTTTGTTACCTTTACTAGGTTTACATGTTGTCTTGTTTTTAAATGCAGAATAGATTTATTATGCGTGTGTATCTGTGTGTGGCTGCGTGTGATCAAGCGCTTTGTGAAGCATTTTATGTTTGAATTGCGCTATACAAAATAAATTATTATTATTATTATTATTAACTAAGTAAAGCAGATTTTGATATTTCGCTAAAGAAAGTACAAAATCCGCATTTCATTATTAGCTTCGATAGTTCATTCACATATAAATGAACAAATGTCCCAATCAATAATAATTATTATTAATATTATTATTATTATTATTATTATTATTATTATTATTATTTTTTATTTTTTTATTTTTTACAAATTGGTCATCATTGTTGTGTTTCCTGCGGTAAATATAAATAAATAAATAAATAAAAATAAACAAACAAAACACACACAAAATTATAATACAAATGAATACAGTTGTTTTGTTTGTTTAAAAAAAAAAAATTCAGAATGCACAGAATGTAGATTTATTACAAATTAAAAATGAGTCATCATAAATAATTATGTTTGACAGATTACTGAAGGAAAGGTGGGTAGGCATAACATAAGGGTGATAGAGTTTTCAAGTCTAAGGGAGGTAACTGCACCTTATACGAGAGAGAGAGAGAGAGAGAGAGAGAGAGAGAGAGAGAGAGAGAGAGAGAGAGAGAGAGAGAGAGAGAAAGAGAGAGAGAGTGAGAGAGAGAGAGAGAGAGAGAGAGAGAGAGAGATAAGATAAGATAAGATAACAATTTTATTTTGCAAGGGTAAAAGAATAAGCGCTGGATGCACTTTTTTACATCTTGCCCTTGGGGCTTTAACAATAACTATTAAATACAACTCAAGGTTATAACATTCACATCATGGAACAATAACAAATAAACAAAGTCATCATTAGATAAAATCCTTTTCAAACAATTGAAATCAAATAATGTTGTTACTCTCAATCAACAACATTAACAATTAATGTGTATTTAATTTTTAATGTGTTTTAGGAGACGTGTTCTAAATGATGTAAATTTAGATGCTGGAGTGCGGAGATCTTCAGGAAAGTTATTCCACAAAATGGAACCGGAATAAGCTAGACTAGTTTTGTAGAGATCAATTCTTGGAATTGGAACATTTAATTTTGTGGACGATCTGGCAGTTTTTTTTTGAAAAAAGAGAAGAAAGATAGGAAGGTGCATTGCCAGAAAGGACCTTGTGCATGAAAACGCCTTTATTAAATTTTAGTCTGTCGGTAAGGGGTAGAATATTGATCCGTTTTAGTCATCTGGAGAGATTTTTTGTTTCAGCAAAATTTGTTTAATTGCACGTTTGTGAATTCTAAGTAAAGGTTTCATTGCATTGCCACTGGCAGAATCCCAAATAGTAGAAGAATAATCAATAAATGATTGAATATGACCGGAGTAAAATAGTTTACGAGAATGTAAATTTAATAAATGCTTTATCCTTGACAATTGGTAAGTCTTTTTAGAAATAGTTTTACTAATATTTGAAATATGTTTTACCCAGGACAAATTATTGTCTATAGTTACTCCAAGTAGTTTATGACACTGTACTTCAGCAATTATTGTATTGCCAATTTTTAATGGAAGAAGTTTTATTGATACATTTTGTCTTTTCTGTCTTGTTGTAATTAGCATGGATTTTGTTTTGTCTGGATTGAGGGCCATGTGGTTGTATTCAGTCCATTCCTGTAGTTCACTAGCCCCTTTTTGTAATGAGGAGGAGAGTTTATTCAAGTCTCTATTTTGAGAATGTAAATGTAGTGTCATCAGCAAAGAGTTCACAAGAAGTAGAAATATAAAGGGGGAGATCATTTATGTAGATAGAAAATAACAACGGTCCTAAAACAGATCCTTGCGGTACTCCAGCTGTAACAATTTCAAATTGTGACTTTTGGTTATTTACATAAACACACTGTTCTCTGTCCGAAATAAACGATTTAAGAAACTCAAGAGATTTGGAATGAATGCCATATAGGTTTAGTTTACGTAGAAGAAGGTCATGGTCTATTACATCAAAAGCTTTTGCGAAGTCAACAAATAATGTTCCAGAAAATTGTCCCTTATTAATATTATTTAGCCATTGTTCTATCATTGATGTAAGAGCTGTGTGACAAGAGTGTTTAGCTCTGAAACCCGACTGATTTTCATGTAAGAGGCTGTTTTCAGTGAAATGATCAAGAATATTATTATTTATGTGCTTTTCAAGAGGTTTAGAGAGAGTAGAAAGAATCGAAATAGGCCTATAGTTCGATGGGTCAGTGCTATCACCATTCTTGAAAAGGGGTATAACCTTAGCTTTTTTGAACATTATAGGAAAATGTGATTTGTCTATGCATAGGTTGTATATATACGTTAAAGTGTCAGTAATAAATGACGCAGACAATTTTAGTATTTTACTATCCAATTCATCAATTCCTCTTGAATTTGTTTGCTTAAGGTTTATTAGTGCTTTGTGTACAAATTCTGTAGACAAATAAGGAATGTCTAGTTTGCTTTTAATGTTCTTAGAATGACAAAAGTTTGCTAATTTCTCTAGATTGTTTTCTTTTGATTTGTCAATAGTAATAATCCTATCAGACATTTTAACAAAATGTAAATTCAGAATATTAGGAGAAATATCTTTAATCACTGGTGATATACTGGATTTGTTTGTTAAGTGATTAATTGCTTTCCAAATCGTTTTAGAACTGTTTTTGGACGAGATTAAATTTGTAATAAATGCTTTCTTTTTTTTTCTTTTGAGTGAAGTTACTGCTTCTTTGTTTTTTGTATTCATCTTCTTTACCACTTTTCTTTAAATAATCTCTTAATTTAATGGCATTTTGCAGTTCTGTGTCTAGCCACGGTGGTTTGGAATAGTACTTAACTCTTTTGGTATATATAGGAGCATGCTTATTGTATATATTCATAAATGTGTCATACCAGTACGCTAAAGCAACATCAGGGTTAGTAAAATTATAAACATTTGAGAGAGCGCTGTTGCTGAGGTCAAAGAGAAAATCATCTGTAATAAATTTGGAAAAAGATCTGTATGTTATAGTTTTATGTCCTGGTTTGGGTATTTTAGCTCCTTTCTTTTTCCAGGTCAAACAAACAGGATAATGATCACTGCAAGCAAAGACTGGAACACAAACTTCTACAACATGCGTCTTGTTATTTGTATATATGTGATCAATGAGTGTGCTTGAAGTCGCAGCTACTCTGGTTGGTCCTGACACTAGTTGTTCAAAGTTGCACAGTTTAATAGTATCGGTCCAGTGTTTATTAGGTTTAAACAGGTCAATATTAAAATCCCCTAAAATGAAGAAATCTTTAGATTCTAATAACAGTTCATCGATCATTGAAGTAAAGTTACCAATCCAGTCCACATGTACATCAGGATGCCTGTATAAGAATCCGACGATGATTGGGGCTGAATGTTTTATATTTATTTCAAGCCAAATAGACTCAACTTGATGCTGCTCAAGGTAATGTAGACGTTTGAAATTAAGCGTTTCACTAATGTATATTAATAAACCAGTTTCTTGATTTCTTGTTCTATGACGTATTATTAAAGAATAACCTGGTATCGCCATTTCAGAATCAACAGTCTGAGTGCATAACCAAGATTCAGAAAAGCCAAATATATGAAATGGTGTATTATGGTTGTTTAAAATTGATGCTATTTCATGTGTTTTGTTGAGTGCATGACATATATTAAGATGGCCAATTCGAAAACCATCTTTGGAAGGCCATGTTGTAAGTGACATTTCTTCTATAGAAGGTAACACAATGGAGGAAGGTGGACAGGGATTGGGAGAGGAGATTTAACAGAAAAAGTAAATGTAAAAAATAAAAGTATTTGGGAGACAGGAGGTATGGATGAGTGCAAAAGAATCAGAACAGTTACAATATAATTATATATTAAATTAAAATGGAATTGGCATAAGCAATTAAAATTAACAACAAATACTAGAGTCAGTAGATGGGAATATCAAATCACAATACAATGTGTGTGTGCGTGTGTGTGTGTGTGTGAGAGAGAGAGAGAGAGAGAGAGAGAACAAAACCTAATAATATAAAATATATACTATTACAAATTTAAGGTTACACAAGGGTTTCTATCACAAAGAATAAATGCTCAAGAATGTTATCAGAAATGTTACAGTTTGGCTGTACATAATGAAAAGGAGGGGAGAGGATCGAGTACAAAAGTGTTCTGTGTTTGAGCGTAGGCTATGCATGTCGTGTTTGAAAGTTGACTGCACCTACGTTATTCACCATTAAAAATAAACTACAGTCAGGTTATTAGACCTAGAAACATTTAGTTTAGGAGTCGGACAAGGTATTCAAAAAGTATGCTTTTTTCCTTGTCGTTTAGGGGTGAGGAATGACTCTGATTAGAGAGGTCTAAAGGTGTCTCATTGTGAAACTGCAGTTGCTGTTGCTGCTGACGATTCAGTTGACTATTGTGCGCTGACATGGGCCTCACAGGGTTGTTTAACAGCGGCTGTGGTAACTTTTGGCGGGGAACAGCAGGCGACAAGGTGGGTGCGTACGATTTGGAACCTCTCACGACCGCCGAATACAGTGGCTTGGGCTTTTGGATTAGCATTAGATTTTGCCGTGATTCATCCGATGGACGTGGTGTAACGTTGCTCTGTTGAGAATGGAGAACTTGACCACAGACTATAGAGAGAGAGAGAGAGAGAGAGAGAGAGAGAGAGAGAGAGAGAGAGAGAGAGAGAGAGATCATGGATACCTCCATGGCATAGGCGCTTGTACCTGGACACGTGAGCGCCTATGTTTACGCATCACAGATATCGGGGCTCGCGTGTCCAAGCGCCAGTGGTTTATGGAACTCCGTAATAAAATTCCATCCTAAAATTCCATGGAAGTGGACTGGTGGGGGAAGAGAGAGAGAGAGAGAGAGAGAGAGAGAGAGAGAGAGAGAGAGAGAGAGAGAGAGAGAGAGAGAGAGAGAGAGAGAGAGAACATAAGCTACAGGAAGCATGGAAGAGACGCGTATCCAGATACAAGCGCCTGTGCATTGAAGAATCCATGACGGGAAGTAACTCTGCATTTCAGTAGATGCGGGCAGTTTGGACTTGCACTAGTCAGCCGAGCTGCCGCAGAGCCAAAAATGGCACCCAATCAATGTGGGAAAAAAACTATAAAACTATAAATTTACAACTAAAGAAACACATGGTGAATAAAAGCAATCATTACTCTTTTCAGCTGTGTCAATTTTAATGCTATAGGATCGATCTTTAATTTTTTATGAATTTATAAAAGATGCCCTCCCGCTGCAGTACGCGCGGTGTTGGTTCAAACTTCGGCAAACTCCGAACGCGCACTCTCTTTTTTATCGCCTAGCTCAATTTCCCTATACACACTACACGTCTAAAAATAGCACAGTTTTGCTGACGAAAGATTAACCTTCATTTTGATATGCAGCAGTCATGTACTTTTTAAATTTAACGTTTCAAAAATACAATTCAAAGAAAAGAATCGCAAATTTCTCCGATAAATTGTAAAAATAACCCCCCAAACCCTATACTTTTCTGAAAGCCCGATGTCTCATCTTTCATTCTAGCCAATCAGAACGTCGATAACTCTAATAGGGAATTTGAGCTTTCAATTCAACCGAGGCCACCCATTGGCTGATTCAACTGCTCTTTGTGGTGTGAAGCCAGTATGGCGACTGTGGATTACACGACAATGCTGAGCCGCATCAAAAACGATCTAGGTAAGGAGTGCACTTTTCTTTCATTGAAAATGATTCTTTGTTGTATTGTTTGCATTATTTTGCCAATTGTGATAGTTTGTTTTGTGATTTAGAGCTAGTAACTTAGCATTTTCATAACGTGGCAAGCACACTTTTATGAACTAGTGCAAGTTTTACCCTTCGACTCAAGTCGAGTTTGATTCCAAGCACATCGGTCAAATTTCGATATGTTCAGAGCTCAAAGGTGTTAATATAATGTCTTCCGAACATGCTCATTTGTTTTACTTGTGTTTTCTGACGATAAACATGATAAAAACGAACTTTAAAACGACGAGTCGTACTTGTGAACAAACCGAAAGTAGGGCGCGAACGTGTTCGAAGTTAGCGTAGGCCTAGTTTGAAGTCCATGTCTATGTAAACATTGAAAGAAATAAGGCCTTGTTTATATAAAATAATGCTAATGCGTTGACAGTGTATAGGCTTAGTTGTTGTTTTTCATAAAGGCACAATGATATTGATAATTAAAGCTTATTTTTTAAATAAATTAAAAAGCACTCCATCCTCCAAAGTATGTATGTATATATATGTGTATTTTTTTATATAAATATTTCATCATCAAAATCGATGGAAAGCATTATAATTACTGAACTCTTGTTTATTTTCACTGTTCCAGATTGGCTATATAAGACTGACAACAACCCAACATTAAACATGGCCGACAAGCAGCGATCTGAGGGGAAGCCGAAGAAAAGGAAAAATAAAGCAGACAAAATTGCTCAAAAAAATTAAAACAAGATGAAGGAAAAGAAAAACAAACTTTTTTGTCAGCCTTTGGCTTTGAGTGCTTGGTAAGAGAAGAAAAAGGTGGGCCGCAACCGGGCCCGGCTGAAGAAACTCAAACTGATGAAAAGACTTTCCACGCAAAGTGTTTGAATTCTTCATTTTAAGAATGTGGGGTGGGGGGTGATATAAATGATAATGTGTATGCTTTTAACTGGGGAATATGATAAAAAAGTTTAAATACACTGATTGCTTGAGTAACATATTTAAATTTTTGAAATTGGACCTTAAATAAACTATGTTTCGGCCGATTTGCCATAGGGAAGGGGGGGGGGGGGGGGAACATGTGTGAGGTGTAAAAGTACATTTGAATTCTTTGCATTGTGTTGTGCTGCATATTGTAGGCATTTGAATCCTGATAATGGGGCATTTTAAATTTTTGAAATTGGTCAAGAAATGGCTGAGATATAACCATTTTGAAGGTCATTATGAGTGACGCGAGTCATTTTGCCATCGCGTAAATTACACGGAAAGCCATTTACAAGATCTTGTATTTTTTTATCTGTTGCTTGCATGGGTTTGGAAAAAAATAAGCTTGTACAAAGTAATAAGATGTAATGATGTGGTAATTGTGATATGTCTGCCATGTATAGTTTTGTTTTTACAATCCCTTGGTTTTGAGGATATCTTAAAAGTGGCAAATTTAAGCCCGATCATGCTGAAAAGACGTTTTTTTGTTTTGTCAATTTCTCAGCAACCAATAAAGATAAATTGAAAAATTTTTGTGTGTTGTGTTCAGTTTTTTATATATTTTATCAAATTACATATTGTTTGTTGTTTCATGTCCACACACAAAAAGTAATAAATGTGGCTGCCCCCATCTAATTTCAGTAGAATCTTTCAAGATGGCGGGAGCAGATGGGAAAGATCGTCTGCTTCGGGAGAAAAACAACAGTTTTATCAATCCTGTATGGCTGATCTATTTTAGTGGCTTTTTGGTAAGATTTTTAAAATTCAAACAATTGTTCACTTACAAGTAATTTGAAAAAATCGGACTAAAACTGATTCGGAGCATAGGCTCTGAAATCTTTTTTTTCGTCTTTGTAGTTTGTAAACTCGTAGGCCTCCTATATTATGTACGCGTATGTCTAGTTTGTAATTGAGGCCTACGAAATACGAGACTTCACAGCCTGTGTTCGGAGTTGCAGAAATGTAGCCGGCAGCATATAATAAGCTTATTTGTAAGCACTGCAGAGTGACTAAAAGTTAAAGTCAAACCTAAAATAATTACTGGTCCAACGACGTAGACCCGTTGGAAACAAAGTATGCGATGGGGTTATCTGTTTCCAGGTTCTGATGGTGTTAGAGATTTCCTATCCTATCCCGTAACTCGAAGGTCGTTGGGGCACCATGACCATAGATGATCGTTTAAAACCAGCGTACTTAATCTTTCTCTGTCCTCAGCAACCCTCATGGCTTCGCTCAGTGTCAAGCCAGTCCCTTCTTGGGATGTTGTCCTCGCACATCTTTTTATGTCTTCCTCTTCTTCTGCCTCCTTGCACCGTGCCTTGCAGGATAATCTTTGCAAGGCCTGATGCTCTGGTGACGTGGCCACATATTCGGAGTTTCAGTTTCTTCACCACTGTGAGCATGTCATCGTGTTGTCCAATGGTCTGTGGGACTTCGTCGCATGATGTGCTGGGTATAGGAAATACCCAGAAGTCTTCTATAGCACCTCATCTCCATGTTTTGTATTCTTTGTTGTAGGTCTGCTGTGACGGTCAATGTTTAGCTTATTATTATAGGAAGATGGAGATGACATGGGAGAGCAGCATCCTTACCTTAAAATTTAGACTGACGTGTCTTTCCAAATGGGCTTCAACCTTGTCAGAGCAGCAGTTGTTTGTGCGATCCTGGAGAGGACTTCCTGTCGAAACCCACTGTCTGATACAATGGTTCCTAAATAGTTGAAGCTATGCACTGGGTTGAGGGATTGGCCTTGGACTTTGATGTCTGTGTTGATGGCATTGGTGTTGTTGGTCTTCATTTTGGTCTTTGCACTTATTTCCATTCCAAAGGCTCTGGAGGTGGTGTCAAGCCTCTGTACCAGCTGTTCAAGTTCTTGTTTCTCTCCAGCCAATCCATCAATGTTATTTACTTCCGTTTTCATTTTAGCTGTGCACAAGAATTAATTCTTGAGAAAGTCGACCAAATCAGGTTTGACTACTAAGTCTTTATGTCAGCTTAGGAAAAAAAATAACCAAAAGAACAAATTCTAAAATATGTTATGATTTGCTTTGATTGCTTTGAAACTACATGGTATTGTCTAAAAGCAGTAAGTGCTTTACTTGTAGCAAAATGTAAGTGTCAACCAGTGTTGATTTGTTCCCAAATTATAGATCAGTGAAATATTGTAACCCTTGAAAGTCAGACATGTCAATTTCCTGGTTCTGAGCTAGCTAATATTATTGTCACTGATCTTGGATATATTATTACAGAAATAACACTCTTGTAATTAATTAAATGTTAATTAATTTTACTCTGTTCAACTTGCGAGTTAAAAACAGGATTAGAGAAATTACATAAAAAGTTACCTTTTTTTAGTTCACCACTCTTTAGGAATATTATTACATTCTCCCAACAGCAGTGGCTTGGTAGAAAAGCAACTTCAAAAACCAAACAAATATCAACATAAATGTATCCTCAGTAACTGACTGCACCCCTACTCCTTAAGGTGAGAGTATAAACTGAGGTCTCACATGCATTCCATGGCACAGACTTTAAAGATCCTGATGCTCAAGTTCTAGATGGGTGAGTGCCGGCAACACAAATACATCCAGCAAGCGCTTGTCCCTTCTCCCCCATATCTGGTCACCCAGGATTGTGCTGTTGTCTGGGCATCAGGCCGTTGGGGTGCCGGGGGTTTCAGTATAAATAGTATCCCCACTTTCTGGAAATTTAGTGCTTTAAATTCCCACTGTCGCTGTCTTTCTCATTTGCTCTTTCTCATTCCTGCTCTGTTCTATCAATCTGCTATACTATCGTCTTCTTCGCTAGACCAGTCTCCTACCTTTTTACTTGAAAACTCTTCCGGGACAAGACTCCTTGTTTGTGTATGAGGTCTGCTGGATCAGCTTGGGAATATTGGACGCTTTCTGCCAGGTGGTCACTAGGGCTTCCTATGATGTTATTATTTAGCAATGTAGGCATTTTATATGTATGTGTTTTGTTGATAATTTCTAATGATGTTTGTATTCTATTTTGTTTTTGTAAACGGGGGTTCGATAAGTTGGGGTGAAGCCTCAGCCGTCCCCTGCGTGGGATGTCTTTATTGTAAAGTGACTGGCTGGTGGAGGGCATTCAGTTTTCCCACTAGGGTTGTTTCAGCAGATCTTTTATGCGGATTGGGGGTTGTCCTGTCCTGATTTGGCCCAGAAGAGTCCGCTGGACCTAAAGCAACAATTATGTAATGTAATCAGACGATTAACCCAAAGGCTGCAAGCGGGGACCTCAGGCAGCTTGAGTTAGGTCCTATTGGCCAGTGCCTTGAGCTGGAAAATGCACTATAGTTATAACAATGATTAAATAAATAAAAAACTAAAAACTGGCTGGGTAGGAATGGGTTAATAGATTTTGTAGTTGTTTTGTGGTTGAAAAAAGACATTCGACCATACTACTTTAGCTGAATAAACAATTAAAATAACTAAATCGAAAAAAAATAATTAAAGATCAGTTCAATGAAGTTATGCAATATACATTGGAGATTTACTTTCAGGATTTGTTTGGTGTGAGTATGATTGTGCCACTGATCTTGCCTTATGCCAGAGACCTCGGTGCCTCACCCACCATAGCTGGTATCCTTGGTATGTTCATCCACCTTCTTCACCATTTGAGAGAGAAAGAGAGAGTGAGTGAGAGGGAGAAAGAGAGAGAGAGAGAGAGAGAGAGAGAGAGAGAGAGAGAGAGAGAGAGAGAGAGAGAGAGAGAAGATTGCTTTGACTCCTTCACTGAATAATGGTCATCCATCCATCCATTTCAAAAGGTACAGTAACATATTGATAGGCAAGGAAGATGAGAGAGAGAGAGAGAGAGAGAGAGAGAGAGAGAGAGAGAGAGAGAGGAGAGCGATAGAGTAGAGAGAGAGCATTTAAGTGCCAGTTTTACAATGCACATACCTTAGTCCCTTGACTTAAGTCTGAAGTTGAGTAGGTGAAGTCCAACAAATGTTGATATTTTATTTTGTTTTCATAAACGGGGATCGATAAATTAGAGTACAGCCTCAGCGTCTCCTGCATGGGATGCCTTTATTGTAAAGTGACCGGCTGGTGGAGTGCCTTCAGTGTTACCATTAGGGTTGTTTCAGCAGATCTTTTATACGGATCAGGAGTGAGCCCTCTTTCAACCAAATTGTGGTCCTGATTCGGCTCTTTGCAGTCCGCTGGGCCATTTAAACAATGACTAACTAACTAACTAACTAAATGTTTTGGTAAAAAAAAAAAGGATATTATTTTATGGTTTTATTAAGATAAATAATGAGTTTTATATTTGTGTAACAGGGTCTGTCTATGGTGGAATTCAGTTATTTTCCAGCCCAGTTTTGGTAAGAATTGTTTTCTTTTCACTATTAATGAATTATTTGTTTAGATTTTATTATTTCATCCAAGTATAAATATCATTTATTTCAGTTTTTTTTTTTTGTTTTTTTAAGGGGAATGGAAAAAAGGCGGCGAGGTTGTAAATGTAACTGGTAATTAATCAATTATGGTTTTTGTTTTATAAAGTCCTTTGGTTTTAGGATCCAAAGAAAAATTACGCTCCACAGTGTGCTCTTGCTTTTATGTCTTGCAGTCTGATTCATTGATAATTCATGCTGCCCTCTCTTTCTAAAGATCATTTATTGATTATTCCCCCCTTAAATTTATTTGATGGTTTTAAATCTCCAGGATGTATTGATTACAGGGCCACTGGAGTGACACCGCAGGCCATCACTGGATACTCTTTGTGTGTCTGGCTGTATCGGGGCTTGGTTATATAGGCATGGGTCTTGCCACCTCTGTACTAATGCTTGTCTTGGCCAGGGTTCCTTTAGGTATGATAATAATTAAGAAAAAATAATAATGTTAAAGTGACTGACCATCATCATTATCTTCATCATGATCATCATTATCATCGTCATCATCATTAGCAGCAGCAGCAGTTATTATTTTAGCTGAGTAAGTTGGTGATAGGAACAGCGGGAGAGTTACAAGAATTTAGCAGAATCTTTTTGCAGAGAGACAAGATTCCATTTTTTCTATAAATGCTGAAAGAAAATGTGGGGTTTAATTTGTCTAATAACCATCATCATAATGAGTCTTTATTTTGTCACTAGCAATTAGCATTAATTATTGTTTACTGGACGTATTAGTTCAGGGCAGGGGTCTTCATTAATAATAATAATAATACAGGATGCTATACGCGCCTTACCCCAAATCATTCAGGCTCAAAGCTCGGCGACCTATACCAACATACACGCTCACCTGTCTCATCCACCCTCACACATACCAAACACACATCCATCACTCAAACAGGTGGTGTAAAGGCAGGGAGATCGCTATTAGAAGACGGAAAGAAAATCGAATTTTTATTTTTGAAATTTGTATATTGACTGCGTCCTGTACCATTATTGAAGGGAGGGAGGAAACCGGAGTGCCCGGAGAAAACCCTCGGTGACCTCAATAGTCTCGTACCTAAGTCACATACGTTCGCCCCTTGCGGGAATCGAACCCGCGACCTTCGGCATAGGAAACCGGCGACTTATCCACTGCGCCACGAGGCCACCCCTCCTATTACTTTGTACACCAACCAATATTGACATAAATGTGCATTGTTTTGTATCAGCCAGGTTCTTACAATTTTTTTTTGTTTTTTTTTCAAGCTTAATTCAACGAATACACAGCATACCCTCCCTCTTCATCCTCCCCCCCTCCTCCCTCCAGAAAAAAATCCATGTTTTTGCACATCTGTGCGAGATGAGTCTTAAATAATCCAAAAATGACATCTAATCTCTAAAAGAAATGCCAGCCCGTCCGTCTGTATGTCCGCCATGTGTCGGTGCAAAACTTGCAAGTGGATTAATATCTCAAAACTTATATTTCCACTAATCACAACCAAACTTGGTAAGATGGTTTATACCCATGAGATGAGTGAATGAATGAATGACTTCACTTCAAGGACAAGGCACAGGGTCTACAAATGTTAGTCAAAAAAGGACAATTTTTAACAAAATTTCAAATTTTTTTTCTAGGTTATTAATATTGAACTTATGATTCTTTGAAGCATGATAGATATCAATGAGACACACATATCACAAAAATTCGGTCAACCTCACTCCAAGGTAAAGATCACTGGAGCTGTCCAAAGTCGGTTAGTATAGGTACTTTGAAGTAACAATCCTAAATTATGAGATATATAAAGTCCAAACTTGTTGTATTTAGAGATGATTGATTTGGTTTTGTGATTCGCATGTAAAATCAATTATTTCTTAGCTTGTGCGATTTATATATTGTATTTGTAACCACTGTACCCATTTTGCCCTAACTTTTTAAAAATTGCTGTCCTGTGTTTTACCTTAGTGTTAAAGTTTAAATCTTGTACATGTACATCTTTCTTTTAGTATACATATTTTACCCTTCCTTTAAACTCGATACTTTAAGATTATAATGTTAACCTGCGAGTGTGAGAGTGTGTGCATGCGTCTGGAATCGCGCTTTATAAAATAAATTATTATTATTATTATTATTAGATTGTTCTTCCATATGTGTTGTTTTTGCGTTGATCTTGAAGGTCAAGGTCATTTTAGGCCTTGCAAAATTATACCCCAAAAAAGTCATCGTACAGTGGAATGGCTGTTTATTTAACCCATAGTATGCAACATTACATTACATTACATGATTATTGCTTTAGGTCCAGCGGACTCTTCCGAGCCAAATCAGGACCAGATAACCCCTGATCCGCATAAAAGATCCACTGAAACAACCCTAGTGGCAAAACTGAAGGCTCTCCACCAGCCCGTCACTTTACAATAAAGACATCCCACGCAGGGGACGCTGAGGCTATACTCTAATTTATCAAACCCCCGTTTACAAAAACAAAATAGAATACAAGCATCATTAGAAATTATCAACAAAACACATACATATAAAATGCCTACATTGCTAAATAATAACATCATAGGAAGCCCTAGTGACCACCTGGCAGAAAGCATCCAATATTCCCAAGCTGATCCAACAGACCTCACACACAAATAAGGAGTCTTGTCCTGGAAGAGTTTTCAAGAAAAAAAGTAGGTGACTGGTCTAGCGAAGAAGAAGATAGTATAGATTGATAGAACAGAGCAGGAATGAGAAAGAACAAATGAGAAAGACAGCGACAGTGGGAATTTAAAGCACTAAATTTATAGAAAGTGGGGATACTATTTATACTGAAACCCCCGGCACCCCAACGGGGGGAGACAGTATGCAACAACATTGGGTTATTTGATCAGACATGCATGAGAGGTCATGTGAGGGTCAGGGTCATCCCAAGGTCAAAGTCACTGAAGGTCAATGTCACCCCAAGGTCACAGTTTTTTTTGCATGATACAACTTTTGCTGTAGTTTATTTGATAGTACATGAGTGTATTTGGAGCCGGACGTCAATGTCATCTCAAGGTCAAGAGCATAGAAAGATCAAAGTCAGTATTACTTTGCAATGCCACCGGTTCATTTTGTTTTTTTCTGGGCAGTAATTTTCATATGGGCTTTGCCTTTCTAGTTGTTTTAAAACAATCCATGTGGCGTCTAAAACTAAAAATCCCTGATCAACAGCAACAGTTTTTTTTTTTATGTATGTATTTATCTGTTTTGGCTATTTCTGTATTTATTTTTGTATCTGTTGTTTTACTTAGGTATATTCAAGCACAGTCAGAGCATCTCTAGGATCTACCTCAGTGACATGGTGACAGAGAAAAAGCGATCATCCATTTTGGGAAATTTCAACGCTGCGTCAAGCATCGGCTTTATCCTGGGCCCATTGGTTGGTGGACATGTAGCGGAACTTCAGGGTGGATTCTTTTACGTGGCTTGCATTGCTGGAGCCATATTTCTCTTCAACGCAGGTGTGGATTCGAACACAATGCAATACTTGATATATCTGAATTACTTCAAACAATAATGATACCAAGCTTCAGTCTATGTTAACAATGTTAATTTGATTGTATGGACCAGTTCATTATATCAGTTTAAGTCTGCACAGGATTAATGGTGGTGTCTGACAATTTTAATTTTGCTGTCTGATCGATTAACATATTAATTTGTTAATTGCAAAAATAATTTTAACACGTCAACATTTCCAACAATTTTTTTACATCTGCAGTCTAGAATCCTATCTGAAGGTTCCATTCTTAACATTCTTGTTGAATTTTCATTTACTGCTGTCATTGAAAATATGCCTGATGAAAGTGTGACTAGCTAGTCTTTTTCCCAAATAATGACTTTAAGTCAAAAGATTGGGGATCTACTCTGCTAGACAGGTTTATCATCTGTATTTCCCACCCACTTATCTCTAGACAGGCCTCTTGACTTTATAGCCCAGGGCGGATTTAAGTCTTGAACATGCAAGGTGATATGATACAACACTGTAACATACTATCTGTATGAGATACAAGATATTATTTTGATGGAATTTCTTCAGAAGCAACAGTGTACATGATGAGATCTCCAAACTCGTAGAAAATGACATTAAACAATGCACGTTGGTGGTCATTGCTTTTTGGGTGTACCCAAGGGAGATAATCTGTATCACTAAAAATAATGTTCAATTTCCATTATTACGTGCTGTAGATGCGTAATATTGACATCCTCAATTCTTACACCTTGTTCTTGTTTTTATGCAGCCTTAGTGTGGTGTGCACTACCCACAGCTACCCCCAAACCTCAACATTCTAATGGGCTTAACAACACTCCCAGCGCTGTTGGGTTGGAGCAAAGCGTGTCCACATGCACTCTGCTGACAAATGTTAGCGATGAACTCAAATTTAGTGGCAAAAATCTGGTTCAGTCATTCAGATCCATCGACTGGCCTGACCTTTGGGATCTCTTCCTTATTAAATTTTTAGGAGGTGAGTGAGGACTAAATAATAATAATAATAATAATAATAAAAGCTGGATTTGTTTCTCTCAATCAAGCTCAAAGCATGGTGATCTAAGATTGCTATTATAGAAGAAAGAGAGGAAATCAATGTTTATTTTGGAATTTAGATTGACAGCATCCAATATCATTATCTTAAGGGAGAGAGTCTCATACCAAAAGGTGAAAAAGCTATAGGTTGTCCTGGCAGGAATCAACCCCTCAAGCTTTGGTAAAAGAAAGCGCTGACAATTATTATAATGTGTATAATATAGCATGTGGAGAGAGGTCATTGAATGCCGGTCAATAAAATAATTCTAAGGAGTTTAAGCAGCTAGGGTTGCATGATGCTGATGTTGATATTGAGTCATTCTTATGTAGCACTTTACAAGCTCAAAGGGCTGCTCAAGGCAGCTCACCTACACAACCAGAATTGATAATAGCTGTTATTAAATAAAATAACTCCCTTTTGCAGGATTTTCAATGCTGATTTTCCGAAGCAACCATTCATTGACTGTGAAACAGAAATTTGGTGCAAGTCCTTCTGTCATCGGCTACATGATGAGTTATAGTGGTACCATGTCTGCCCTCTCAGGATTCTTTGTTGGCAAGGTGGGAATATCATTATATTTCAACGCTGTTATTTTGCTTATTTGTCTATTCATTAAAAAATGTAGCTGATAGAATTTTTGATTATTTTGCTCATTAAATTCAGTTGAAATTTTTGGAAGAAATGTGGTTGAGTTTGAGGTGGTTGAAGACAGACGAGATAGCTTTTTGTTGTTGTAAATACATTTTGACTTTTTGTGTTGTTTTTTTAATTTCTACATACAAATGTGCTTTTCTTTGGTATGGAATGATGACTTATTTTAAAACATATTTAAACATTGGTATGGTATGCTGCCCTGACATGGTTAAGCCCATTTAGAAAGACAGGACCATCAGTCTACCCTCCAAGGTAAGGCTATTACGCTCCCTTGTCATCTCCCTCTTCCTATATGCTTGCGAAACATGGACCCTCACAGCAGACCTACAACAAAGAATACCAAGCATGGATATGAGGTGCTACAGAAGACTTCTGGGCATTTCCTATACCCAGCACATCACCAACGATGAAGTCTGACAGACAGTTGCACAAGCCATTGGACAGCACGATGACATGCTCACAGTGGTGAAGAAACGGAAACTCCGATGGTATGGCCACGTCACTAGAGCATCAGGCCTTGCAAAGACCATCCTACAACGCATGGTGCAAGGAGGCAGAACAAAAGGGAGAAGAAAAAGAGGTGGGAGGAAAACATTCGAGAATGGACTGGTTTGACACTGAGCAAAGCCATGAGGGTTGCTGAGGACAGAAAAAGATGGGGTATGCTGGTTAAACGATCATCTGTGGTGTCCCAACAACTTTCGAGTTACGAGATGGGATAGGATAGGATAGGATAGAATAACTTTTATTTTAAAATGTATAGAAACATTGGTATGAGATGATGACTTATTTTAAAGTGTATTTTCAGGCAACAGGTTGCTTCTCCAGCTCTTCCAAAGCTTGCTACTTCTTCCTGTGCCTCCAAGCTGTGACCTTGATCTGTCTGACCTTTGCTCCCTCTGTGACCCTGATCTTTGTAGCTTTGGCACCGCTTAGCTTGGTCTCTACGATGCTGCGTGTCGTTGTAACGGATCTGACCATCAGTAGGGGAGGTAAGCATGGTAGAGGAAAGCTGATGGGACTAAGCCAAAGTCTGCTGTCCCTTGCAAGAATGCTGTCACCGTTTTTCGCAGGGCTAGCGCAAGAAATCCACACAGATGGTCCCACAGTGGTGGGCATTGTGGCTAGCTTATGCGCGATAACGATCATGATCTGGCGACCCCAGGATCCGGAAGACAGGAAAGTGTGGAAGATGAAACTAAAGAAAGAATAACTCTCAGTATCAGAATAATTCCTGCAGCAAAATAATTTTTACTTTGGGTTTGTTTGACTTTTGTTGTTTGAAAAAATGTAACTATGTATATATATATATATATTTTTTTAATATTTAGTAAGTTTTGTTGATTTGTTTCACATTTATTTGTGGGAAATGCATATTTTCTGACATTTATTTAATTATTTATTTACTTTAAAATTGTTAAATATACAAATTACTTTTTCTTAAATTTTAAAAGTTATTTAATGATGCCTTTTTAATAGTAATTTGAGCACATTGTTCTGGTGGCATTGCTGATGTAAAATACATTGTTGTGATTGTTGAAAAGTATTTGTGACATTTCTTCCAAAAGCACAACATATTTGTTTAAGATTGACAGAATTATAATTTATTGACCTTTGTTTTGAGTTAGTTAGTCATTGTTTATAGGGTCCAGTGGACTGAAAGAACCGAATCAGGACCACATTCGTTTTGAATGAAGTGGGCATTGTTAAATATATTTACGTTAGCAGCTTTTCAGTGAGTTTTCACCTATATTTGTGGATACCAAATACAATATATTGGAGATCAAAGTACAGTGGAACCTCCGGTATATGACCGTCCAAAATCTGAGAAAAAACGGTCTTATAATAGAGGTGGTCTTTTACCGGAAACAAGAGGTGGGTGTGGGGGGGGGGAGGGTCAGGCTCGGAGGGGTACGTAGTCATAATTTTCACACTCACCAGCATGTATTCTCTGACAAAGAAAACTTTAAAACATGTTTAATTTTTAGCTTTGTCTTTTATTCACAACTTCAAAAATAGAAAACATTCGTGTCTTCAGACATTTTGAACAGGGAAAAACTTTCTGCCAAACTCAAAACTTTTCTCTTGCGCGACGCCATTTTGACAAGCCAGTGTAGGCGAGTAATGTCCCTTACTTGTGAACCGGAAATAGCAGACAACAGCATGGGAGAAAAAACGAAAGGTACAGACAATAAATTAACTGATATTTCTTTTAAATTGCCTAAGACGGTCGTATAAAGGGCTTAAGACACGGTCGCTGGTCGCATAAACGAGGTTGTCGCATACCAGAGGTCATTTATTATTGGAAGTGAATCCGTCAGAAGTTTTCAGGTCACATAACGGAGGGAGTCGTATACCAGAGAGACGGATACCGGAGGTTCCACTGTATTGTAAAAACAAAGACTCTCAATACAGAAATGAAAGGGATTGTTTTAAGTCTTAGACCACTTTAGAAAAATCTGTGGTTGGGGTATGTGGGTTAGTTAGTTAGTCGTTGTTTATAGGGTCCAGCGGACTGCAAAGAACGAAACCAGGACCACAACTTGGTTTAAAGAGGGCTCACCCCTGATCCGTATAAAAGATCTGCTGAAACAACCCTAATGGTAATATTGAAGCAAAGACAATTGTTCTATCGTCTTTGATTGAAGGCACTCCACCAGCTGGTCACTTTACAATAAAGGCATCCCATGTATGGAACACTGAGATTGTGGGGTGGGGTGAAGTAAAGAGGGATTGAAGAAAGATATATACATTTGGAACATTCTACATAATATATTGCCTTCTAGAAATAGTACCCTATAAACACTGAATATCTATCTATCTAACTGCCACGGCTATTACATAATAATGAAATACAGTGTATTAGTTCTGGTGGTCATGTGACTTCATTTATGTTTTCTTTTTTTTCTATCCAGCAGTCGTCCTTTTACGTTCAGTGATTTACTGTAAAATATGGTCTACAAGTACAATGGAGAACTTGAATCTCATGGGCCATTATTGGTTTGGTGGGCATTGTTGACTTGACAGTATTGATTAATTTTGACAAAGAGGGTAAAGCCTAAGGTTGTGTTTCATTTGTATCTTGCCTATGCTAGCATTCCTGACACCTCTGCATGCACTACCATAGCAGAACACACCATTCACAAAGGTCGAAGGCCTTTAGCCCTCATTTGATGCATTGTTTGATGTCTTCTCTAGTCTACCTAGTCAAATGGTCTTGTATAATGGTAGTTTCCATGCTATAATAACGTGCTTTCAGGTACCCCCTTTAAAAAATAAAAAAAAGCTCCGGTAGCTGTATTAATACCCTGAGTATCAAACAGTGATACCAGTGACTTGCTACTAGCAATATTTAAATTTGCTGATGCTCACCTTATTGTACAGCAAGTTGCAATTATTGTGAGAGTGTTGAAACAATTTACATAAATTTGATTGAAATTTTTTCTTCTTCTCAATGTTATGGTGTCAATTGATTAGTATTATCTCAGTGCTATCTTTGTTCATCTATGCATTCAAATTAAAGTTGAACAAAAATGCGAAATGGTAAAATAAACTTGGCCAAAAGTGTGCCATATTTAAATGAAACACATAGTTTGTTAAACCTGAATGAACTTGTTTTTTTGTGAAATATTTTACGTATTTTGTTTGTTTTGTTAATGTTATGTGTTCAATTTGTTCAAGTACTGCTTTGTTTCAGAACTTAATCACTGGGTTCAAACCCTGTTTTGTTTCAACGTTTGCTGTTCTGTTTGAACTTTTTGGTTATATTGTTTATGTATACAAATGTATATATGTATAATTATTTTGCACAATTTCCTTATGCCATAAGTTTTGTAAGTAACTAAAACAATCGAATGAATAACTTTAATTTAACAAAAGCGTTTCATATATTTTGCTCAATGAATACACGTGTTTGTGTGTGTGCGTTTTTGAGGGAGATCAAGAATAAGAATGTGTTAATGTAGGTAAGTGAAACACAAAGAGAGAAAGGGAGAGAGAGAGAGTGCATGTATGAACATGGGCACGGTGTATTTTGGAAGAGCACACATTCACAGAAGAGAACTAAACCAACCAAGTTGCTTTCCTTTAACATTGTAACCAAGTCCATGTGTGTATGTTTTATGAATGGATAACCAGTGCTTTGGTCTTCAAGCAAGCCGTTATATTCTGGGTCCCATTACTTTGTTGTGTGATACATGGTGAGTTTGATTGCCAAACATTTTTATGGATCATTTGCCCCCTTGACAATGATTTTTTGTTCCCAAAGTTATAATTTCATAAATGAAAGTTGTCTGGTTTAGCACAGCAATCTAAAAACTGACAAAAAGAACAATTGTTTCTGGTCTACCTCAAAATTGCTGTTGGTTATAAATAATTGTTTCATATAAATGTGTGTGTAACCAGCAAAAATGTACAACTGTGCTGATACTAATCAGAGTTGTTGATTTGTTTTCATTAATTTATTTAGGCCATCTTAAAATATTTTGTTATTTATTGGCTGTAAAGTGTAATATAAAAAAAATTGTTATTTATTATTGTATGGGTCATTACAAATATTTTGATGCTGTTTTGTAATGATGTTTTCATAAATAATAATTAACATTTCTCAAAGAAAATCTTGAGAAAAAACAAGAGTAATTACTTCTTGCAGTTTTAATTCTACAACTGTCAGTTTATTACTAGACAAGCATTCTTTGATTTTGTGAACAATTTTTAATTAAAAATGCTCTAAAACCAATTACATACCAAGAAATACCAAACCTTTCTCTGCTTTAGGGTCAGCTCATGAAGCTTTGGCAGAATTTGAGATTAAAATAAATGCATTGCCTCTGTCTTGCCTTTTATTGTAAAATCATATTATGTTGGTTTCAGTTGTACATGACAGAATTTTATCTTCATAATAAACTGGGCTTTTAAATAAATGTGCACGTTTCTGTTCCTTCTTTCTCCAGCAGTTCCCTACCTTCCTGTGTTAATGTGTAACAACTTTGGGTGCCTGCGCACATGTGCTATTATTTTCAAAGCAAGGCGCCAAGGGTATTTAAAAACAATTTTCGTTCAACTGACTGGATGGAATTAATGTTAGAGTCTGAAATGGATCGTTTTACTTTGTGCACCTTATAAGCTTGGGGTTGACTCTTAAGATCCAGAATGCGCAAAAAATAGTTTGCCGACATGAGGCCAGGATTCAACACACACACCTGCAGTAAGCATGCACACTGTACAACTGCATAGACCATTCAGTCACTATAAATCTTAAGAAATTTCTTTCCCTTCCTCATCCCCATTTGACTGAAGTTTTACAGAAAAACCACCACCAGCCAGACACCCAACAACAACACTGCGAGATCTGCTGCTGCCAATAATTAGTCAAATACACACATACACACAACCAATCTACATCAAATTATTTAATAACTTACATAACGTACAGTATTGTTAATTTAGTAATTACTCAGCCCTGTACAGTAGCACATTTTCACCTTGCAAGCAATCTTGAGTATTGCAATTTGAACAGGAACACACACATAATCAAGTAAAAAATATTCATCCGCAAAAAGAAAGTAATTTTGCAAAACATATTGCAAATTAGACAAAACACACAACATTCTATGAAGATAAAATCTATATTCACAAAACCAAGTCCTTTCACCGAACAACTTGGTCAAAAACTACCATAAAAATTTACTTGAGAAATACCACAAATATTTACACAACTATAAATATCATGGAGAAGAAAAAAAACAGACAATATATGAACACGATTAAAATAAATGAAAATCTGAAATGATAAAGAGATAGAAAGTTGTAACCAGAAAAAAAAATACAATAGAAAAATCAGATGAATGGTGGAATAGTCATGTGAATCATATCAAGCAAGCAGTCAAAACATCCAAAAATCAAAACCTGAATAGCATTCAAAACTAAACATTTCTGGAAACTTGAATCTCTACCTACCAATAAACACACACCCACTCACACATCCACACATTCACACACACACACAATCTCACTCACTACACAAACTCATGCAAACTGAATGAACAAATCCTTATTGTTTTATAAACATTCTCAGAATAATGCACTTATGCAGACGTTACATAATAAAAGTAGAAGAAAGCTGGCATGCAACATAGGTTGCACACATGCGTGTCCATTTTTTCTATTTTACTTTTATATTCATAACAAAGAAGATTCCAATCTCTGAACCAAAACTAAGTGCAATAATATCAAAAATAATTAAGCGAAATACAAAACTCCAGCATTTCAATCAGATTAAACAAATGTTTATCAAATCAACAAGTACAAGCGTATTTAATATTTATCAAACAAAAAAACCAATGCATCTTGTGAAGAGAAAAAAACAACAACTGAATACATGCTAAATTTCAAAGTAAAACAAAAACAACAAAGATTGAAATTTAGATTTTTATCCTGTTCATTCTGTAAAATGGAGTTTTATAAATCATGAATACCTTTGTAACTACACTGAAATTCATTAAATATTTATAAAACAACAATCCACAAAATAAAACTTTCTATAAGCATTACTGATAAAAGTAAAAAAAAAAATTTTTTTTAAACAATTATTTCAAAAAGCCTTATGCTTTTCTTGAATTTGAAAATATTAATAGTAGTCTGTATAGTGTAATTAGTACATTGCAATAACATTACAAAGAAAAAAGCAAAGTATTAAACTATTGATGGAATATAAAATAGTAGTAGTACTTAAAAGGAGGAAGAGGAAGAGGTGGTAGCAGCATAAATAGCAGCAGTAGTAGTACTACTAGTAGTAGTTGTAGATGTAGCAATAATACAGATTTCTAGCATCTGAGCTGCACAATACAAAAGCATCTTGACCCTTCGAAATATCACACGAAAAGTCAATCTAGTTACACACATATAACTTATAAGATATTTGCAGTATTCATCTTCAATCACACAGCTTATATAGCAATCACACAGCTTACATTTACACTAATACATGTCATCTTAGAAAAAAATCTTGCAAACTCAATCTTACGCACCCTTTCATAATTAATGTGCAATTTTCTTAAACTCAAATTCTTGGCAAAACCTAAGCATCAATTATATTTTACAGTAATACTTGCCCCTTACTCAGTTACTGAAAAAGCTGAATACATACTCCAAATTCTAGTGCAAATGATAAATTATAATTATGTTGTAAACTGTTGCACATGACCGATTACACAAATCAACACAATCTTCATAACAGTGATTGTATATACACAAATTAACATAATCTTCATTACTGGGTGAGCATTGGCATAACTTGAGTAAGTTTCAACAGAAACCCAATACTCACTAGTTAGTTAGTTACTCATTGCTTACAGAGTCCAGCAGACTGCAAAGAGCCAAATCAGGACCACAAAATCAAGACCACAACTTAGATGAAAGAGGGCTCATCCCTAATCCGCATAAAAGATAAAAAGATCTGCCGAAACAACTCTAGTGGTAACACTGAAGGCACTCCATCAGCGTCACTTTACAATAAAGACATCCCACGCAGGGGCCGCTGAGGCTATAATTTATCGAACCCCCGTTTACGAAAAAAAAAAAAGAATACAAACATCATTATAAAATATCAACTAAACACATACATATAAAATGCCTACATTGCTAAATATAACATCATAGGAAGTCCCAGTGACCGTTTGGCAGAAATCATCCAATATTCCCAAGCTGATCTAACAGACCTCACACACAAATGAGGAGTTTTGTCCTGGAAGAGTTTTCAAGAAAAAAGGTAGGTGACTGGTCTAGCGAAGAAGATAGTATAGTAGATCGATAGAACAGAGTAGGAATGAGAAAGAACAAAGAAGAAAGACAGCGACAGTGGGAATTTAAAGCACTAAATTTCCAGAAAATTGGGCTACTATTTATACTGAAACCCCCGGCACCAGCCCCCTCTCCTCCTCCCCGGGGGTATGCAGTTTATAATTCCCTGTCATGTCATAGAGACGCTCAGGGCTATGGGGTTCTAAACAATTCAAGAAAGCTCTTAGGATTATACTTTCAAACTATGTTGATGATAATAATAACTTTGAATATGATGATAGTGACGAAAATGATGATTTTGAATAGAATGAAAATGATGATTTTGAAGATGACGATGATGACAGCAATAATGAAGACTATGGTGGTGGTGAAAATACTGATGCTGGACGATGATAAGAGTAAAAATTAATATCAAAATATGTACAAAAAAACAAGTATTAAAAGAATTTCATTTAAAATACAAACAATACTAATTTACCAATGCCTAACGCCTCAATACTGCACAGAAAGCTGCTGCATGGATGTCTTAAACAATTGTTTTTGTAACAGTTGTTATCCCAGTTCAAAAACTGTAATATACGACACGACTTTGTCCCAAGTTTAGACCCATACTTGCTTCAGCCTGTGCATCGCAGTACATACTCTTGGCTTTGAACATTCAGATTCACAAACACTTATATTTCACTCTAAACTTCTTCTTCTTCATCGTCTTCTTCTCTTCATCAGTTCTTTTGCCAGCTCCTTTGCTCCTTTTCTGCAAAATAAAAACGAAGACCACCATTTTAGTTTAGTAAAGCACAAATCAAATGATCACAAATAATTCTCAATATACACTGCATACATTTTTCATATTATAATATAAGCAAGTAAATCCACATGCATGCCCACACAAACAATGACTAAAACTAAACACTCATACACACACACACATGTCTAAAACTAATTTGAGACCAATCTCATTTCCCATCCCCACCACTCCTGATGCCTGCAGACTATAGTCCAGCCAGGTAATGCCAATATCGCAACAGACTATTTAAATAAGACATTTGTGCCCTGTCAGTGATGTCCCGAGGCCTCGGACATCGGTCATGGTCCGATTCGTTTGGAAAATGACCGAATGCAAACACCTGTGTCCCGTCAAATGTCCGATTCTATTGCGAAATTAGCGGTCATTGTCCGATTGTATTATGACTAGAGCGGTCACTGCAAGAAACATCTGTACAAACTGGAGTGTCAAAGCCGTTAAAACGAGTTTGAATAGTGGACAATGTTAGACTATTATCACTCTTTAGTACATTCCGTCGAACAACAAAAGGGCCGCAACTCTCGACACTTTTGAAAGGGAAATAACCGACACCATACTTCCTCTGCAACGATCTTAAAGAAGCACCATTAATCGGTTCGCTTCACAATCTGAATGTCCTATTGCTTTTATGTAGTCAGGACATGATGTCCGATTAGTTTTATGATTTAGGACATTTTGTCCTATTGCCCTCTAATCCTAGGAACACCACTGCCTGTGGACACTAGTTAATCATGTATAATAGGTAGAGGAAACCAGAGACAGCCAATCATGTAGACTATAGCTGTGGTAGCCCTTGACCAGTTTAGTCCTACTTCAAATCTACAGTAAAATCGTGAACCCCTTCACAACAACCATGGGAGCCAGAATGATCCAAGCATTGATTGTGGGCCCTCAACATCAAAAAGAATTTTCTTTGTTTCATAGTCACCTTGTAAATTAAAATACATACTAATATTTAGGTTGACTTCAAATTATAAATGATGTTAAAATTAGGGTTGTAAATGTAATAGATACATACAATGAATGTGAAATATGGACAAAATATAATATTTTCATAAATTCTTCTAAATTCTTGCTTCAGGTATGCAAATCAGTATTATTTCAATAATGGTACAGGATGCAGTCAATATAAAAAATTTCAAAAATAAAAATTCGATTTTTTTCCGTCTTCTAATAGCGATCTCCCTGCCTTTACACCACCTGTTTGAGTGATGTATGTGTATTTGGTGTGTGTGAGGGTAAATGAGACAGGTGAGCGTGTATGTTGGTATAGATCGCCGCGCTTTGAGCCTTGGGGAAAGGCGCGTACATAGCATCCTGTATTATTATTATTAAGCACTGAAGTGGAACAATCTATAAACTTAAAAGGAAAACGAATCTGGCCCGCTTAGAATGCTATGCAATAAGCAGAACATAGAAATAATTATTTCATAAAAATAAATACAAGCTGCAAAATGTACTATTTCTAGCAAAACAGAGATGCAAACAAAACAGAAATTAAAAAAATAAAATAATAAACTTATTTTTATAATCTAGCAAAATTAAAATTAGAACTTGCCAAAAAATGCATGTCAAGAAAACAAAACTCACCAGTCTGCCTGCAGAGTTAGGAGAAAGGGGGTCTGTGCTTGTTACTTGCGCGGTGTTTGCCAGTGGGTTGGTCACAGCAGCAGTGCCTAGTTGCCTCTTGTTAGCCATATCCACTAATATTGTAGCTGCTTCATAGCTTGGAGATGCCACAGCTCCTTGCCACTGTTTCTGTTGACCTTGGGAGGCACCAGCGAATGGGACTATATCAGGGGAAATAACTACAGTCTGAAGGGAAATAACACCTGCCGCCTGCTCATCAGTGGAAGCAACTCTTGGTTGTTTTGACAATTTCAAAGGACCCTGGTTGGAATTTGGTGGTATCTTAGAATCTGATTTCTTAGATGGTTTGAACTTTGAAGCTGCTAGTTTTCTCAATTGGTCCTTTGCTGTGGAATCTTTTTCTGGTTTCAACTTTCTATACGCCACTTTTTGGACGTTACTGTACCTAGGTGTACAACCTTCAAGCCTCGTTCCATTGTCACAATCGTCATCATCATCAATAATTTCAGTTTCATCTCTACCACTCACATTGGACCACGTTGATGTGTGTGAGTGACTGGTGCGTTTTGAAGCTGACGCATTCCGGCCCGACTTCTTGGGTTGTACAACCAGTTCCGGTAAACAAATATCCATGGCAGCGTCCAAAGGGTTTGTAGCTGTGGTATCAATGTGACTGACATCTACAGTATCGTTATCAAAAAATGTCACAGCATCTTCTGATACAGCAGGGTGTACATCCGCTGAAGGAGCAGCAGAGTGTTGGGGCACTATAGGAATACATGTCCAAAAGGTTTGTCCACTGGCCTGGTCAGTGACAGGTCTCACAGCCATGGTCTGCGTAATTTTAGGCAGAATCGTGGGATAGCCTCGAGAACCCTTAGCCAACTCCCAAGGAATGACTTTGACCGGCTGTACCACTTTCTTGGGCCGACCGCCACCTCTTTTCTTCTT
>CM072515.1:47645468-47720468 GCA_036898135.1 Oncomelania hupensis | reverse complement strand
ATTCGAGAATGGACTGGTTTGACACTGAGCGAAGCCACCAGGGTTGCTGAGGACAGAGAAAGATGGAGTACGCTGATTAAAAGATCATCTGTGGTGCCATACGTACGACCTCTGAGTTACCTTGCCAGGGCAGCAGTTGTTTGTGCGATCTTGGAGAGGACTTCCTGTCGGGACACATTGTCTGACAATGGCTCCTAAATATTTGAAGCTATGCACTGTGTTGAGGGATTGGCATTGATGTCCGTGTTGATGCCATTGGTGTTGTTGGTCATCATTTTGGTCTTCTCTGCACTTATTTCTATTCTATAGGCTTTGGAGGTGGTATCAAGCCTCTGTACCAGCTGTTCAAGTTCTTGTTCCTCTCCAGCCAATCCATCAATGTCATCCGCAAAACGAAGGTTGGAGATTGCTCTTAATATCATCAGTGTTTATAAACAATTGCCAATACATCATTTGCTGTGCTGTTAATAATCAACAATATACACTCAAATAATAATTGATTGATTAAAATTGCTTGCTGGCGTATACAATTAATACCTTTTACGTAGTTTGTAATCCATGAGTCCAAGCGCATTGTGTATATAACGTTTAAAATATCTTACGCTCATTTATTACCAAAGTGCGTGGAAAGCGCAATTGTTCAAAGTGAAAATCCATAAAGTATTATTTATAGTGATTGTTTCATGTTGGGAGGAGAATTTCATTTGAGGTGACTGTTTGAGGAATAATATTGTTCATGTGTCTCTATCTCTGTTTCTCTCCATCTCTGTTTCTCTCCATTCCAATGTCCCCTCTCTGTCTCTCTCTCTCTGTCTCTGTCTGTCTGTCTGTCTGTCTGTCTGTCTGTCTGTCTGTCTCTCTCTCTCTCTCTCTCTCTCTCTCTCTCTCTCTCTCTCTCTCTCTCTCTCTCTCTCTCTCTCTCTCTCTCTCAGGTTTGTGGAGTTTCAATAACCATGTTTTTCGAGGTTCTCAGATCCTGAACCTATGTTCTTAAACCTTATTGACAAAATTAACAGAGTCCATATGCAAAGACATTACCACGAATTTAAGTGAGAAATATGGCGAATTTAGTTAGTCATTGTTTATAGGATACAGCTGACTGTCAAGATCACAACTTGGTTAAAGAGTTAGTCATTGTTTATAGGATACAGCTGACTGTCAAGATCACAACTTGGTTAAAGAGTTAGTCATTGTTTATATAGGATCCAGCGGACAGCAAAGAGCCGAATCACGAACACAGCTTGAGCATTTTGCATGTCTTACTCCTCTTCCTTTTCCAATTTATCTTTGAAATAAACATGTACATTTACATTATCGTTTTAATTCTCAACTCCCCTTCTTTTCATGTTGGTTTTGAATTTGTAACAGTTACATTACTTCTTTATTTAATTTATTTGTCTTTTTAACTTTAATTTTTGTATCATATTAAATATATACAACACAATTCACTGCATACAATGCACTTCGCATAAAAGACACGAGTATAATTATAATATTTTGTATTAATTCTCCAAAATCCATTCCTTTTCCAAATTCTCTTTGAAATCTAAACATGGACATGCATACAAGATATTCAACATATAATGCATATATTACATTATCCATAAAAAATATGTAGTATAATAACAATATTTACAGGCTTTTTATCTTCAACTCTCCATACTATTAAACTTTTTCTTTGAAATACACATGTACATAATTCAAATGTATGCATCACAATTTAATAACAAACACATTTTACATAACAGTCTTCATTTCTCGTACAACATTTATAATGTTTTAATCCCCAACTCCCCTTCCTTTTCCTTTTTGTTTCACATTTTAAACAACTATAGCTGCATTTTGTTTTTAAACATTTTCTTCCTTTTATTTTATTTTTAACTTTTTGTTTTATTTTATTAAATTAAATGTATGCAACACAATTCACTGCAGGCATTATACTTTACACAAACAAGAGTACAATTATGCTATTTTGTATTATTTTGTCCATTTACTTTTCTTTTCCAATTTCTCTTTCAAATAAACTTTTACACATAGAAATAGTATTCAGCAAAATCCACGGCAAAAATTACATTTTCAATTAAAATCTTTAGTACAATTACAGTGTATACAGGTTTTTTTTAGACCCCAACGCCCCATCCTTTTCCACTTTATTTTTTAAATAAACATGTACATAGTTCAAAAGTATGCATCACATTTTAATGCATACATCACATGTTACATAAACAGTCTTCAGTTCTATTACAACATTTAAATTGTTGTTTTAATCCCCAACTTCCGTTCCTTTTGCTTTTTGTTTTACATTTTTAACACTTATTGGTTTAAAAAAAACATTTTTCTTCCTTTTTATTTTATTTTCTCACATTAAATGTATGCAACACAATTCATTGCAGGCATTACACTTTACATAGACAAGGGTACAATTATGCTATTTTGTATTATTTCGTCAATTTCCATTTATTTTCCCATTTTTCTTTCAAATAAGCTTGTACACATAGAAATGATATTCAGCAAAATCCATGGCATAAATTCCATTTTCCATTAAATCTTTAGTAAAATTACAGTGTTTACAGGTTTTTTTAAAACCCCAACGCCCCATCCTTTTCCACTTTCTCTTTGAAATAAAAATGTAGTCCTACATAGTTCAAAAGTATGCATCACATTTTAATGCATACATTACATGTTACATAAACAGTCTTCAGTTCTATTACAACATTTACATTGTTGTTTTAATCCCCAACTTCATTTCCTTTTCCTTTGTGTTTTACTTTCTTTTACAATTATTACTATATTGTTTTAAACTTTTTTTTCTTTTATTTTCAACTTTTTGTTTGATTTACTTACATTAAATGTATGCAGCACAATTCACAACAGGCATTACACTTTACATATACGTCGTATCATCGTCGAGGATATAAACGAAAAAAAAAAGGAAGGGGGAAGGGTGGGTGGGTGGGGGTGGGGGGTGGGGACTTACACTGTTTTATTATCGCTCGGCAGAATGACTTAGTTTTGCAGAAAGTACGTGAAAAGCAAGAAGTTGAAATGCTTTTGTCAGTTGAAATCGCAATCGCAACACTACATCCTCTGTACATGATTCTCTTGGCAATGAGAAAAGCCCATCTTAACTTACACCATGGGCAAGATGGTTAATTTCTCTCTCTTTCTTTCTCTTTCCACTCTCTCTCTCTCCCCTTCCCTGAATAATTTCAAGTATTGATTTGGAATCGGCAAAATAATAAAGACATAAAGATGAATGAAAGAATAATGAAAGTAAATAGTTTAATTATTGTAATTTTCAGTTCATTCGTTACTAGGGAAACATTTGCATTTTCCCCTTTAAAACTCCACTGTAATGTTAATGTTGAATTTATGTTTATAAATATGAAATGTATTGATTTAGCCCAGTCTTAAAAGTGCGAGTGAGTTGTAAGTATACTTTAGTGTGCGCCTTTATGGGCTTGAGTATATGTGCTTATATTTTGTGTGTGTGTGTGTGTGTGTGTGTGTGTGTGTGAGTGTGTGTGTGTGTGTGTGTGTGTGAGAGAGAGAGAGAGAGAGAGAGAGAGAGAGAGAGAGAGAGAGATGTTTATAAAGTCAACGTCACTTTTCTTCAAATGCATGAGTGTTACCAGACAGCTTCTATAATGAGAGACGGAAGTGCTTCATAGCGTATATGTAAACTCGAGTGACAAGGCAGGAGTTGCTTCCCTTGAGCTTGGCAGTATGCTGGATCAAATGCGCTCTTTGACACAACCAAAATCCTCTCGATTTTTGTCAGTAAAAAATAGCATTATAAACCGTTCTGTGAATTCTAACGTTTGCATATTGACTTTAAATGTATATTACATGTGTGTAGAAGCTGTCTGGTGTTACTAATTTTTCCCATGGTATATTTTAATATAACAGTCTTCTTGAAATCTGCATTGATTTACCTTTCTCTGGGTGCCTGTGGGTGCGCGCGCGTGTGTGTATATGTTTGTGTGTAAGCTTACATTAGATTTTGTGATTAAAGCTTGTCTGTGATATAGTAGGCCTATATACGCATGTCCATTTTTGATTCTTGACATGTCCATTAATTGTGATTGTGCTTAATGTTGCAACTGTCTATGCAAGATCTTTGAATTGAAATCTTCAAAGTTGTTGTGTGGAGTGTGTGTGTGTTTGACTGTCTTCCAACACCGGAGCTATTTCCATATCGGCATATGCAATGTAGGCCTATGTCATTTGGCTTGTCATTCACACCACTCGTTCAACGTTTGAGAGAACTTTAAAGCAAAGACTTCTTCATGATCAGTGATTTAGTTTGGTAAACAAGTTTCCGATTATGTCAGGAGTTTGATGCGGTATGGAAACAAATTTTAGTTGAAACTCTCTGTACAGTATACATTCTTCTAAAAGGAGGGAGGTGTTTAGGCAGTTGCTTCCCTTTGACCGTATCTGTGGCGAGAGAGCGAGCGCATTATCGTAGGTAACATTACTGCGCGCGTTCTAATGTCCTTTGTCACATGATCTCTAACCGTCAAGCTGGCCTCAAGGTATGCACGTTGTTTCTGATGTGCCTCTCAATAAAAATAAGTTGAACTTTAAATTCTGGTTAGTTTGTGGGTCCCAAGTAATAATGATAACGACTGTGACGACGACAATGACGATGCTGATGTTGATGATGATGATGATGATGATGATGATGATGATGATGATGATGAGATGATGATGATGATGATAGTTAATAATTAGTTATTTGATCATTGCTTACAGGGTCCAGCGGACTGCAAAGAGCCGAATTAGGATCACAATATCAAGACCACAACTTCGCTGAAAGAGGACTCACCGCTGATCCGCATAAAAGATCTGCCGAAACAACCCTAGTGGTAACACTGAAGGCACTCCACCAGCCGGTCACTTTACAATAAAGACATTCCACGCAGGGGACGCTGAGGCTATACTCTAATTTATCGAACCCCCGTTTACAAAAACAAAATAGAATACAAACAACACTATAAAATATCAACAAAACACATACATATAAAATGCCTACATTGCCATATAATAACATCATCGGAAGCCCCATGACCATTTGGCAGAAAGCGTCCAATATTCCCAAGCTGATCCAACAGACCTCACACACAAATGAGGAGTTTTGTCCCGGATGAGTTTTCTACAAAAGAGGTAGATGACTGGTCTAGCGAAGAAGAAGATAGTATAGGAGATTGATAGAACCGAGTAGGAATGAGAAAGAACAAAGAAGAAAGACAGCGACAGTGGGAATTTAAAGCACTAAATTTCCATAAAGTGGGGATTCTATTTATACTGAAACCCACGGCACCCTCAGGGGGGGGGGGGGATGATGATGATGATAACGACTTTGACGACGACGACGAAGAAGAAGAACTATATTTCTTCGGTGTGCCAACAATCGCACCCCAATTTTATTTCCAGAGTGATCGAGGTGAAGGTTTATTATTCCTAGTTTAAAATGCGGATTTATGTGTTTTAATATACTCCAGATTTTAAACATACAGATGAACAATTTGGATTTTCTTATTTAGTTCATTTTTCTATAAATCTTTTTAACTTATTTAGAGCAACGGTGTGTTGCAAGATATTGAATGGCATTGACAATTTGCGTCTACATCCACCAATGATGATATCACTGACAGAATAACCATCCCAGACGATGGGTAAGGACTTACTCGTTAATAAACACTGGGTGTGTGTTTGAGTGTATGGGAGAGAAAAGGGGCTAGAAGGAATGATATAAAAAGAATGTGCACATTTGCGTGTCTGCATGCGTACGTGCGTGTGTGGTTGTGTGTGTTTGTGTGTGGGTGCGTATGTGTGCGTGTCCTTCAGTCTTCTCGATGTTCATCCATAACTTGGCTCTACATTCACTCAATGACGTCCCTTCCCCGCTGTATGTTTTGGCTTCCCTCCATCCACCCATGCACTTCCGCCAGCCAAAAGCAATAGTTTAAAAGCCATGAAAAAGGGTGGAGGCAGGAAAAAAAGAAAAGAAACAACTCTACACAGGGCCGGATCACTTACTCTTGGAGGGGGGGGGGGGGTGTTCCAAAAATTTTTTAAGGGGTTAGGGGTGACAAAAACGTGTCCGCTCGAGGAACTTGAGTAGAATGAGGAACGTTTTACTTACCACCAGTGTCAACTAAATTAAGAGCTTTAAAAAAACTCCATATATATTTTTTTTCTGACTGAGTGAGGTACATCGAATGGCCAGGGGGGGGGGGGGGGTCCGGAACCCAGGAACCCCCCCCCCCCCCCCACCAGATCCGGCCCTGCTACAGACACATTATATTGCACTAAACGTCAATGACTAAAAGCTCTAAAGAACAAACTATAAACGTCGATGAAATAATAGGCCATTGTAAACGGTACCATAGTAAATGAATGAAAAACGTACTGACGACACCTAGGTCAGAAATGTCAACAGCTGAACGGCATAATAAGTGAACTTCACCTCATCCTATAGCGCCAGTAAAAGTCTGTGCACAAGACTTTGCTGACAAGAATAGGCCTTACCTTTAGACTTAATCTTCTTGAATGTATTTTACTTTCAGATCTTTCTATAGTGACGCTAATTTCTTGTTTCTAAATAGCGCGCTTCTCATCTCAAAAGTGAGCGTTGTGGCCAAGTGGGCTAAGGCGGGACTAACTTGCCTTGTCCACAAGCCAGAAACCAATGGCGCCTGACAGGTGTGGGTTCGAGCCAGCATCTGGGCGTTATGTTTCTCCGAATATTATTTACTTTCCACTCGGGCAACGTCTCGGGGGTTTTCTCCGGGTACTCCGGTTTGCTGCCCAGCAAAAATTTCAAAATTCACAAATAATGTTAGGTAGGTAGGGTTTGGGCGCGCCACTGGCTGCGTCTGCGCCTTCCCCGGGGGAGGCGGCCCAGAGTTTCCCGATAAAAAAGGATAATAAACTGCAGCAAAAAAAAAAAACAGTGCTGCTCAAGGCGTTGCCAGCTTACACAAACTTAAGTTTTCTGAAGTCAGAATTAACCCGCGTCGCACTTTCTGCGCGCTTGCACACAGTGTGACCGCCATTGACCATTGGTCTATTACTCTGGCGATTATTAAATAAATGTGAACGCGAAGAGAACTACAACTATTAGTGTAGTTACGTAAGGGTGAAAGAAGGTTAATTTGAAAGTGGGGACATTCCACGTCGAGTAATATTTCCCCTGGCAATTAACGTCGCATCCAGTAAATAACTGATCGGAGAACGTTGGAACTACGTAATCTGCTGATGATTTTTGCGCTGATGATGTCGTGTGAACTGGAACTGCCGCGGTGTTGTTTTTTTTAATAGTAGGCAATCAGAACTAGCCAAATGTCGTTTGGTCGGTCGGTCTCATGTCAACACTTTTCACGCCGGTCGATCGGTCTCAACACTTTTCAAAGTGCTTATTTTTCGGCTATGTATGTGAGTGTCTGGAAACTCATTTAAATGGCTTGACATCTTGTTGTTGCTGTTGTTGTCGTTGTCTTTATTTAAATAAGGTGCCACACAGTTCAGTAAACTGTTTTGAACTAGTTGTCGCTATTTTAATTTTATTTTTAATTACACACACTTCCAGCCTCCTCCCACTTCCTTTCTCCCCTTCCATCAGCCCACAGATCATTGTGTAAGCTGTAGTGTCCATGTGCAAATAGGCCATAAAGGAACAGCTGCTTGTTGCAATACCAAAACTAAACCATAGCGACCATGCAATACTAAAAAACCAATGTTTCTCCCTTAATTAAGTTATTTTTGCAATATTTTCACAGGAATGAATAGGGAAAAAAAAAAGAAAACTTCAAAGAAAACAAGGGATAAGAACCGGTCATCAAAATAAATAATCATCTCCTGACCCATGCTAGTTTTCAAGAACTTTCACAGGAATGAAAAGCAAAGAAGGAAAAACAAATGAGCAAAGAAAAGAAAAATAAATAATAAGCCAACCACGCCTGACAAGTCATCATCTTTAGTCTCTTTCTTCTTTGCCTTTAACTCCTGTCTCAATCTGTTGTGTTTTTGTCTCTGTAGAGGAGTCAAATCTGGGTTGAAATAAATGCGGTTCTCAAACTGCACCCCTTTATTCTAGGCCGTATGTGCCTTTCGCAAAGGTGTCACGGACCGTTTCATTACGCACCCGAAACTTCAGAAGTCTGGGTTTGCCCGGCTCTTTTGATCGAAGACGAAAGGCATCTTCGATAGGCTCATCGGCGAGCTTGGGGTCAATCTTGGTGATTAAGTTCCTTATTTTTTTCACATTATTTTCAATCTGATCTTCTTCTTTTGCCCCATCACTCTCTGTCAGACCAAACACCATGATATTGCATTTCCTCTTATCAATCTCAAGTCTTTCATTCAATGCCTCTGCTAGCTTTTCTTCAACCACCTTTTCAATCTTTTCCTCTAAAGTCCCTGCATATCATGTTTCTAATCTAATTAGTTTTGCCTCCATGCTTACTATTTTCAGAATCAATGATTCTAACTTGACCTCCAAGTTGGTCTACTTCTTCCCTCCCCCATCCTTGCACAAATCACAAAGCCACTGTATGTTGTCTCCACTATCTACCACAAAGGCGAACTCACTTTTGCTCAAGCTAGCGCACTGTTTATGGTACCAATATTTGCAATCGTGGCATTGGACCTCACCGTCTTCAGGAATGGAATCATTGCATTTCGGGCATATGAACAGTGTACCTTTTTGTTCCTCTGGTTTGGACCCCCCTTGACTCTCCTTCCTAGGCCTAGCACTCACCGGCTATCTCCTCGCCATTTCCCCGCAGCAAAACAACAACAATGTACAAGAAAGATTTAACAAAGTATTTAAACACAGAAAGGAAGAATAAGTGTTACCTTAAATAGAGTGCAAGGTGAAAAACAACGAAATGTGCACAAATTGAAAGTAAAAACTCTGATTCACTGCACTGCTAGGAGATCGCTCAGCGATCGGTCGTGAGTGACACCGGCCAAGTCCGATATTCAGAGCAAAACCTTTTGGAATAAAATTTTCTTTTCTTTTTTTTTTTTCGCTCCCCAAAATATTTTGGGTAACTGGGTTCAAGTACAGCCTAAATGTACAACAATTTGAAACTGCGAGTAGACAAAAGCCTAATGAAACCTTCAAATTGTCAGAATAAATCACACAGCCTCCCTCCCTTTACTTTCGCAGGATTATTATTATATTATATTATATTATATTATATTATATTATATTATATTATATTATATTATATTATATTATATTATATTATTATTATTATTATTATTAGTTCATTCATTCATTCATTTATTATGGGGAATGAGTTTGGGGGGGGGGGGGGAGTGTTTGGGAGGATAGATGGAATGTGGTGTGGTGGTGGAGGTGGGGATGTAAATTTACCTGAATTTTGGCCGACACGGTAGGTAGACTAAGATTTATCAAGAGCATTTATTCCACAGGAGAAAGAACTTCACTAAATTGTAGTTAAACTGTGTAAATGGGGCATGACATTTAGGCGCCCGTTGTAGAACCAAAGAGCTTATTACGGAAAGAGGGGGAACTTCCATTATGTCCTATACAAAAATGCGAGACGCTCTCACGGATTATTTCCCTTTGCTCGGGCTGGCTATATTTCATCATGCTTTATGAATGATCTGTGCGTGGTAACTTATTGAGCCTATGCCATTGCAAAAGAACATTTTTATGGCAACGTTTGCAAAAACCAAACTTTTAACCATCATTATTATTAACATTCCGCTACTGCTGTCTTATTTATTTATTTTTTTAGTTTATGTTTACTTATTGACATTTATTAGGTGCTTTTATGCTGCTTATGTGTGTATGTCATAGGTTCGTTTTCTGCCCTGGAATTTTATTGTTTTTTAATCAACGACAGATATTTTAAAATTAAATATGCATGACAGACTGTTATTTATCCGAAACTGTGTAAATCCGTAATCGTGAGAGAGAGAGAGAGAGAGAGAGAGAGAGAGAGAGAGAGAGAGAGAGAGAGAGAGAGAGAGAGAGAGGTTGGGGGAAGAGAGAGCTCTGTCATTCAATCAATTAATCACAATAAAGCACAATAACAAAATGTTTCACTAATAGTGTGAATTTAATTTATATCAGGTGTCCCCCTACACCCCAACCCTCTCACCTCCCACATCACTGGCTTAATAACATCAGTCACTTCATGGAAAATAATTAATTAATCAGACAGAACAATCAGAACCTAGACTACAACATTCCACGCAATATAGATCTAATGCGCAGAAATTCACATATCAGAACAAGGACTGATTTTCTACATTACATTTTTTTCCCGTTTACACTCAAACGAAAAGGGATTACAACAGATCAAGGACCATTTTTGTGCCTAGGTAAGGGGTTATCTTGCACAGTATTTGATCACGAGGAGAAAACAGACTTAGCCTAATTAACTTGTTAACATAAGCAGTTTGACGAAGCCAAACTGCCAATCTGACAACATCTACTTTTGAAATGTAAGCACAAATATAATAGTCAAACAACCTAGAAACAACGTAAACAGTGAGCGACCTTTTGAACGTAAACTGTCAGCAAGCAAACAGTTTTTGTTTTAGCACATAGAATAGATATAACATGAATCACTGAAGCCTCTCCCCGATTGTTTTAACAACACTGCAGCGGTCTTGGTGTAGGCCTATATAAACACACAAAAAATAACTTTTTCGATTGCAATTTACCTTTCTTTGTCTCTTGGAAACTTGAAAAAGAACTTGCCATCATAACTTTTCTTGTATCTGGCATTACGGCAATTGATGGCTGTGCAAAAGTCACCGCCCTGTTTTACTCGGTCGCCTTTTGTCTTTCTGCCACGAGCCATTTTTAGCATGTCGACAAGGGAGCGTAACTCGTATCTTCCGTCTCGCGGTTCTGAACCAAGTTCCCCCTCTTTCTATAATACGCTCTTTGGTAGAACCTTTCTTCTTCAGTCTTCTTTGCTAAACTCTCCTGTAAGTAATAAAAAATTCCGGGTAGCACTGATGCCTGTCATACACGACGAATTCTCGGAAGTTTCTGGCTGGGCAGTTGTCAATGACGGAATCGAAAAAGGCGACATTACATCTGCATACCTCCAAAAAACAACGGGTGCAAGGTGCACGCCGATACTTGCTTGGGTTGATGTCTGTCGTGACATACGGTCTTCCAAGCAGAACGCGAACAAGCGCCATGTGTAGTGTGCCACCTGTTCTGCCTGAAACAGCGGTTTATATTTATTAATTTATAATTTTTTTAAACCTGACCTGTGAGTGACCCCAATCAAATAAGACTCAAAATAACCACAAATCCTACCTTGCCACAAATGAAAAAAAAAGAAAAAAAGTTTCATAATAGGCTAACAGCGAATTTATCAAACAAGCAGTGGTTTCCCCTTACGGAAGCCACACATACAGTATGACGTTCAAAATCGTTTGTTATGTTATATAGTATATATGTATATAATATAACGCCACCGGTTGAAAAGTAAGGATGCCATTTGTGCAAAACGAGTTCTTAAATGAGGTTTTTGGATGTAAATTATTGTTGCAAATTGATTTATGATACAATGTTAACATATTTTTATTAGTTTTTGTGGCAGTAGATTGGATTCATTTCCAGCGGATATGACTGGAATTTGATATGAATTTTATTTCCATACCTGGATGCAAAGAAATTTAGTTTGACAAAGAAGGAGCGTATAAGTGGTGTTTCACCCGTCCCCTATACGCTCATGTGTCCGGGGACGTTAATCTATAAAACTAGGAGCGTAACTCCCGGACACAAGAAATAAAAAGTTGCTAGCGCCACCAAGCGGTCATCGTGATAGAAAATGGCCTACGGCACGGAAAGAGAAATTGTACTTAGCGGAAATTCTATGAAAAGACATGTGGGAGAGATCACTGCAGTGCTATTAAAAAGAAAAAAAAAAAGGTAAAGGTAGTCCCATAGCCTTGTGGCCGTAGGGGAGCGTGATGTTGGAGATCACACTTATCTTGGGCCAGCGTAATGAGGGTGATGCCCAACTCTCTCCCTCGCTGCTTTACCTTCCCCACCCTCAAGAGAGTAGGTACTCAATCACAGTTGAGTCAACTGGGGGCGTTGTTGTTTGTCGCTTCACACCTTAGCGGTCACCCATCCAAGTGCTAACCGCACCGGACGGTGCTATTAACTGCAAAAATTGTCGTAACAAGTGCGCTGGACTTTCATTCTTCAGATTTAAGAAGGATAAAACAAGGTGAATATTACAAATGATTGAAAACTATGCTTAATTGTAGATGAACCGGCCGTTTTGACAACAAACTGTATAGGCCCACGTCAAATAAATCTTCCTCAATAATGATTATAATGTTAATAATGTTAAGAAGAAGAAGAAGAAGAAGAAGAAGAAGAAGAAGTAGTTTGAATTCGCTTTTTGTTGTCTGGAAACCAATGTGCACTGTAGTGTCGATAACATTAAAGCTTGATCTATACTGTTTTTGAACTCAACCATAAAATAGGTATACATATACTTCACTGCTGCTTCGCATCTTGTTAAACTCTGGTCAGGTCAGGATTTGTCTTTTATAGCCTTTCTCTAATAACAAACGATAGCATGTTCATCGGCAGTCTTTCTTATATCGGATTTGAGCTAGGACTATTAGGGATATGAAATGAGTACCAACGGCCGGCGGGATCTGTGCAGCAGTATGCTGTCATTGTCGCCATTGATAGAAAACAGTGTTCAATTACATTATTATTGCTTTAGGTCCAGCGGACTCTTCCGAGCCAAATCAGGACCGGACAACCCCCGATTCGCATAACAGATCTGCTGAAACAACCCTAGTGGTAAAACCGAAAGCTCTCCACCAGCCAGTCACTTTACAATAAAGACATCCCACGCAGGAGACGGCTGAGGCTTCACCCCAACTTATCGAACCCCCGTTTACAAAAACAAAATAGAATACAAACATCATTATAAATTATCAACAAAACACATACATATAAAATGCCTACATTGCTAAATAATAACATCATAGGAAGCCCTAGTGACCACCTGGCAGAAAGCGTCCAATATTCCCAAGCTGATCCAACAGACCTCATACACAAACAAGGAGTCTTGTCCCGGAAGAGTTTTCAAGAAAAAAGGTAGGAGACTGGTCTAGCGAAGAAGACGATAGAATAGCAGATTGATAGAACAGAGCAGGAATGAGAAAGAGCAAATGAGAAAGACAGCGACAGTGGGAATTTAAAGCACTAAATTTTCAGAAAGTTATGTTATGTTATGTAATTAGTTTAAAGTCCCCTCTCTTCCCAATAAGGATTTTCAGAGAGGAGAAAGTGGGGATAGGCTTACTATTTATACTGAAACCCCCGGCACCCCAACGGGGGTCAGTGTTCAATGAATATCAGTATATGTAGTGACTTCACATCGATGAATTTGGCATGATTTTGGTTATCAACTAAAATAGCAATAGTGCATTTTTACACTGATAATTTTTGCCCTCTGGATGAACTTTTTGGAGTGCTAGACTAACGGTTTTTGGTCACCAAGTTTTGTCTCATTCTTCGTCATTCTGTAACACATTTACATAGGTCTGATCGATATACAAACCATATTTTTGCACTTATATTCTTGTAAATTATTTTATTACCCAAAAGAATCATTTACTTATTGTTTCACAGGCATCTGTGCGTATTTACTGCACATTCTGGGTCGTTTAATTTAAAAAGCGACCGATTAGCCACGTTCGACACTCGAGGTTTGTTTACTTGTAGCTATGCATCGGATTGCCTCCCCTGAGTTTTCTATCATGATTACCGCTTGGGGTGCTTCGCGCGGAATGTCATCATTATTTATATAGCAGTCTTTCGGAATGATCCTTCTTTGTGTTAACTGAATATTCTTTGGTGGCAGGCAGAAGAGTGTTTTGATACGGTTATGTTGCTTGATAGGAAATGCAAGTAATTTGTAGAATGTACCAAGATGAGTAGATTCCCTTCCATACTCGAACATTTATAGCATCGTGTGGATGAATACATTCCATCAATAATTATAATTTATGCATAGATAAAAGAACTGTTAAAGTGTATTTCCTATTTCATAGTAAATTAGTTCTTTGACTTTGATTCCCTGTGGACTCCAAGATCCGTTGGATCTCATTTTTGATATGATGATGATGGTCATTGTTGTCAGGGTGGCGACGTGGTGATCGTCCTTAACGCTCATGCAATAGGACGTTAAGCATCGTTTTCCGATTCCCTGAGAGATTTAACCGTTAATTTCCGGTTGTTTATTGGCAGTAGACAGAAAGTGGCTATGGCTGTATTTTTGTTCGACACTGCATACAACAATACACGATCTGTTGTATTTATCTTTCAGCTAGATTGATCAACCCAAACACTACAAAACAAACAGCAGCAGACCTTTTCAAAACAATTTGGTGCATGTCAGTATACGGATGCTGTACAATTTCAATTTCGCATAGTGACAGCGTCACTCAATTTTCAAGACCCAAAATGCATCTAGGATGCTAAGATAACAACGACATCATTGCAACAATGGCGGCCTACCTGAATAATTATCTGACTTGGTGGAGCTTTCTGCAGTGTAGATTCCCTGACCATGCATTCCCTGTGTGTTACAAAGTCTGTTGTCCAGGCCTGTTTGTGCAATTGACATCTTCGCGTTAGATTCGAAGCCGTGGAAAAGGTAATGTTCGTTGATCTTAGAAACAAACAAACAAAAGTATTTGTTAACTTATCTTAGACAGAAAAAACAAATATATGTTAACTTAAGAACAAGAAAAACAGCAAGAAGGCTTATCAGACTGTGAAGCGGCTGAAAAGTGTTAAACAGCCCAAGGTCTCCACGATGATCGATCCAAAGCAAGTCTGACATATGCCTTACAGAAGAACAAGAAGTCTTGGACAGATGGACAGAGTACTGCTCTGACCTTTACAACCACACACCAAATGGAGACCCATCAGTTCTACCATGTCCTGAGAACAGAGAAGAAGAAGAAATTCTCCCAATTCTCCGAGAAGAAGTTGAGGCAGCAGTGCAATCACTGAAGAAATGGAAGTCAGCGGTGTAGATACCATACCCGCGGAACTGCTTCAACCAGAAAGAGATGCGATGATTGCCGCTCTCACCATTATCTGTAATAAGATCTGGCAGAGTGGGGAGTGTCCTACACCATGGACCCAGTCGCTTGTCACCACTCTTCCCAAAAAAGGTAACCTTCAGGAATGTGAAAATTACCGCACCATCAGCCATCCCAGCAAGTTCCTCCTGAAAATAATACTCAACAGGTTGAAACCCCAAACTGAAGAAATCATAGCTGAAGAACAAGCAGGATTCAGGGCAGGGCATAGTACCACTGAACAGATTTTCAAACTCAGAATAATCTGCGAGAAATACCTACAGCACCAACAACATCTATATTATGTGTTCGTAGATTTGAAGAAGGCGTTTGACCGAGTCTGGCATGCAGCTCTGTGGGCAACCATGAGAGTGTACAACATACATCAGCCCTAAAATTATTGAAGTCATCAAAAGCCTGTATGACAAGGCTACCAGTGCATAACAGCGTCATCGGAAACTGGTTCAGAACAACAATCGGTGTGCGTCAGGGATGCCTACTCTCTCCAACACTCTTCAACATCTTCCTAGATCGCATCATGTCAGATGCCTTTGCAGATCACGAAGGCACATCAGCATAGGGGGTAGAGCAATCTCCAACCTTCGTTTTGCGAATGACATTGATGGATTGGCTGGAGAGGAACAAGAACTTGAACAGCTTGTACAGAGGCTTGACACCCCACCACCTCCAGAGCCTATGGAATGGAAATAAGTGCAGAGAAGACCAAAATGATGACCAACAACACCAATGGCATCAACATGGACATCAAAGTCCAAGGCCAATCCCTCAACACAGTGCATAGCTTCAAATATTTAGGAGCCATTGTGTCAGACAATGGGTCCCGACAGGAAGTCCTCTCCAGGATCGCACAAACAACTGCTGCCCTGGCGAGGTTAAAGCCAATTTGGAAAAATAGAACCATCAGCCTACATTCCAAGTTAAGGCTGCTGCGCTCCCTTGTCATCTCTATCTTCCTATACACTTGCGAAACATGGACCCTCACATCAGATCTACAACGAAGAGTACAAAGCATGGAGATGAGGTGCTACAGAAGACTTCTGGGCATTCCCTTATACCCAGCACATCACCAATGACGAAGTCCGACAGACCATCACACAAGCCATTGGACAACACGATGACCTGCTCACAGTGGTGAAAAAACGGAAACTCCGATGGTATGGCCACGTCACCAAATCATCAGGTCTTGCAAAGACCACCCTGCAAGGCACAGTGCAAGGAGGTAGAAGAAGGAAGAGACCGAAAAAGAGGTGGGAGGACATCATTCGAGAATGGACTGGTTTGACACTGAGCGAAACCATCAGGGTTGCTGAGGAAATGGAAAGATGGAGTACGCTGGTTAAACTATCATCTGTGGTGCCCCTACGATCTCCGAGTTACGGGATTGGATAGGATAGGATAGGAAGACATTTTAAATATATATAAAACATACAGCCGCTGTAATTTTCGCTGATATTAATAGACCAGACATGCTGGAGCATGAACTTTCATTTTGAACAGTTATTTGAGCTGTTATGCACACAATAAAATATATATATAATAACTTTATTTCTCTTAAGGTCTAAATTGTTACATACTTAGAGACCCAAAAAGAGAGACCTACATAGAGATTGTCTACCACAACACTGGGTGTGCCTGAACAAATACCTGTGGGTGCAGGTCAGACAAAAGCTTGCTTCTGGGGGGAATCTGAGACGTGGTAAGAACAGGCCCTGTGCTGTGTGGTAGATTTCCCACATCCCCAAAACGTTTTTCCTTGCTTCTTCTCTGTTGTTCCAGTTTGTTCATGGCATATTTTCCCCATAAGTCAAGGTTCTCCAGTCGCTCAAGTTTCTCAATCTGGAAAATATAAGCAGTGAATATTTTGTTCACTAATGTTTAAGGAATGTTCTGTTGTTTTAGTAGTATGGCAAGCAGTGCAAACGTTAAATTTATTGTCAGTGAACTCTCCCAGAGAGAAAGGAAGAAGAGAGAGATCACTTCGCGATATCGCCTCTATGAGAAGTGATGTACGGTGGAGGAGTTACGTCCCTTCAACCTCACATGGGCTTGCTTAGTCTCTTGTCTATATATGGGGTTTTTTAATTATATTTAAAAAAATGTTTTAGACCGCGATTTTCACCTTTTGCTGTTGAAAATGTTTGAAATAAGGCTTTTCAAATTTGAGAATTTTTTTTTTATGCACATCTGTTTATTTTTTCATGACTTGCTGCCTCTTGACCGTAAGGGTGTTATGAGCGCTTCCTAAACTGTAACCCGTGATATAGGTGGCTTTTGCATTGTTTTGTTGCTTGAAATAAACAGTATGTATAAGGTAAATTGAGTTAAAATAAAAATAATAATATTAAAAAAAAAAAACACTAGTCTAGAATATGTGTCATACATGCGTAATTTATTTTTTGTTCCGTATGGGGTTATACAGCATACGGATTGATTGGCAGTTTTAGTGTGTATAATTTGTGCGTGTGTGTGTGTGTGTGTGTGTGTGTGTGTGTGTGTGTGTGTGTGTGTGTGTGTGTGTGTGTGTGATATAGAAAGAGATGGAGATCGAAATAGATATTGACTAATTCGAAACGTAAATCTAGTTGTGCACACGGAAATTCATTTATTTACAAAAATATGCTTCGATTGATTTCAACATAATAATTAGGGTACGTAATTATTATACTCTCTCTCTCTCTCTCTCTCTCTCTCTCTCTCTCTCTCTCTCTCTCTCTCTCTCTCTCTCTCTCTCTCTCGGTCATCATAATTCTTTTATATCACGATTCTTGTCTGTCAGAATAGATCTACAATTTCTTCAAGAACTTACCGTTCTTCTTCCTTTGGGAAACCAAAAAAAAACTTCCCCTTGCATGCTGCCTTTAATCTTGCGTTTGTGCAGTTCAAAGCTGCACAGTGGTCACCGTAACTCTTCCTGCGATTTATTTCCCCCCTCTCCATCAGATCTTCGCTCTGTGACGCAGCCATTTTCACACATGTTACAATCAAGTCGCATAACTCGTGACGCGTCATCACACCAAAGGCGTCACTGCGCGGTCTAAGTATTCCTGGTCTATGACTCTCCTAAGTAAAAATGGGTGCTCTTTGTGCCTTAAACCTTTGATAGTTTTTTGGGCAGCTTAAGCAACAGAATGCAATTTTGACCCGCTCAGAATTAGAAGATTTCTTTGGCTGCTAGACTAAGCCGTGAATACACGATATCTATTGCTTGCTTCCACTTCCTACAAGTACAATCTGTCCCATTTTCATCTGCTTCGTAATCTATATATAATCCTAAATGCTGTCGCACAGTTTTCTTGTGCCTAAGAGTATTGAAGACCTAGCTACACTGCTCGATTAACTAAACTAAGGGTCGTACATTATTGATCAAGTTCGTGAACATAAAGTACTAGGTATAATCATTGATGATGATTTTAGCTGGCGGTCACGCGTACATTAACCAATATCTGTTAAAAAAATCTAAATACCTTTTCCTTCTAAACAAACTTAGACATTTTGTTACGGTTGGTTCATTAAAATCTTTTTTCTATGCCCACTTTATGTCTCATTTTAATTATGCATCAACTATTTGGTGTAATGCAAGTGACGCGCAAATGAACAGCTAAACATTCTTCATAAAAGAGCAATCAAGATGTTATATAAGTCTTATAATATAACTATAGATATTACAACTAATGACAAATACAAGGAACTTCGAATACTACCACTTCAAAAATAATTTAATACAGCTGTCCTTATGTTCAAAATTACACACGGAGAAACACCTGCACATCTTGATATATTTTTTTACTAAGCATAGACTTAATAATTATAAACTACCCCACCTTCGCATTGATTTATACAAAAATAACCTATCGTTTAATGGAGCTGCTGTATGGAACTCTTTCCCTCTGGAGTATAAACATTGCGACACTATATTTTCTTTAAAAAACAACCTATGTCAGCATCTGCAAAATTAATTATAAAAGTAATATATTTTGATCTGATAACACAGATTTTGATGTAATTATTTTATTTATTTATTATTAATATTCAGTGATGTCGTTTTCGTCGGCAAATCGGCCATTCACCGATACAATTCCAAAATGTCTGAAAGAATCATGTTCTAATCGGCCCGCTGTCTTAAGGTTTTACGGCTCAATCGGCCATTCTTTGTCCGTTTTTTGTTTGCTTGTCTCATGTCTGTTTCGTTGGTATTGCTTCTGGCCATATTAATTTCCTATCGGATAAATAACGGTGTTATGAGTTATTGTCGAACATCGCGTATTGGAAGCGATAAGCAAACGACACATACATCAGAAGAGAGAGTTAGAGTAACTCCCTTTGTTGGGAACGGCGTGCTTCCGGCAATAACACTTTTCGTTTTCGAAATGCCGCCAATAAAGAAACCGAAACTTATCAGTGGCCAGCGCTTCCTCTCGTTTGGTGGGTGTTGGAAAGTAATCGAAATGATGGCTAAACGATTTTCAAAATGTCCTAAAGGTTTGTCAGGGATGGATTTAAACGGAAATTACCGGTATTTTACCGGTTTGAGAATAAAAATACCGGTTGAAAAATCAGTAGCCGGTAAAGCCTACCGGTTCTTATTTTGTTTGACTGGTTTCAAAAAGAAAGAAAAAGAGAAAGAAAAACAAGAGAAATGAAGAGAGAGACAGAGAGACAGAGACAGAGACGGTGCTATTTCGATACACTTCAATGCACCTTGCAGACCACAGAGAGAGATATGGCTTGAGTAATGAATGATATAACATTGGCGGGCGCAAGGCTATCGTGAATACGGATAAATTAAACTCGCGCACTTTTTGATTTTTTCTTCCCTCGTGCTCGTCAGTACGTATTGCGACAGTGGCAGATAGGCTATTAATAATGAAGAAGCAAAAATCTCTTTTTTCATTTTTTGCTAGTGGGGAGAGGGGCGATAAAAGAAGTTTATGTAAAGACGAAGATGTTTCTAATGAAACAGAAAGTGCATTAACAGAGTCGCCATCTACTTATATAAAATAGTGACGCATTATTAAGTTTTGCTATGGGTCATACCGGTTTCCGTGACTGGCCTACCGGTTTGCGTTCGAGTGGGATTTGTTTACTGTGACGTCGTACCGGTTTTGCATATCCCTAGGACGATCACTGGTTTGTGACTGAATGGCCTATGCTGAAAATTTCTAGCAACATCACTGAATATTATTATTATTATATTCTTGTTATAATAATGATAGTGATGGTGATGGAGGTGTTAGTAGTAATAATATTAATAATAATAATATTATTATTGTTATTATTTTATTATTATTATTATTATTATTATTATTATTATTATTATTATTATTATTATTATTATTATTATTATTATTATTATTATTATTATTTATTTATTTATTTATTTTTAAACATTATTATTATAAGGGTGAGGGATAGGGAAGGGGGTGGTTGCCTGCAATTGTTTAAAGATAATGATGAAGATGTTGGTGTGAATGTGTGCGAGTGCATGTGTGTATGTGATTTATATGATTTCCAAGTTAATGTTAAAGATTCTTTATTATGTTAATTTGTTAAGGGACAGATTGGAAGATTAGACTTAGTCTACAATCTTTATCCCTAATTAAAAAAAAAGTTTCAAAAAAGATTTTTTTTAAACCAGCCTCACCTTCAATTTTGTGTGGTTCAGCCTGTGGCCATCTCTTCCCACCCCAACGAACTTTTGTTTCCATGTACTGTCGATGAGGTGCTGAATATCTGCCATTAATCTGAGATCAACGCTAATATCCTCCAGAACGTATTTTGCACTGTCGGCATCTGACTTTTTAGGAATGGCCAAAGCATCTGACAACTTCATCTGGCGACCTTGTGCCAGCTGAAACATAATCACCATTGCCATCATCATTATGACCCAAATACAAACGTTGACACCACGTGTATCCTGTTGTTGAACAGTCAGTTATATTCAACTAAACATTCAAGTTTTACAGCTTTTCGCAAATCTGCGTCGGACAAATTCTAAATGCATGGGTATATGAGCGTGCGAAGATGACAGTGTGTTTATGTGTGTATAATGCAAATTTGACTCAAATGCAGAGCAATGTGAGTCTATGTACTCACCCCCTCCAACCTTCACAAAAAAATTAAAATAAAATAAAATAAAATCCATATATTTGCAAATCTGTGCGAGATGAGTCCTAAATAGTCCCAAAATTACTTTTAAAATTTGAGTGTGTCCGATCGTCTTTCTGTCTGTCCGCCGCCTGACGTCCCTCTTTGCAAAACTTGCAAGTGGCTTAATATCTCTGAACCTATTTTAACTATCAAAACCAAACTTGGTAAAATGGTGCATATCTGTAAGACCTCAAAAATGATCAGTGAAGGAATGACTTCACGTCAAGGTCACTGGGAAAACAATTACAAATGTTAGTCCAAAATGAAAAATGTCCACAAAATCTCTCTCTCTCTCTCTCTCTCTCTCTCTCTCTCTCTCTCTCTCTCTCTCTCTCTCTCTCTCTCTCTCTCTCTCTATATATATATATATATATATATATATATTTTAAATATTGTATTTATGATTCTTTGATGCATATCAATGAAACACACAATATGCAACTTTGGTCAATCTTATACCAATGTCAAGGTCACTGAAGCTGTCCACAGTCGGTTCGTATAGGTACTTTGAAGTGACCTAGCTTGACCATAAATTATGAGAGACATAAAGTCCAAACTTGTTGTTTTTAGAGAAAATAGATTGATCTTTGATATTCGTTCGCCTTTTGCGTTGATCTTGAAGGTTAAATTCATTTTAGACCTTACGAAAACATTAAAATTTTTCTTATCGTACAGTGGAATTAGTTATTTATTGCTTACATGGTCCAGCGGACTGCAAAGAGCCGAATCAGGACCACAAAATCAAGACCACAACTTCGCTGAAAGAGGACTCACCGCTGATCCGCATAAAAGATCTGCCGGAACAACCTAGTGGTAACACTGAAGGCAATCCACCAGCCGGTCACTTTACAATAAAGACACCCCACGCAGGGGATGCTGAGGCTATACTCTAATTTATCGAACCCCCGATTACAAAAACAAAATAGAATTCAAACATTATTATAAAATATCAACAAAACACATACATATAAAATGCCTACATTGCTAAATAATAACACCATAGAAAGCCCTAGTGACCCTTTGGCAGAAAGCGTCCAATATTCTAAAGACCTCACACACAAATGAGGAGTTTTGTCCCGGAAGAGTTTTCAAGAAAAAAGGTTGGTGACTGGTCTAGTGAAGAAGAAGATAGTATAGTAGATTGATAGAACAGAGTAGGAATGAGAAAGAACAAATGAGAAACACAGCGATAGTGGGAATTTAAAGCACTAAATTTCCAGAAAGTGTGGATACTATTTATACTGAAACCCCCGGCACCCAAACGGGGGAGTACAGTGGAATGGCTTAATAAAATTATTTTACCCACTGTATGCAACAACATTGAGTTATTAATTTAATCATACATCAGCATAAAAAATCACGTGAAGGCCAAGGTCATCCCAAGGTCAAGATCACTGACGGTCAAGGTCATCCTTACGAAAACATTACAATTTTTCTCATCGTACATTGGAATGGATTAATAACATTATTTAACCCATTTTATGCAACAACATTGAGTTATTATTTTCATCATACATGAGCATTAAAAGTCACGTGAAGGTCAAGGTCACCAGGGTCAAAATTACTGACGGTCAAGGTTATCCCAAGATCACTGTTATTTTTGCATAAAATAACTTTTGCTGTAATTTATTTGATCGTACATGAGTGTATTTGGAGCCGAAAGTCAAGGTCAAGAGCATCGAAAGATCAAAGTCGGCATTACTTTAAATTTTAATGCCACCGTTTCATTTCGTGTTTTTTTCCTGAGCACTAATTTTCATCCTAAATATTGCTGGTTCCAAAAGAAGCATGTGAGTCATATGGACTTTGCCATTCTATTTACATTTGATACCTTATGCACCTCAAGTCTGAAGATCTTTTACCTATTTGAGCAGTGTGTAATGCCTTTCATAACTTATTGTAAGGGGTAATAAAGATTTGTTGAATTGAATTTGTTTTTCATTAAACTGCCAGTTCATTCATGCAGGAAAAATCCTGTTCTAATCCTGTACATTCTTATCTAGATTCCAGAAATTGAAGTTGACCGGTTGAATATGATTTTGATGTGCTAATGGACATCGCTATGGTGGTCATAATCGTCGTGGTTATCGTCATTATTATCATCATCATCATTATTGTGAGTTACAATATTCTTCCACTTATTCTTCCCGTCTCACGTTCCAAGTTGAGGGAATGTAGAGAATTGTCTGGTCTTTGGGTCCCGGCACAGTCTCCACACGACTGGCAATTATATGGTGAAGAGCAGCCTTCAATTTGATCACTTCCGTCTTTTCTCCCCTCAGCTGTATCTTGATCTGTCCGTCTGCAATAAAATCATATTTGATCTCCTATAATAATCAAGTGGTTCTCGAATGCGAACATTCAACACAAATATGACCATATCTTTAATTGTCTAATCATTAATCATCTAAATATATTTCTTCACTTCAAATTCATTTCATCTAATCACAGTAGTGATATTGATTAACGAAGACTAACTTCCTATTAGTACTTCTCTCTTAAGGTGACCCCCCCACGGGACCAAATTTTTGTTTGATCTTATCCGAGGGGCACTCTAAACAGTCCTCTGATAAGATCAACTACCAGTAAAATACTTGATCTTATACGAGTTGCTAAATTTTTGTGTCGTGTGACAGTTGTGTGTGTGTGCGTGTGTGTGTACATGTGTGCACGTTGGTGCGCGCGTATGCATGTATGCATTACTGTATATGTATTTTTTGTCCGTGTGTATGATGCATGATAAGCACACACTCAAACACACGGATGCAAGCATGCATACACATACACACACACACACACACACACACACACACACAAACACAAACACATTGTCGCGCACGCACGCAAATGAGAATAAAAAATAAAAAGTATGCACCAAGACAGTTACTGGGTGTATTTGCAGAAAACCTTACACAAGTTTAACGAATTGTTCACTTTGTCTACGTCACGGCACATGCTTTATCGCTAGTGAATGAAGTCAATTCAGGGTAAGGTCCACTATGGCAATACGTCCCGCTAGGAGGGGACACGGCAGATCACAGTTACACCTGTCTACATCGCCCATGGGTCGCACTCTGTCAAAGTGGTTCCCGTGTATATTGCAGAGTGTCGCATAACGCGGATGCTGGCTGGACGTGACAGGTGTTCTGGGATGGAATTCCATCTCAAAACAGGAAGTGACCTCATAAATGACGTCATCTGTGACATCAATTTCTCTTAAGCAGTAGTCTCCTCCATTTGGGAACCAAAACGGGGTTGACGTTATCCGAGGTTTTCCCTTATGCGAGGTGACGCTAAGCGATGAATTCTAAATGGTACAAAGGTGTTTGGCCGGGACCAACAACCTGATTGATCTTATCCGCGTTGTGACCGTAAACGGTAGTGACGTTAACAGAGTACTGTAATAACTATGCATCCAACACAAACACAAACACACACACACACCCACACCCCCCCACCCCCACACACACAGAGGCACATTATGATTATACGTTACAAGAGTTTACCTGCGCTTTGATTGGCCTCTCTGTATACCAGCTGGTTGACTTTGCACAGTTCCTCAATGAGCATTGCTGACTTGGGAAGCTTCACTGTGTCTTGTTGAATGAAATGATTTTTCAATTCCTCCAGCAGGAATTCAATGGTTTCCTTGCACAAGTGTTTGGCGCTTTTAGCATACACAGTCGCTGCCAGTCTTCCCGCTGCCACTGTTGCCTCTGTAAATTTGGCAAAGGAGCTGATGTAGAGGAAAGCAGCCATTCAAATGCTTGGTTTGAAATTTGAGAATGGTCTCTTCCTAATGTGAATTCCTTACAAAATTTAATGTGACTGCATAATTATGTACTATGTAGCACATACAAATTACTAAACCTTTTAAAGTTCAAAGTTTTCAGACTAACACAATTTTATAATTTGCTTATGGTCTGAAGGAATAGAATAAATGATACACCCACTATCCCTAAATAATGGGAGTTTATCTCTAGTTCAAGCATCAAAACCTTTCAAGCATAAAAGAAAAATAATATGAAGGTTCAATCACGTGGTTCAATGCAAATGTTTCAGTTTTGCTCTTGTTGAAGCAGAGCTGATGTTATAGCATCCAGTTTTTGGGCAGAAGAAAATTAATAGTCTACAATGTGACATAGTTTTGAAGGATGACAAGATCCCGAAGGAGGATTTCAGTTTTCTACTTTGAATTAAGATCATTGTTTAGGGGAAAATTTTCACGCTTGTCCCTGGCAAATCAGCTCAAGGCACCAATCATTTTGGGTCAACTCATTTCATACCTATTTAAAGCCCAGTCGTTGTTACGTGTTCGGATGCTCTAAGGGCTAACTACCACACTGTACTGACGATCATGATTATGATTACTCAGTCACATTTTAAGACTGCTTTTTGTAAGAAGACTTCGCCCAGCGAAAAGACATACTGGACTAAACCATATAAAATACTTATTTCTTAAACCATGGTGAAGAAGATATGGAAGATACTAATACAATTCGTATCTTTCGGATGAGGGTATAAACCGAGGTCTCATGACGCTCATGCCATGGACAGTTACATCAATACACCCAGCAAGCACTAGATCCCATCTCTTCCATTCTAGGTCTCCCATGATTGTGCTCCGTTGTCTAGTGTCTAATATGGCTAAGGCGCGTATGTGGGTGTTTTAAGTTAGACCCTGTATTGGCAGCTAGGGCGCGCCTTGAGCAACTCTTCAGCTAGAAAAGTGCTATATAAGAACGATACAATAAAATATAACAATAATAATAATAAGAAGAATACAGCACTTGCCCGCCTTCTGGAGGCTGGAATCTTGTCTTCCTGATTGCCTAATTGGAACAGGAGTACTCTCCAGCCGTTTCTGCTTTTCATCAATGAATACACTTTCCGCGACTGTCCCAGTAACATAGAATAGAATCGTCTGCAAATAAATCCACAGTAGGTTTATTTTAACACCATAGTTTATTTTTTGGACTTATGTCCAGTCCACACAAAAAAAAAACAAAATAATGCTCGCTCTCGCTCGCTCTCTCTCTCTCGCTCTCTCTCTCTCGCTCTCTCTCTCCAACTATTCTATTCAATGTATTCACAACAGAAAACAGTCGGTATAAATATTACCATCATTGCCATCCGCATCAGCACCATCACTCAATCGCAATCGCTCTCTCTGTCACTTTGTAACTGGTCAAGACTTGACTCCGTGACATTGTGCTCTTTACAAAATATTAACTAAACACACACACATTCCTTAATTTAAACTAGTGTAGTATTACCTGAATAAAATGTTGGTTTGCACTTTTCAGAAAGGTGACCGCCTCATTCGTCATGCCAGCAGCCACCTGGTCGAGAGGATACTGCAGCAATCTACCAACTCCCAGTGGCCTAAATGCTATGGAAGACAGATGTTTCTTCTCCGCCAGTTTCAAACACTCTCTTACCCGAGTACTGACAATCTGAAATGGCAGTAAGTGTTTAGCATTACGAGATCAGCAAGGCGTTATGAAGTCCAGAGGATCTGAGAAGCTAGAGAAATCCGTCAAAATTTGAACAGCGTTTCACAATAAAATCATCCATTAACAAAATCAAGGCGGTGAGGTGCATTGTCATCACTTTGTTATCTGTGTCTATGTACGCCACTTATACAACAATGGGCTTAAGAAAACACACGACACAACAAATCGTAGTCTCGTTACTTACTCTGTAGACGTTCTGTTCCTCTTTAAGTCCCACGACGTAGATGGTGAAGTGACGGCGTCTGCGACTTGACACGTTGATTTGTTTGATCTCTTCAAACTCCGTCTCTTCCAGCTGGTCCGCCTGAACCATATATATAGGCCCAATGTAATTCGAGATGTTAAATGATGGCGATAATTTGCTTATAAAAAGGCGGACAAAAACGTTGTGTAAACCACGCAAACCTCTTCCTAGGACCTTGCAGCAGAAACCTCAAACAAGTTCAGTTCCTTGATGCTTCCATCTCACCCCTTGCTGTATGTAAAGATAGTCATGTTCACGCATGCCTAAATTATACAGGCAAATGTTTAATACATCCATAGTGTATACACTCAAGCTGATACATACTTCACAGTGATACTGCTCGATTATTGCCCTTCCGGCGCTGGACTTGGTCAGGTTAAAATCTAGCTCTGCGAAGCAAACCACGGCGTCAGCCTGAGGGGAGAAAGAAGTGATGTAAATAAGTTTAGACATTAACAGAAAGCATGGACGATGGAGTATCGGGAGCCTTCACAAACCCTGGCATGAATTTGGACATTACACTGTCTGCATGCTTCTTCTGCTAAAGCAGGCACAAGTCTTGCCAGCACTGGACACACATGCTTTAGTCACGTATACCAGTTGTTATTGGTGTTAGTGCACTTGATGCAGCAAGCTGGAGTTTTGTGTAGGCCTATATCGGCCAGCGCCTTGGCCAGCTCTTTACATGTGTAGGTGCGCAGTGCAAAAAGAATTATTTTACTTCGTCAAAAAACTGCAAACATATTGTTTTTAAATACCATTGCTGCCTTACATATATATACTACATCTATTATGTGGGTAATGAATGGTTCCACGTATTAATGTACTGAATTAATCATTCTTAGATAGCGCTTTTCCAGCTCAAGGCGCTTGCCGATACAGGATCTAGAGGCACCCACTTACAGCCTTTGGACGCCAAGAAAACTAAGCACTGTCCTGGGCCATTGGGGATGGGCGAGAAGAGACCTAGTCCTTGCTGTGTATATTTGTGAAGCAGGCACTCACCCGAAGAAACGTAGTTAAATTCTACGTAAAACATAGAAGGGCATACAATTTGGCTCGTAGTCGTGCAGCCTGTACCTTCTTTCGTTGTTCTTACCGGTGTTGATGCTTTTGTTTTTATTACCAATTGATTAAATACTTTAACACAAAAAAGTTTGTTATTTTAACATCTCACCTCAGTGTCTGTGATTGTCTCGTCTATCACCAGCAGTTTGTCGTCCAGGCCACCTACATCAAAATGATGATGATGATGATGATAATGATGATGATGATAATGATGATGATGATGATGATGATGATGATGATGATGATGATGATGACGATGATGATGATGATGATCAGTATTATTATTATTATTATTATTATTATTATTATTATTATTATTATTATTATTATTATTATTATTATTATTATTATTTTTATTATTATTATTATTATTATTATTATTTTCTATCGTCATCACCGTCCGCAGTAGCACCAATTGTCTTTCATTATTGAATAACTTGTTTCGAAGTTCTCGGAGAATGAGTTATAATAATTGTTGTGTATTGTGTCCATTGATAATATTTTAGTGAATATTTTCATTTCTCTCACTTTCTACTGACCGATAATGCATTTGACCTTTCCGACGTGGCCTACTGGCTGTTCCAATGGGTTAGCAATGAAATCAAGCTGCAGTCATTCAAATTGCAGTCCCCACACTTCCTTTTCAACTCAGACTACACAAACAACTAGGTGTTCATAGAAAACACACACACACGCACACACACGTACAGTCACACACCTATACACATTCACAGAGTCTATAGACACCAGAAATGGACAACACACACACAAAAACAAAAACAAAAAAAAACGTCTTAAAAATCATATTTAAAAAATAATTTTAGAAAATTACGAATAAAATATATATGAATGAATACATGTAAAGAATTGCCTGCTATAACAAACCTCCATTCGGGTTTCTCCGGAATGTTGAAGCTTCCTTTTGAATGGACTGTTGACCCACGGTTAATGCATGTTTACTGTATTATAAAACAAATCAAAACAAACGTTTATATTTTTAGAACAGGAACTAATAACTCCACATCAAAATCCTATTTTCCATAGCGCATTGTCTTATATTTTGGTACAATATTGTCAATATTGATGGCAGGTCTTCATCAAGGCATTCAGGTCCATTTAATATTGTTATCTTTCGAACAGGAAAGAAGTCATTTAAGAATAATTCATATATTATTTATTTAAGACTTTTAACAACTAAAAACCTCTCTACATAAGTAAATGATTATTTTTACTTAAAAGTTCACTGGAGGTTTTTTATGTCTACGTTAAAATAAAAATTTGGTCACGTTGGTCTGATCAATTTTGTAACTATCACTTGCCAAAAAAAATCAAAACATGATAGGACTATTGTGATACACACCGCCACTGTGGAATAGAACAGCTTTCCGGGCACTCAAGGAAGAGTAGAACTTCGGACGTTAGCTTGTTTTGAAGACCTCTCGACACCTTTGTAGTGAATGCATCTATGCCAAAGTGGTTCAGACCGTTGATTACGAGGGCTCTGTCGAGATCTGATATCATTGCCTTACAGAATTAAAATACACGAAGAGCGACCCGGTCACTTTCCAGAAATGTCACAGTCCACTTTCTCAAATGCGAGAAGTTAATGTATTTAAGCCGAAAGAAAATAAGTTAGTCAGCCATTTATTTATTTATTTATTTAATCGTTCTTATATAGCGCTTTACCAGCTCATGAGCTGCTCAAGGCGCTGGCCGATACAGGATCTAACTCAAGCCGCCCGAGACGCCCACCCGCAGCCTTTGGGCGCATGGTCTGACGCCCGGACAACTGAGCACAATCCTGGGCAGCCAGGGATGGGGGAGAAGGACCTAGGTGCATGCTGGGTGTTTTCTTGTCACCGGCACTCACCCGTCTAGGACATGAGCGTCAGGATCTTTAAAGTCCGTTATGATGGAATGTATGCGACACAGACTAGACCTCGGTTTATACTCTCATCCGAAGGAGTAGGAAAACAGGAGTAAAGTGTCTTTCCCAGGGACACAACACAGGGCCCAGCCATTCAGATGTATTTTCAGAAACACACAAATAGCTAAAAATCGGCATATTAAAATAAAAGTTTTCATATTCGTGGCGATGTTGCGACTCGGCGCAACAAAAAATAATCAAAATCGGTTGAGGCAATTTTAAAATGAAGCCCAAGACGTTTTTATAATATAATTATTCTCAACTACCTTGACCTGTGAGAAAGAGCAAAGGTGAATGACAAAAAAGCTTAATGGTGGTTAAAGTTTATGCATAGTACAAATAATCAAAAATCGGTTAATTTTATTTTTCAAATAAGACAAAAAAAAGTATTTTGAAAAAAAGCGACGGACTGACCGACCCCTTGACACCGACAAGCAGACCCTCACAAATGATTGGCTGTGAGATGAAGCACCAAGACTATATCAAAAATCATACAAATCGTTCGAGCCGAAATTTGACTCGTTCTGATTCCACACCATTTCAAAGAAATTCCAGATAATATGGAATACAAAATAGAAACACAACCAAAGTATCTGGTGTTCAATTATTATACTTTTACTCTTAGTCTACCTCAAATTTGGCTCCAAAGTTGGGCAAAGAAGATTAAGAAAGCAGCAAAGTTTGATTTTATTTGTTAAAATCAGTACAGTAATAGTTAAAGGAGATAGCCTCTTATATTTGTTTTGCATGTCCGGAAACAACTTTGGAGGAATATATTTCTAATGTTTTATATGAGAATATGATGAAGAAAACAAGACTGAAACGCCATTCATTTTGTGCTCCAGTTTCTCGTACCTTTAGTTTCGTAGAGCAACTGCTCTGTCGAGTTCGTTCGTATTTCCTGCGCAATGGAATCGATCTCATCTGCGACTCGTGTCAAATCTCTTGGCAGAATGAGGCAGGTGACCTCCATTTGACCATCCTCTGTTTCGGTGACCGAAATTTTCCCGCCCTTTTTACTATAACATGGGAAAACAAACAAAATGTGTTTGAAGATGATAGGATATGTACACTATACTGACTAAGAAAATTGTAAAGAGCGTTATAACATCTCTCTCTCTCTCTCTCTCTCTCTCTCTCTCTCTCTCTCTCTCTCTCTCTTTTTGTTGTTGTTGTTGTTGTTGTTGTTGTTGTTGTTGTTGTTGTTGATGATGTTGTAGCACCTTATTGAGCTGTAAATTTGTAACACTCCACACGGCAGCCAGTTTAAGAAGCGCGTCTTCAAGCGCTGTGTGAAGCAGTTTACTTTGTCTATATTTCTCAGTTCTTGTGGGAGTGTTCCAGACTTTTTCAACAGTGAGAAGGCTTTTTGGTCCAAGCTTTTCTTTCGAGGGTTGTCGACATTAGGAGTTGATAGTTTTCACTGAGAGGATCTTGGCAGGTAATAAAATGGAATAATTTCACGAAAATAGGTTGATGAGATCTGCTCTTTGACGAACTTGAAACAGAGGGAAAGAACGGTATGGTGGTCGATCCTCTTTTTGATTAAAGAAGACAGACAAAGGTTCTCCACCGTCGCTTCCTTCGCAAGCTGCACATCATGCACAAAATCATGGATGGCCACGTGGAGGTCGCACCGCATGAGGAAACTCGAGCCAAGGTGCAAGGCGCTGAAACTTCAAGTACCAACTCCTGGACTGAGACTCACAAACATTCTTAATATTCTTCCGCCATCCGCCTGTGGAACAGTATCCCCTCCATGACGCCTCTGCAAGACCGCTTTTTAATTATGCCGGTTTTCTATTTATCCACTATGATCTTTTTTTTTCCCCTTTTGGCTTTCCATGCATACCTTCAGTCCGTATACAACAACCCAATACATAAATGTTAGCAATAGAACTTGTGTTCTGAGAACCGAAAGGATGAAAATCGAACAAAATACAGAAGGGGTGGGTGGCTGGAAATGCATGGACAATATTAAATTTTCCCACTTACATGACTTCTTCCTTGAGGAAGTCGAATTTATCAATATGCCACTGCTGGAGGACTTTGTATTCTGTTACTCCAAAAGTGATTAGCGTTTTGCGCTGTAACTGATTGGGATCTGTAAAATGTGTCTGCAGCTCAGAGACGGCTTGTTCAACATCAGCTCTCGCGCCGCCCGCACACGCGTACAGGCTGAACAGTTGTTCCAGCTGGAAGTTGTGTGAGACTTATAAAGACACACAGTACTTTCTCCAGGTTACACCTTGATTGCAGAAAATGCTTGGTCGTCTCCTCATCTCCAGGCAACTGAAAAAGAACGGACATAGGAAGAGTTTTAAAAAAAAAAAGGTTGACTGTTTAACTCCTAGGCCCATGCGGTTACTGACTCAGTTCTCAATTAAAACAACAAATTGTTAAAATGTGAACTACGTATGTAATGAAACTGTATTTTTGAGGCATGTATTACTTGAATGCAATCATATTCGTCCTTTTTGGCCAACTGATTTACAAACTATGAGTTCTATGATAACATAAGATTTGATGTGAGTGTTAGGTTAGCAAAAGCTTAAATTAATTGTGTATTATGTTTATTTAATTAGTTGGTGGTTTTTAAAAAAATAGTTATTATTATTATTATTATTATTATTATTATTATTATTATTATTATTATTATTATTATTATTATTATAGTATAATTTTAAATTCAATGTGATGTGTATGCGTGGGCATGCGTGCGTGAGTGCGTGCGTCTTATCATTTTGATGAAGAAGACGTTAATAAAACAACCAATCCCGATACAGTTCGCTAACAGATGACGTGGATTGTAATATAACTACAGCAGATAGTCTTTCAACACACACACATACACACACACACACACACACACACACACACACACACACACACACACACACCAGATGTGACATTTGTGCAGGATGAGACCTAAATAGTTCTTTTTTTAAATTATTATTGTCCGTTCGTCCGTCTGTTTGTCCGCCGTCTGTGAAAAACTTGCAAGTGGATTCATATCTCAGAACCAATTTCAGCTATCAAAACCAAACTTGGTAATATGGCGTATATCCATGAGACCTCATAAATAGTGAATCAATGACTTCACTTAGAGGTCAAGGTCACTGGGTCCACAAATGTTAAAAAAAGAAAAAGATTACTCTTATATAGTGCACTTAGAAGCTCAGAGAGCTTCTCAAAGCGCTGGCCACTAAGCCTACTATCCAGCAATCACAGAATAGTTTGCTGAAGTCAGGATGCGAACCCACGTCGCCCGAGACGCGCGTACACAAGTCGAGCGCTCTGACGACTGATCTATCCCTGCCGCCTGTTAGTCAAAAAATGATTTCTCCCCCACCCCTCCCCCATCCCCCCTCCCAAACAAAATTTCACTTTTTTTCCCCTGAGAAATTAATATTGAACTTATGATTCTTTGACGCATGATAGATATCAATGAGAACCGTATTATGCTAATTGGGTCAACCTCACTCTAAGGTCAAGGTCACTGGAGCTGTCCAAAGTCGGTTAGTATAGGTACTTCGAAGCGGCATTGACCCTAAATTATGAGAGCTATAAAATCCAAATTTGATGTATTTATATGATAGGGGGCCGGGTAGCTCAGTTGGTAAGAGCGTCTTGCTAGTAACCGAAAGGTCGCTGGTTCGAATCCCGGATTGGTCAACGTGTGATCATATTATTTTCCCCTTTACCAACAACTGGCCCGCTAGTGTCAGTATAAATCGGTCCAGTAGTCACCTATATGCGAAAGTGTCGTGTGACTATAATCTACAAACAACAACAACATTTATATGATAGATTGATCTTTCATAATTATGTGTTCCGTTTTTGCATAGATCTTGGTCAAGGTAATTTTAGGCCTTGCCCTTGCAAAAACATTTAAAATATAGATAATCGTGCAGTGGAATGGTATAGGCTATATTTAACCCATAGTATGCGACAACATTGGGTTATTTGATCATACATGAGCATCAGAGGTCAAGTGAAGGTCAAGGTCATTCCTAGGTCAAGGTCACTGAATGTCAAAGTCATCCCAAGGTAACTTTTTTTCCTTTTTTTTGTGGGCATAATACAACTTTTGCTGTAGTTTATTGATCGTACAAGAGTGTATTTGGAACCGGAGTCAACGTCATCTCAAAGACAGAAGCATAAAAGATCAAAATTGTTATTACTTTGCATTTTAATGCCACCGTTTCATATTTTTTTCCTGAGCACTTATTTTCATGTTATATTGCAAGTTCCATAAGGAGCATGTGAATCATATAGGTTTTGCCATTCTTGTTGCGCACATTTTTTACAAGTGGTCCAATTTACGAACCCCTGCTCTGAACTTGGGCCACCCTTTTCATAATTTGAGCATATGCGTAACATACGATTTTGGATACAGGGTTAGGACACGTTTATGTACAAGTAAGCAAAGAAACAAGCAAGCAGAAACAGCAACAACAACAACCAGTTATAACATTTTCAGCTTCAGCGCGCTGTAACTTATACCATGCACGTACCAACTTGACCAACATTGAAGCAAAAATAAAAATGTATTGCTCTATCTAAACTTGTTCGATCTACGTGTGAGGTAGTGAATATCGCCAACATGACTCTCGCGCACAAACCGTTGCTCATAGGAACATGTCCAAGAGAGAGAGAGAGACAGAGACAGAGACAGACAGAGACAGAGAGCTCACTAACAGACAAGAGTATTTCCTCCTCTGTGAGGCCATTCTGCACTTCTTCTTTAAATCGTTGCAGGGCAGCTTTTGTGAATGACGCGCATATCAGTGAACAACCTTCTATCACAAATGAGCAGTCTTGATGTCGTCCTTGGACGCTCCGCAGCCACGAATGTCCGTTGCTGGTACTCTGAAGGAAACGGATCAGAGCGTTGCTCAAAGTGAATCTCCCATCGAATATTTTCTGAAATCAGTGATCAGAATTACAAGTGATCGTGCAAGACAGTTTGACAATCACTACTTATACGAGTGTCACGGAAATTTTCCGAGAGCTTCCCATATTGGCTGACTGTGCCCAGGGATGCAAATATATGTAATACCAAACGTGTTAACAATTGGTGCCAAGATTTATAAAAGAAGGGGAAAATAATGCACACTGTGTCCGTTCGCTGAATCATCCTACAACATTGTAGCGTGCCTTAAAGTTAACCTACAAATGTCCAATTAAAAGAAAACATGAGTCACCTTATCAATGTCTTTTAGCAGTTTGATTCCACGCAGACATCCTTCCTGGCATCCATTGAATCGAATCTCTGTGTCTGTTGCGGTGACCGCCACTTCGTGGTCGTTAAAGCGTAGGTCAAACTTGATCAGGGACTGATGATGTTTTTTCATGGGAATTGTGAACTGTCGGTATTGGCTGTTTCTGCCTTTCTTCTTCTTCCCGGTCACAAACAGTTTCAACATATTAAAAAATCCTTTGTTTTGGGGCTGCGCTGGTTTCCTGACATCTAGAACTGACGCTGCTAAACGTCGGCTGTATGGATTATGATTCGAAGTTTCTCTTTCAAAACCCGAAGGGATATTATGTAGAGATGCTCCAAGTGTGCTATCTTCGCTGCCATAAGTATCCAGACATGTGATGTCTTCAACGCTATGACTGGTCTTAAAGCGTGGTAATGGTGCTCGATATTCTATTCCACGGCTGCCCTATCGATATCTAGCATCACTGTAAACACACACAGGCGCGCAAGTATTAAGATGGTACAATTTAGGCTACGACATTACAAAAAAAAGTGATTACTGACGGACATGCGATTTTAAAAATTTTAATAACACACGAGTAGGCCTATTTCAGAGATGTTTTACAGACAGCGAAGGAATTTGTACTTTTCCTTCTGATCAAACTTTAGTTTCGCCATACATCGGGTCTTTTTTTTTTATTTACCTCAAAATAATTTATTTTGTTTGATCTACCCCAAAATTTCAAATTCTTTTAAACTCTCCTTTACGTGTACTAACATTTAAACGTCGATTTTTATTCGTAATACAATACAATACAAGATTATTGCTTTAGGTCCAGCGGACTCTTCCGAGCCAAATCAGGACCATTTTATTCGTAATACGAACTAATAGAGTAATTAAATTTTAATACTCCCATCCCCCGAAGAAACAACATTCAACATTCGTAAGGCGAAGGTTAACACAATCTTCTCACCCAAGCCTTCAGCTAACTCCAGAAAAGCGGCATCAGCATACTCAGAAGCCACCTCAATCGTCAACGTTTGACCCAACAGAGGTTCATTCAGCATCAGTTCAGCCAGTCTTGTCCAAGTGTTTTCTGCAGTTAAAACACCTCCATCAAATATTGTGTTTATTTCAAACTGCTTCGATACAAATATCAACCTATCGGTCCTTTGCACTCACACACGTAGTATTAACTCACGCTTGGCTTTTCTGCTACTTTCTTACTCAATAGTATACATTTTAAAGAGATTTGAGTAGTCTCTTACCGAGGAAAACAGTACAATTATTACTGTAAAAAGGTACAGATAGTACAACCTACCAGAGAGAGAGAGAGAGAGAGAGAGAGAGAGAGAGAGAGAGAGAGAGAGAGAGAGAGAGATGGAAGAGAGATAGATAGATAGATAGATAGATAGATAGATAGACAAGATAGATAAGATTAGATAGATAGATAAGATAAGATAAGATAAGATAAGATAAGATAAGATAAGATAAGATAGATAGATAGAAAATAGGTTTCTGAAACTTGATCTTTTTTCAGTTCCAAAAGTATCGCAGTGGAAATAAATTATTAGTTTGCTACGCTTTTCTGAAGCTTGTTCTTTTCCAGTTCCAAAATGATTATAGTTGAAATAAAATAGAGTTGCATGCACGAACCAACCTGTCAGCGCGTCTTTGAACGTCACCATTGCATAGGAATTGGAGGGGCTGAACTGAATGTCCACGACTTCCAAGTCAGTATAACATTCCAGGTAATTCATTAGGTGATCATGGCTGCATTCGAGAGGTATATTCTGCAAATTGTACTAGGCCTATGGATTATACAGTTCTCAAATTGTTCTCCTTCCCCCTTTCCACCACACACCTCTTCCAAACCCCAACCTTCACTATAATAATAAATAATAATAATTAACATTTATATAACATTCACATAGGATACTTCTAAGAACTAAAATGGCTGAGCAATAACAACATAAAACATGGTAAACAAAACATACAAAATTTCATTAGGTAATATGAAGATGGCCCAAGATAAGTGTGATCTCCAACATCACGCTTCCCTACGGCCACAAGGCTATGGGACTACCTTTACCCTTAATATGAACACACACACACACACACACACACACACACACACACACACACACACAACATCCACACACATTTATACAGAGTTCAACACGAATTTACATTGTGGTGTCATCAAAAGAACGTTTGAACAGATGGGTCTAGAGGCCAGAACGAAAGGCAGCATATGTTTGGGAAGAATAGAGAGACATGGGGAGGGAGTTCCAGACGGTGGGAGCAGAAAATGAAAATGAGCGTTCACCAAAGGATTTGACTTTGCGTTTAGACGCTAACTTTATGTTCTAAGCTTAGTGATGAGCAACAGTAACTCTGCATGTTGGAGTGTGTGTATGTGTTGTTTTTTTTTGTTGTTTTTTTTTTGGTGTTTTTTTTTGGCGGTGGTTGCTGTTGCTTTTGTGGTTGTGTATCTTGTTGTTTTGCTGTAACTGCGGCTTTTGTCTGTTTGAATTGTATTTTATTTGTCAGCGTTTTGTACTCAAATACTGAGTGACATAATCGTGTGATTTACTGTTGTGCAATATTGCTATTGCTTTGATTGTACTTTAAGTGTTTGTATTGTCAACTTTGTAGCTGTGAAATACATTTGTTATGGGTCTATGGCCGGACAAATATCATTAACTCTCTCTCTCTCTCTCTCCCTCCCTCCATCCTCTCGATTTTTGGGTGGATCAAAACCAAGCTTCAAGCTAGGTATTTGACATGACTGTAAGTGCGCGAGTAACCTAGGCAGAGCGCTACGTAACTATTTTGGCGGAAAGTCTGCGCAACCCTATGCCCGCGGAGAGCGCTCTGGAGCGATTTAGACAGCCGTTTGCGAAGAGAAAAAGATGGCGGTCAGAGTGGTGGGCTTCCGATTTGCGAATGGCGATGTGTATAACGGTGAAATAGCAAGAGATCCCTTTTTGTCATTTATATTCTTTTAAGATTCGTGTCACTTGTTATTTGTCCGAATAATTATGTTTATCTGCAATTGGTATGAATTAGTATTTATATTTGATAGTATTGTTGTGTCGTTAGTGCAATTGCACGACAGTAACTTTCACTTTCAGTCATTTCACTTTGATTGGCTGTTGTGCAGTCAACATGTGCTGCGCCATTTTAAAAGCGTTCGCTTATGGCAAAAGGTTGCCCAGTCAGAAGCTAAAAAGTTCGTGCGGAGCAATCGCAAACGTTTTGTGGTGCATTTTTAAAAAAGACAACTCGGGTCAGAATTATGTCGTAAACCCTAAGTAGTGATATTGGTACTATTTCACGGATGCCCCGGCGCGTGCGTGTGTGTTTGTTTGTTATGGATGCGAATGAATGCGTGAGATAAAATTGTGATGGACCGATGACCGTTGAGAGAGAGCGAGAGAGAGAGTTAGAGAGAGAGAGAGAGAGAGAGAGAGAGAGAGAGAGAGAGAGAGAGAGAGAGAGAGAGAGAGAGAGAGAGAGAGAGATGACAAATATTTATTGTGTTGACAACACAATAAATATGTCAACACAATAAATATTTGTCATCTCTCTCTCTCTTTCTCTCTCTCTCTCTCTCGCACACCTAAACACACACACACACACGATACACGCATGCACTAACCTCAATAATTATTGTCCTACTGTCTGTTAGTCGTTCCATAGCGCAGTTTCAGAGGGAGTTAACCGGCAGACATTCACGCACAGCGTCAATGGTCACCGTTGACAGCTCCAGAGGTGATCCTTTATTGGTGAACAAGGCACAACATAAACAACACCGATAATAATACATGAGGCGCCGTGTAAGTACAAAATTTTACTTATACGGCGCCTCACAATAATCATCATAATAACATTCAACCTAGTTCCTTTTATTAAAAAACAACAACAACAACAAAACAAAACATTCAAATAATAAATCAATAAATCTATTGCATGTGACATTCAGGGGCAACTCTAAAATCGTCCCCTATAATACGCTTATTGTGTCCGGAGACGTTAATTTTACTCCAAAAAAAAAAAAAAAAAAAAATCAGGGGCAAACTATCGACCCACGTACGTGTAAGACTAGTCTAATAAATTCTAATAGTATCTATCCTATCCTATCCTATAACTCGAAAGTCGTTTGGGGCACCACAGATGATCGTTTAACTAGCGTATTCCATCTTTCTCTGTCCTCAGCAACCCTCATGGCTTCGCTCAGGGTCAAGTCAGTCCATTCTCGAATGTTGTCCTCCCACCTCTTTTTCTGTCTCCCTCTTCTTCTGCCTACTTGCACCGTGCCTTTCAGGATGGTCTTTGCAAGGCCTGATGCTCTGGTGACGTGGCCATACCATCGGAATTTCCGTTTTTATTTAATATTATTGCACTCTACCTGTTTTTCTTTTTCTTTATTGATTAACAAATAATCACATGGGTAGGCTAAATGTAGATATAGATTTAGGAGGATAAGCTGCACTATTAAACTATATTTCTTATCCCTTGTTCAAGGGTGTTGTGTGTTTTACGAGTAGACACGCAACCTATTCAGTCCTGTTATTAACCAGTCCTCTTATCACTTCTTTCGCAGTAGCGCAGGCTTTGGTGTATGTAGACTACGAGCAGAAAACGGTTTATGTTCTAAACAGTGTTCTATAAATATCCCAGAACGTACGCTGCTTATGGAGGGCCTTGTTCTTAAAAATACTGAAGCCTCGTTTAGATTAAATACCAAGGAAAATTGTTGTCCTATTTAAAAGAAACAAAACCACAAAATACACTGACAAACAATACAATACAACACAATACGAGGTAGTTGCCAATCCAGCTTAGACCAAGGTGAATGTGCAATACAGGTAGGCCTAAGTTCTTACGAACATACCTTTTCATTCGATTTCAGGTGAACTTGAATATTATTTGTTGTTGTTGTTTTTTTTACCTCTGTTAAATCCACTTTCCCACCTTTCCTTCCGTCTGTCTTCTCACTGCAATTTGGTAACTTGTGTTTTTGAACATGAGTGTAGTCGTCCGATTGTTGAAGGGTAAAAATATCGATTCCATTTACTGGATTTCTTAAAGAACGTGAAGCGAGCGTGTGTTACCTATGAGCGAGATAGATCTACTGGGGTGTCTTTTAAACTTCCTCATTTGAGCTAAAGTCCGCTAGTAGATTCCAATAGCATTCGATCTGGAGCAAAAGGCCCACGAAGATTTATAATTGTAGTTAACGGTAATATAACTTCCCTAATACACACAAGCGGCGGTGAAATAATCACTCAAGCGGCGGCGTTCATAGGGTCGCAAATGATGCAAGTTTTCTCACCCAAAATCAAGGCAAAGTGACAAAAGAAAACTATTGGATCCCGTATTTCTCTCACTTTCTTTCTAATGTTTTAATTTTCCTCTCCTTCCTCTTTCAGTTTTTAATACAGGATTTTTGGATCGAATGTTTGACTTCTGCAAATGGGCCCGAATGCATGAGCTGGAAAGTGCACCTGGACTACAGCGCAATAGTTCCAAAAGCAAATAAAAGCTTTACTTTGGTCATTTGATGTTAACAAAGAGACATAAGTAATTAAACATTTTACGAGACTACATGTTTATGTTTTATAGCAGTTGGAAGAGGGAGGGAGGACTTACGGCACCAAACTTTCACGCGCCAGGCAAAGTTTCTCCAACATGATGCTTATGCAGTAAGCAGACTTCAATATTAAATACTGATGAGCAACAGTTCTGCATCAGTCTAATAGGCGTATACTTTAGCAGTCAGTGATAGCGTGCTGCAGTAACTTGATTAAGGGTGAACCCATCTATCACCTTGACTTGATCTGTGCTTGGGTCGATGTATACTCCTTGTCAATGCACAGATAGCTTTTTCTCAGAAACTGCCACAGCGTATGGATGAAATTGGAGGACCTTGTGTGACTGAAATGAACCAAAGAACTGAAACAAACACCGTGTCTATTACTAACTACAGTGGAATTTGAATGCCCATGCGCAATACTTCTATCACTTTATTCTATTTTAATTTAAAGCAGGCTTCAGTTCCACAAAAAACTGTTAGTTTTGACCAATAACATTATTATAACTGCTAACTTCGATAAATCAAACGCTGACAATGTTCAGTCTTATGAATACACATTTGTATCAAGTTTGATTTTGGTAATAATTAAGGTACTGACTTGCAATGGTTTGTTATTTTTGTGAGACAATGATGAGTCCACCTGGGAATTTGAATTGTTGTCACATTAAAAGATGGCACTCCAAGCTCAGAGCTATTTGGTGTTCATATCCATTGTACGTATCTTTACAAAGGTGCGAAGGTGTGCAGTTGTACACAAGGTCGCAGTGCTGATATTTTGTTGCTCCATGTATGGTGTGACGGTGGGTTCTATTGTTGCTGGGCTCTGCACAATGGGATGCTATTACCCACTCGCCTTTCGTCTGCGGGAATCAGCTAGTTAGATTGCCCTATCCCTAATCTTAATACATTTATATGTTTGGCCCGGTCTGTGTGAGGATGGGGTAACAGAGATAGGGAGAAATGTGTAAAAGATTCATTGACACACTAGTTCTCGCACGGCTATGAAACATAGGTAGTCCAGCCACTTGTTAGCAGTAAATATCACACATTTATTTCCTCTACTTTATATCTAATTCTCTAATCACTACACTAAAATGTCCAAAACGTAATATCACTAGGATTAACAGTCCAAAGTTCACTACGAGTGGTTCGGAGAATGGGTAGATCTTTGATGGATCTATTCTGCTACTGTTCTTGAAACTTGCTACAGAGTCATCCTTGGGCTTTGTTCTGGTTTTGCCTAATGTTCATTTTCAGGAAGAGTGGACTACCGCACAGTCCCTATAGATCAGTGTTCGTGCACTTGTTCTAAGGACTTAACTTGCGCGTCGAGGTGCTGTGCTGTTTTCTCCTCGTCTTGTTTGTTGACTACTGAGCCATTGGAGCTCAGTGCTCTCTGCTCAATTTTGCAGGCAGCATGTCTGGGATGATTCTCTGTGGGGTCTATCTCCTACCACGGACCAAGCCTGCTCGTCTGCAAAACATAAGACGAGTTTCTGCAACTCCTTGTTTACAAAGGGTGTGAGGAGCATCTCACTGTTGGCAGAAACAGCCCTCAGTGAGATCATCTCCACTTATACAGATAAAAGACGAACAATCTTCTATGTCCGTGGTCCACTGGAACCTCCAACATAATTCATATATATATACACCATGGCTAACATAAACACAGGGAGAAGTAATTAATAATATACATCTTCTCCGGTACAGCCACTGGTCTGCAATAATACAAATAGGAGAAACAACAGTTGGTCAATGGGGGCTACCTCATGGTCTCAAAAACCAGTTGCGTGGCTCAGCCACATGGTAAAGCAAAGTTTTCCTAACATTCACAATTATAATTCATGGCAAGATTTCACAAGCATAATCCAATAATAATATCAATAAATCGCGGTGAAACAAAAGATCGATCATTTACCTGTTTGATGTCAGGCTATGGCTATACTGCGATGAATGAATTTCACCCGTCACCTGCGTAGCCTTCTGAGAGAGATCTCGGGTGAGGTTTTAACAAAGACTGACGTATCTTAACGCTGTGGTCAGCTAAAGCGCGCGATATCCTAAGAATCCTTGCGCCGGCGTGCGGGGGTTGATGGATGTAGGTCAGCTGGATTATGCCACGGCTTATCTAGTGAAGATTTGCCCTACACATACTTTGAACAATCCTAACTTCTGTCGTCTGCTAGGCATCGACTTTAAGTTACAAAGGCCAAAGAAGGATGAATGTTAAACTCGCCTCTTGTGACACACGGCCGATTGACGCTTCTTCTTCCTGTAATGTCCATGTCATACTCGACAATTGCTGACCTATTACGGGGTATTTTGTAGTACAGTACCAAAGAATATTTGTATACTACACTGTAGTATACCCATATTCTTTGGTAGTACTGCACTGTGGGTTGTTCACTGAAGGCAAGGGAGAAAATAACAAGTAAAGAGTGCACCACCTAAATGAAATAAAATATAGTGCCGCTGGATGTGGAGCCGCAGAAGGCGCTATTTGGTGCTGCTAATGGATGCATAAAATGGATTTATACATTTATTTCAAAACCGTACTTATTGAGAGAGGGTAGTTTTTGGTTTCATCTCATTTTTTCCATTGGGGCAGCACTCACTGTGAATTTGAGACACTGAACGTGTGAAAGCTAGCAACTTTAACTACAATGATGTTTCTTGCATTTGGGGTTATTTAGGATTCATATCCCACACATTTTGTAACGTTGTGGAAGCCTTACATTTTGGGGTATGACCACACAAGACTCCGCAGATACACCCCATGTTTTTTTTTAAATAAACAAATCAAAGAACGGTTTTAATTTGAAAGACGTTTTAATAGATTGTATGTAAATAACGGGAGGGGGGTGGAGAGAGAAAATGGGGCGGGGAGAGGAGTGAGAGGAAGGAGAGAGAGAGAGAGACTAATGAACTGAAGTCACACAAAAACCAGAATAATATTGTACATATTTATTTTCCTTCTTCATCATCTCAGATCAACAAAATCACCAGAACGTAATGCACAACTGGTGACCCATGGAATTTATTTCAATCAACCATGCGTGCACTGTGAAGAGAATACAGTGAAGGAAGCAGCACCTTGGCCAGTTAAGGGCGCTATAATTATTTTTAAAATACTTATGTGCTTTATACATTAGTGTATGGCATCATTATTTGTATTTATTTCGTTTTCCCATTTATACACTGTTTTGGGATTTTTAAATGGTCTATTGCTCTGCACCTTTTGAGTACACACACACACACACACACACATATATATATATATATATATATATATATATATATATATATTATATATATATATATATATATATATATATATATATATATATATATATATATATATATGTACTTAGGCACAATCAGACAATGTTTAGGTTCATTGATAATGCCATTTTGAGGAAAGTGCAGCTTCTGTCTAAACTGTCCATTAGTAAAAGTCAACGATTGTAAAATAAATAAACAAATAAATAAATCATTTCACTTTGGGAAATTGAATCTCAATTTATTGATGTGTGACCTAAGCTGGGGTCAATTCTGCAACCCACCGAAACCATTTGCACACATCCAATCAAGGACAAACGTGGAGCACCAAATGCTATATTTAAAAGTCATTCACAAATATATAAATAAAAATTATACTATAATTTACAAACTAATAAAATAAAAATAGCTACAATATCACATTTTGCCTGAAACTATTTTTCTTTGGATTTATCATTTGTTCACGCCTATGTACAGTTCATGCTCACAGACACTTGCATATATATACACCCTGTGTATGCACTTCATACAAGCATCTACACTTAGGCACACACATTTGCACTCTGGTCTCTCTCACTCTCACATACATCAGCAAAACAAACTTGATCTCATTCTGCCTCTCTCATACATTGACAGTACAGACTACCTCTTTGACTCACTCTCTGATTTACATACACACGATCACAGGACTGACTATCTCACTATCTCACGCATGCAGGTGTGCACGCAGGGACAGAAAATATTAAGGTGGAATGCATGACGAAGGCTGGTAAATCTGCACCACACCGTCCCACGCACAATCAGCTATCTGAAACACATGGACACAAGCAAACATAGTTAGGAAATTCTTTGGGCTAAATGTTTAACATTTAAAAGCAAAGTACCTTTGAGCATTTGAGCAGTTTCATAGAAATTGTTATATATATTTATGAATATGCACAACCTCACTCACACATGATTCATAGGTTGCAAACATTTCAGTATGCTAGTAACAGTCACCCATAAAAAATATTCCCATGCATACATAATAATAATAATAATAATAATAATAATAATTAACATTTTATATAGCGCCCTTTCTAATGAAAGATCAGAGCGCTTTACATTCACATAAGACACTTCTTCTAAGAACTAAAATGACTAAACAATAACAATATAAAAACATGGTAAACAAAACATACAGAATTTAATTACATAATATAAACACGCACGCACACACACACACACACATCAAGTTCAACACGAATTTAAATTGTGCTGTCATCAAAGGAACGTTTGAACAGATGGGTCCTTGAGGCCAGAACGAAAGGCAGCAGATGTTTGGGAAGAATGGAGAGACATGGGAAGGGAGTTCCAGACGGTGGGAGCAGAAAATGAAAATGAGCGTTTGCCAAAGGACTTGTTCACTCGTGGAATGCAGAGATTTTGGGCAGAAGAAGATCGAAGGGTTCTAGAGGGTATGTATATGTAGGGGTTAACCATGGTTTTGAGATAAGAAGGGCCGGATGAAGAGAGAGCATTGAATCAGAGGCAAGCAATTTTGTACTCAATTCTTTGTTCGATGGGAAGCCAGTGTAGGGATTTAAGATGAGGAGTTATATGGGCAGATTTTGGAATGCGAAGAATGAGACGGGCGGCATTATTTTGAATCTTTTGAAGTCTTTGCAATAGATAGATACATACTCAAACTCTGCAAAATCATTAAATCGATACATATAAATCGATTAGTATTATCTGTGTGGAGTATTAGAATGCAATAATAGAACAAGAAACAAGATTATTTATTGTCCTCATTCATTCATTTCATTAGGTAAATTAACGTCCCTGGACACATTGCGTATAGGGGACAATAATTTACAAAAGGAAATTTGACATAGTATTGAACATTACAGGCATAAGATGAAACAGAATGTGAGCATGACAGCACAACCAAAACTCTTCTTCCTCTCTGTAACACTCGTTGTTGGTTTTTATCAGTAGTTGATTCAGCCCCAATGCTTGAATCCTCCTAATAAGTGTAACTCAGATTCGTTTATCCACGCAAACTGTTCACTCAGCAACAAGGCAGGAGTCGTCGTATGAAGTTTTCCAACTTTATTCAGCGTACATCAACAACTGCACACAATCGCTCAATCTCTTTTCACTTTCTCTCTCTTTCTCAGACACAGTGCATCAATTATATAGTTTTTCTAGACTCCAGATAACGTCAGAATATTCCAGCGTGACGCATTACAACAAATCAAAATAACCTTCGTCATCACTGTCTTCCGTCATACAACTTTTTTTTACAGTCCAAGAATTTTCTCAGCTATCTTCATTTATCGCGAAGCTTCGATCGACAGTAAACAAGCAACCCTAGAGAATTCTCCAATAATATCAACCAACGAAAACCAACAATGTTATACAAAGCTTCTTCTTACAACAACGCAAAATCAAATCAAAGGTAAATACACTCTGTTATTGAATGCTTTGCAAGACAAAGCAATCGGATTTATCGTGCGCATCTCGCACGTACTATCGTGCGCGTCGCAAACGTAACACTCTCAGCCCTTGCCCATGTCAACAAATTTTTTTTAAAAATCAAAATCTTGTACTGCCATACTGTTATCTCTTTACGCTTTGTGCTGGGTAGCACGGCCCTTGTGACTGCTGAGTAGGCAGCCCAAACTTCACTTGCATGGGTGATTTCAAAATAAAAAAAAATATGTCCCCTTACTCTCACTCATCTCATGTCCTCTATAAAAGTTATGAATTATTATTATTATTATTATTATTATTATTATTATTATTATTATTATTATTATTATTATTATCATTATTATTATTATTATTATTATTATTATTATTATTATTATTATTATTATTATTATTATCATCATCATCATCATCAATAATATTATGGGTTTTATTAACAATGAGTGCAACTCTAACCTGTCCTGGTATATGAAGATTGAAGTCAAGACCATAGACAAACTCTGTGTGATGTTCTATCACTTCCAACATTCGCTCCCCAGCTATGTCCCATGTTCTGCAACATAAGAGCAATACAGAATTTTTTTTTTTTAAATATCAAAATATACATTTAAAGGAACTGACAATTCAATGCTCTATTAAAATTTTTTCCATCAAAATGGGCAATGTCACATATGCCTCATATTTGGGAGGGTTAGGTGGTTGTCTCCAGAATACTTTCCTCCATTCTGTGTAGGACTTTAGGAGGTACCGATGTGAAAAGCTAAATAAGTGTGTGACAGCCGTGTGGGTCTTGCCTTCAATGCAGTCCAATGGTATACTGAACATCCATTTGCATTACTGTCCCAACTATTGACAGTAATTTTACTGGTTCGTGCAGCAATATGACCTTCAGCATTCTTTTTTTAAAATTTACTTTTGACAACAACAATAACAAATGAAAACACTGCACCACTGACCACGACTATCTATTCTAAGACATTTGTAACACTTTCTCCTTTTTGTGCAAATATAATTGGGAATGCTGAATTTAGTTCCTTGCATTGCAATAGGAAGAAAAAGTGCTTACCTGACGGACATATCGTACGATGTGGATGCAAGTGATGTTGCTAGGAATGGCGATGACTGAAAATAATTTAAAAAACAAAAACAAACTTTTATGACAACGACCAAGGCAATAGTGATGATGATAATAATAATGTAATGACCAAAGTGAATTCCTTGTGCTTTCATTAGGCAATAAAGATATTTGTATCCTTGTTCATGATGGTGATGATGAAATCTTATGTCCAGCATTACTCCAAAAATAACAGCTAATGGTTATTATAGTCTAGCCAGGAAAAAAAGCTATATATGCACAAGGAGTACATCTATCTGCTCACCACTGCTAACTGTCCATCAATCCCATATTATAAACAGATTCCTTAAATAAAAAATAAAAGAAAAAAAGAAAAAAAAAGAAAGAAAAGGAATAGGAGGAAATAGAGTAGAAGACGAAGAAGTTGATGTTGAAGATTACAAAGAAGCAGAAGAAGGAAAGAGACATCTTCTTTCTACCCGTATTCTCCTGATAGCATACTGGTGACCTTTCAGTTCACAAAATGGAAGGCGGGGTGACCGAATGTCCCAGCCTCGAATGAGGCCATCCACACTGCCTGAGAAAAGCTGGTTCTGTCAACAACAACAACAACAACAACAAATTAAATAAATACAAACCAATCAACAACATTATAAACATTTCATCATGTACTACAGAAGCTGTAGCACTTAAAACTGTATCCTCCAAGGGGGAAAAGGCACCAAAATCCCAAATTCAAACTTGCTTTGGTCAGACAGACACTTCCGATTCCATAAATGTCACACAAAGTTAGAGTTTACAAGTACACATAATTTTCAGGCACATGGTGTCCTTATTACTTCAGTAAACAAGATATATTACAGGATTCCAATGTTTACCCATTTTTATCATCTTTAAACCAATATTTATATCAATCACAGAAGATATTTATTTTCAATACCGTTTCATATTTGCACCAATCACAGGACAAGATTTCTTCACTGTGAGCCTGAATCATAACTGTACAGCCGTTGGCTGCCCTCAAGTCCCATACCCGCAGTGTGTGATCACCTGAAGCATGAACGAGAAAGAAATATGAATTAAAAACTAAGTATAATTTCATTATTTTCAATAAAGTATAGTTTTGTATATATAGAGCAATTCCCTAGTAGTTCTCAGAGCTGCTCACGGGGCTGGCAATATTCATGAATATCATTTCCATTCAATATTGAATTTTAATGTCTGTTTATACATATGTTAACTTATTCTGTTTTCATGAAGACCAGATGACATCAATCAATGACGATGATGATTTCCTGTCTTGATTGATAATAATAATGTTCGGATGAGGATTATGATGATGACAGCACCATAAACAGTAACAACAAAACCCAAACAAATGAATAACGCTGACATCAAACCTGATGCAGATGCAAAAACAGCAGGTACTTTTGGAGACCAAACGACATCATACACAATGTATGAGTGACCCCCAAATGTATGCAGAGACTGTGGTTGTTCTATGTCCCACTGAAAAACAAAACTAATGAGGTTTCATTAAAACCCTACACTATAATTACCCTTTTGTTGCGGTTGTGATTCTTGAACAAGCAAGAACAGCTTATTATTTTTATTTTTACACTATAATTACCCTTTTGTTGCGGTTGTGATTCTTGAACAAGCAAGAACAGCTTATTATTATTATTTTATTTTTTTTACACAGACAGAAATTAATGTGTTTCTTGTGAATGGTAAGGGAGAGAATCACATCTGTGACTCACTATTTTGATGACAGTGTCCCAAGATGAGGAAACCACCAGATTGTCATTTCTTGTTTGACTCCAATGTACAGCGCTGACCTGACAGAAACGAACAAAAATGTTAGCCATGCAGCATCCTACTACACTACCAATAAAACTAGAAACAAATCAAATATATTATAAATGTTATTCTACCAAGAGACAACAATAAACTTTACACAAGAACAATGCTCTGACATCACAGCCAGTAAAAAGTTGCATTACACATCACCTTTATTCTTCTCATTCACACAATACTCCCTGTGCAGCAATGGTGGTAGGCCATCAAGCCTTTACAAGGCTATTTAAAGCCAGAAGTTTGCACTTGTCCAATGGGCTCTTGCAAATTTATTTATTTGCCCGCAATATTTTTCATTAGTCTGCAAACAAATTTCACCAAAAACATAACAGAACAGTTTGTAATTCAGGGAAGCTTGAAAGGATAATTAAAAATAGAATGGGTAGAGAGACTAGACAGCAGCAAAATAGGCAAGTGAGAGGTTTAGATTGCCTGAAATATAGTTACTTCCATCTGGTGACTGGATTAATGTTTTCAGCACCACCCCCTTAATTGCTACCATTAGCTCTCTCTCTCTCTCTCTCTCTCTCTCTCTCTCTCTCTCTCTCTCTCTCTCTCTCTCTCTCTCTCTCTCTCTCTCTCTCTCTCTCAATTCCTCCTCCTACCCCCTTTTTTGTTTTGAAGTGACAAATTTGTTTCTGACTCAGAGCTGCAAAAAACGTGAAATTTATAAAAAGAAAGAGATTTCTCTTATATAACGCACTTACAAAGATGATGATAAAAAGATACACACAAAAAATGCTGGTTCCAAAATATTAATGCTCTAGAAAAAGCAGTGGTGCTGAAAGCATTCACTCAGTCACCAAATATTTGTAAAAAATCCTTGAGTAACTAAAGCCTTATAGTTCAGACTGGCAACAAAGTGTGCTACTGTCTGGTCTCTCCATCCTACTTTCAATATTTCTTTCAAGTTTAACCGAACTGCAAACTCTGCTCAGCTACTTTTTGTGAAAATTGTGTACTGACTCGCAAAATACACTGTGAGCAGGTACCTTTGCAGTGGATGAGTTGAAATGTTTGGCTTTTGTAGTTTAAGCTCCTCTGAAAAGCAATGCTGAAGCTCTTAATTTAAACAGAAAACTTATTGGTATGTTTTAAATTCTAGTACTATACAGAATTTAAAAAAAAAAAAAACTTTTTCCATTTAGAAATGAATAAATAATTTTAAAATATAAATATATATTCAAACACAAAGTTAATGACAAATAAATGTTTAACTTACTTCTTTTGTGTGCTCCTTTAGTATTTGTAAGGGTCCCTGAAAAAGAAATAAATGACAATAAAATGTCACAATTTAGATGTTGAACAATAATAGAATTACTCTTTAAAGGGAGATTCCTGTGGTGTATCTCGTCATAATACAACAAAGCATTTTTGTTTCACCATTCAAACTAATCCTATCCTATCCTATCCTGTCCCATAACCCGAAGGTCGTAGGGGCACCACAGATGATCGTTTAACCAGCATACTCCATCTTTCTCTGTCCTCAGCAGCCCTCATGGCTTCGCTCAGTGTCAAACCAGTCCATTCTCGAATGTTGTCCTCCCACCTCTTTTTCGGTCTCCCCCTTCTTCTACCTCCTTGCACTGTGCCTTGCAGAATGGTCTTTGCAAGGCCTGATGATCTGGTGACGTGGCCATACCATCGGAGTTTCCGTTTCTTCACCACTGTGAGCAGGTCATCGTGTTGTCCAATGGCTTGTGTGATGGTCTGTCGGACTTCGTCGTTGGTGATGTGTTGGGTATAGGAAATGCACAGAAGTCTTCTGTAGCACCTCATCTCCATGCTTTGTATTCTTCGTTGGAGATCTGCTGTGAGGGTCCATGCTTCGCAAGTATATAGGAAGATGGAGATGACCAGAGAGCGCAGAAGTCTTACTTTGGAATGTAGACTGATGGTTCTGTCTTTCCAAATGGGCTTCAACCTTGTCAGGGCAGCAGTTGTTTGTGCGATCCTGGAGAGGACTTCCTGTCGAGACCCATTGTCTGACACAATGGCTCCTAAATATTTGAAGCTGTGCACTGTGTTGAGGGATTGGCCTTGTACTTTGATGTCCGTGTTGATGCCATTGGTGTTGTTGGTCATCATTTTGGTCTTCTCTGCACTTATTTCCATTCCATAAGCTCTGGAGGTGGAACTAATACTATTAATAGTAACTATAACTTACTAAATCAGTATGTGAAACAAAAAAATTGTAATTCAATACTGTACAATACTATACTACGCATCTTCATTACCTCAAAAGGAATTACAACTTAAACAAGTACAGGATCACAGTTTAAAATATATATTAAGAATACACAAATATCAACTTCACAAGCATCTTGTAAGTTATAAGCATCATCTCACACACAATAATATAAATTCCACATATAAGCACACAAACACAAACAACCGTGTGAAAATGCCGTTGTTATGACTTTCATGAAATTTGCCACATATGTCGTTTTGACATTTTTTGAAATTGGTCAATTTTTTTCAGCTATCCCTAACCTTTAGCCTAACACAGCCCTAACCCTATCAAAACACTGTTTTGACATCAAAATAACGGGGGCTATCAAAAGAACGTAGGTAGAGTATAAAGAGTGTGTAACAAAAACGGCATTTCTGCATCGCGCCACACACACGAGTGCTCATTGCATTTGAACAAGCCAAGCAATAAGTTACATGTCACATGGTGGTACATCACAGTGCACTGGAATCAGTTGGCTTGCAATATAACAACAAATAATAGTATTAAACATAATATTTTCTTAGTTTCAGACATTAACTTGATTAAGATAGGATAATAAACATTTTGCCTAAGGACACAATAAAAAGTTCATAATAAACACACTTGCATTCTGATCTCACTAATTACTTTGGTACTACAAATAAAGCAGGAACTTTAAAAACTTATCCCTTTATAGGTTTATTTAAATGGGAAAATACAAAAATTAAAAGATTATTAAGAATTTTAAAAGTACTATTAAAGCTAGACAAGACAAAATAGCTAAAAGAGCACAAATCATGCACACACGCGCTCTCACCCACACACTCCCAACCCACAACACACATTGTGCATCAAATCATGCCTGCAAAATAACAAATAATGTACATTCATCTTATTAATATATATCTATTTAGAACTTCTTATACATCATAAAAATCTATCCATAATTTATTTAAATCTGGAATTCACAGACTACCTTAGTCTGCAGCACATCCCATACTTGAATAGATCCATCTCCCCCAGCTGCTACAAGCACATTTTCATTGTTTTCTGCCCACGCAACGTCAAATAAGCCGTCGCTAAACTCAAACACTTGAATAGATCTCACACCATCTGGAGCGTTGTCCAGGATAAACAACGTTCCTCCACCTGCAAAAGAAAGCGAAAGTAGAGAGAATGCACTTCCTCCAGTAAAACCCAACTTGAAATACCTACCTCTAATAGTATAACATTTCTGCAGTAAACTCCATAGATGATATATCTCTGAACCCTTCTGATCAGCAGCCGTATTGATTAATCCTTAAAACAATTTTTTTTTCAACACTACAACAGATTTCAGTTGCAGGTTAGAGGGGATTGGTGGAATTATAGTGAGGAAGTTGATTGCTTACAAGCCTGTGTGTGTTTTGAAAGTTCAAACACTCTGCTTTCCGAAAATGTATACTTATACTTTTTATTATCCTATTATGGCTTTTTATGCTATGCCTTTAAAAAGATAGAGCATGCCAAAATGCAAAAGTAAACGATTCTGCCAATTGTAAAAATGCCGTCTTTCAGTGATGGAGAAAGTTTTTAAGCTAGGGGTATTTATACCCTCAACCATAACATGTGGGGTTTTTCATACCCTCATTGCAAACATAAGGGGGTTTTTATACCACCTTTCAGTTTTTTAGGGGGTACACCAACATACGTAATAAACACTTTGCGTGGAAAGTCTTTTCATCAGTTTGAGTTTCTTCAGCCGGGCCCTGTTGCGGCTCACATTTTTCTTCTCTTACCGAGCACTCAAAGCCAAAGGCTGACAAAAAAGTTTGTTTTTCTTTTCCTTCATCTTGTTTTAATTTTTTGGAGCAATTAGTTTTGTCTGCTTTATTTTTCCTTTTCTTCGGCTTCCCCTCAGATCGCTGCTTGTCGGCCATGTTTAATATTGGGTTGTTGTCAGCCTTATATAGCCAATCAAAAGCGTCGAGAAAAAATAGTGAATATTATCGTGCATATGATTGGCTGTTTCTCGGAAGCGACAGAATGAATAGGAGGGGGAGAGAGGGTGGTAGGCAGTCGCGCAGGACGCACAGGCACACGATCCAAATCGAGCGAAAGCTGTACGCACGACCGAAATAGTTGTACCTGATGATACCTCCCAGCAACTTAGCTTTACGTTTTCATACCCCTTTGGCACTGACTTTGTGCGTGTTTATACCCTTTCATTACATTTTCGTTACGTGATTTCCCAACTCAGTACGTGAAACACGTACGATTGTACGTGATCTCCATCACTGGTCTTTTATGCTAGGACTTCTGAAAATGACGTCGCATCCAAAGGGGCTAATAAACAACACACAATGCCAACCACCAGTGCCCACAGTCTGTGGCACAGATCTACCTATCCTGTCCTATCCCGTAACTTGAAAGTCGTTGGGGCACCACAGATGATCCTTTAACCAGAGTACTCCATCTCTCTCTGTCCTCAGCAACCCTCATGGCTTCACTCAGGGTCAAGCCAGTCCATTCTTGAATGTTGTCCTCCCTCCTCTTTTTCTGTCTCACTCTTCTTCTGCCTCCTTGCATCATGACTTGCAGGATGGTTTTTGCAAGGCCTGATGCTCTGGAGATGTGGCCATACAACTGAAGGTTCCCTTTCTTCACCACTGTGAGCATGTCATCGTGTTGTCCAATGACTTGTGTGATGATCTGTCAAGCTTAGTCGTCGTTGATGTGCTGGGTATAGGAAATGCCCAGCAGAAGTCTTCTGTAGCACCTCGTCTTCATGCTTTGTATTCTTCGTTGTAGGTCTGCTGTGAGGGTCCATGTTTCGCAAGCGTATAGGAAGATGGAGATGACAAGGTAGCGCAGCCGCTTTACCATGGAGTGTAGACTGATGGTCCTGTCTTTCCAAATGGGCTTCAACGTTGTCAGGGCAGTACTGCCAACTAGTTGTTTGTGCCATCCTGAAGAGGACTGTTGTACTAAAAAATGAAAGCACTGTTTAGCCAAGAATTGCACCACTCTGGAACAAACTACCATTGCATGTTAAAAAAGCTAACAACTTAAATACCTTTAAAAACCTTCTGGAAAAGGTAAGTTTGATTGTGGAATCCAAATTTGATTTCGATAAATGATTTTCAGTTTAATTTTAAATGCCGGAACAACTGCAAAACTAACCGTAAAATTTAATGTCCTATAAAAACAGGGACATAAATTGTAAAAAAGCTGTGAAACTTAACATAGTCCCTTGAACTGAACTGAACTGTTGGGGCCCATTGTCTGCTCCTAAATATTTGATCTACAGATCCCGCAAACTTGCAATTCCAGGATCCCTGGCAGGACCACTGATCATATCTGAAAAGATAGCCGCTCAAACTTACCAGCTATTCCGTAATATTCACAAGAAGCACAAGCAAGTCACTGTGGGAAGAAAGGCGAAAACTGAACCGAATATCCATGCCTTTTCCCTGTTACAAAGCTTGTCATTTCGGATCATATCTGAAAAGGTAGCCGCTCAAACTTACCAACTATTCCGTAATATTCACAAGAAGCACAAGCAAGTCTCTGTGGGAAGAAAGGCGAAAACTGAACCGAATATCCATGCCTTTTTCCTGTTACAAAGCTTGGCATTTCTGGCTTTTGTTGATGGTAGATTGACCTTTGCCCTCCACGTGGGAGTCGTAATCTTTAATGATCTCCCCTTTTAATACGACATTGGCTATTATTTTTTTGCCTACAATTTTTTCAACACAAAAGAGTGTATGTAAAGCTTAGCTCACACTTTTATTATCATTGGTTTATTTTCTTTATTGGTATAGTTAATTAATAAGCAAAATGTGATTTCAAGGTAAAAGAAGTAGTTTGTAACGACGTTCCGGAAATCGTTTCATTTACCGCCATTGAACTCAGACTGCCATGGTAGATTACAAAACAAGAAAGTTGCTTTTATGCTAATTTTCATTTGCAACCATGCAGGATGATACTGGCTTTCTTCCATCAGAAATATGTCGTCTTGTCCTCGGTAAGTCATGACTGCGTGTTTTAAACACCCTAGTTTATTTGTTTTAACTTTTTAGTTGTGTGCGGCTGTGTTTTCAAAACCGAAGTTTGCTGTTTGGGTTCAATGTTTTGTTTGTAATCATCCTTTTGAATTTGTCAAATTATATATCATGAGGGTTTTGAGACCATGAAACTCGTATTATTCATAATAATTATGTTTTGTTCGATTAAAAATTATGTTCTATTTTAGTATTTATTTATAATTTACTTTCACTTTCAAATATGATGCTTTCTGATCACATTCATAATTAATATTAATAATTTTGGACTTCCGAAGATTGACTGTTCTTTTGTATTATTAATTTATTTACTTTATGCTTTGTTGCTAGTTCTTGCTGATTGAATCACAGCATGAAATCGGTTAACGAGGGGAGATTATGATATGATATGTACTTTTTTTGCTTTAGTATAGACATGCATTGCCCTCAACTGCTCTAGTATTAAGCAGGAATGTATGCCCCCTTTCGCATGTCACAGTCAATTCTGCATCATCATAATCGTATTCATAGCAACTTGCACTATGAAATCTTTGGTGTGGAACAATCAAAATCAAACAAAAAAGGTGCCAGGAAGTGACAAACCCATAATTGCGTATAATTTACTTATTTTGGTCACTAACAACACTAGTAACAGTAACACTAAGAAGACTAAAAACAGGAATACAGGTCGTTTCGGCGACGAGCCGTTTCGGCGATGCAGTTGGTCGTTTCGGCGTGTGGTCGTTTCGGCGTTGGTCGTTTCGGCGGCAGTTCGTTCTAGACCTGCTTTGGAACTTTTAAGTTTTTGGGTCTTGACTCGGGATTAAGTTCTTGATTAGATACGAATCTGCGGACTCTACGACTCTGCGGAAGATCGTAAAAACCACTGATCTATTTAGTTCAGTGGTACTTCCTGTTTGCGGTAGTAGTCGGAACATGTGGGGGCTTTTTTTAGAAGAGGGGGAAGGGGGGCGGTGGGGAGGAGGGGTTAGGGTTGAGCGATCGTTGAAAAGTCAATGCTTATTGCATAGTTAGTTATTATTTATTTTATATGTTTGTAATTGTGTGAGTGATTTTTTTGGGCGTTTCGGCGGCTGGCCCTTTCGGCGGTAGACCTATGTTTCGGCGGTGTCGCCGATAAAATTACCGCCGAAACGACCTGCTACCAAAAAAAGGGATCATCCACTCTAAAACTTGAAGTGAATAGTTTAACTACCAATGATTATATTTTGAGATCACCCTTGTGATCCCCTGGCCAACACATAGCATGGTTTTTCTTCTTTCAGTTTATCACTTTGTGTTTGCTTCATTCAAAAATCATTGTTTCATTATTGAGCCTTACTTGCATTACATATAAAGTTTTAGAGTGTAGTCTGTGGTGTTATTGTTAACCATTTTAATGACAATGAACTTTATGTAAGATGCCAGCATGGGTTTTGGAGAAAATCATGTGTCATTCGGCTCAGACAGGTAATGGAAGACTTGACAACTCATTTACTGATTTAGAGACAACAAGCAGCCGGTAGATGTTATTTACTTAGATTTCCGTAAGTCATTTGATAGGTACCTCATGAGTGATCACTGAAGAAATTTGCTGCAGCTTATAGAATAACCGGACGTATCATTAATTGGATTTGGCAATTTTACTGTTAGAGTTGGAAATGCTAGGTCTGCAGTGCATAAACTAAGGTTTTAAGTGGTATCCCTCAAGGCAGTATTCTAGGTCCAATTTTATTTACAATATTTATTTATGACTTGCCTGAATTAGTTCAAAGTGTATGTAACATTTTTGCAGATGATTCTATCCTATATCCTATCCCTTAACTTGAAAGTCGTTGGGGCATCACAGATGATCGTTTAATGTCTAATGATACTAACATTTATTACCTCTCCAGTAAGAAAGGCATATATTGCAACAAGACTTAGACTACAAACGTGGACTAAGCAGTTGAACATATATATTTTGACGAGTAATTTTTGACGGGATGCTTAGTTTTTATATACACATTATTCATTAACAATTGTGTTAACAAAATGAACAGAATTATTGGATTAGTAAAAGAGATACTTTTAATTTCCTTGATAAAGATCTGTACATTTGACAAGTTATACTATAGGGATTAATTTACCTCACTGAGAGTATGCAAATGTTGTGTAGTGTCCAATGCTCAAGAGGTAGTCAGTAATTATAAAAAGAGTTCAGAGAAGAGCCACAAAGTTGATGAAAAATGTCATTCCATGTCTTACACAGAGAGACTGAAGTATCTCAATCTGCATTCTTTATTAGTTTATATGGAAATAGAATTAGAGGTGATTTAATTCAATCTTTTAAAATATATAATATTAATAAAATTCATGATTTAGAATGGTCAGATTGATTTCTAAAACATTATCACAATAAAACTAGGAATCCAGAATGTAAGATTCTTAAACAGGATTGTAATACCAACATCAGCAAAGTGCGCATGAGATAGAATGTTCATAAAAGATTTACAGACTGTTTAGACCTCAACCTCCTACTACTACTATAATATTAATAATAATAATATAATAATAATACAGGATGCTATGTATGCGCCTTTCCCCAAGGCTCAAAACGCGGCGATCTATACCAACATACATGCTCACCTGTCTCATTTGATTTACACTCACACACACCAAATACACATACATCACTCAAACAGGTGGTGTAAAGGCTGGAAGATCGCTATTAGAAGACGGAAGAAATTCGAATTTTTATTTTTGAAATTTTTATATTGACTGCATCCTGTACCATTAGGCATTATTGAAGGGAGGGAGGAAACCGGAGTGCCCGGAGAAAACCCTCGGTGACCTCAATAGTCTCGTACCTAAGTCACATATGTTCGCCCCTTGCGGGAATCGAACCCACGACTTTCGGCATAGGAAACCGGCGACTTATCCACTGCGCCCTGAGGCCACCCCACTAACTATTACTATTAGTATTACTACTACATTATTTTTCATATTGTGTTATTTTTGAAAACTTTTGTTTTGTTTTGTTTTTTTAACATTATTTGCTGATACGGATATTGTTTGCTGATAGGATTGCTGAGGACAGAGAAAGATGGAGTACGCTGGTTAACGATCATATGTAGTGCCCCTATGACCTTTGAGTTATACTTATAGGATAGGATAGGCTGAAACCATTTATTGACGTTCGTGTTGTTGTGTTTTTTTTTAACAGGATTTTTAAAGGAAGGAAATTGTGCCAGAACGTATGACACTTACCTGAAAGAATGTGTAGACTTGAGAGAGTACCAGAACTTGTTGAAACGAGGACGCAAGTACCCAACCACCATCATGGGCATGACACTCACAGACATACTCAACGACTATGCCAGACTCAAGTTGCAGTTACAAGGTCGAGGTGAGCTGTCACAATATTTAATATAATTATTATAATTGTTCTTATGTAGTGCTTACCAAGGCCAATCCCTCAACACAGTGCATAGCTTCAAATATTTAGGAGCCATTGTATCAGACAATGGGTCCCGACAGGAAGTCCTCTCCAGGATTGCACAAACAACTGCTGCCCTGGCGAGGTTGAAGCCCATTTGGAAAGACAGGACTATCAGTCTTCATTTCAAGGTAAGACTGCTGCATTCCCTTGTCATCTCCATTTTCCTATATGCTTGCGAAACATGGACCCTCACAGCAGATCTAAAACAAAGAATACAAAGCATGGAGATGAGGTGCTACAGAAGACTTCTGGGCATTTCCTATACCCAGCACATCACCAACGACTAAGTCCGACAGACCATCACACCACAAGCCATTGGGCAACACGATGACCTGCTCACAGTGGTGAAAAAATGGAAACTTCGATGGTATGGCCACGTCACCAGATCATCAGGTCTTGCAAAGACCATCCTGCAAGGCACAGTGCAAGGAGGTAGAGGAAGATGGAGACCCAAAAAGAGGCGGGAGGACAACATTCGAGAATGGACTGGTTTGACACTCAGCGAAACAATCAGGGTTGCTGAGAACAGGGAAAGATAGAGTATGCTGGTTAAACGATCATCTGTGGTGCCCCTACGACCTCAGAGTTATAGGATAGGATGGTGCTTACCAGTTCAAGAGCTGCTAAACTAGATTCTGGCTGAACCAGGATCTTAACAGATTCACCCGAGTTGCCAACTTACAGCCTTAAGCGCATGCGCGTTTTGTCTAACACCCCAGACAACTGGGCACAGTCATGGCAGATGGGACCTAGTGCTTGGTGGGTGTATTATATGTTGTGTCTTGCAATATTACAAATGCATTTTTATTTTCCAAATTTCATTTTATACATGAAAGCCTTTGGCCTTGAGCGCAAACTTTGCATAAAATAAATAAATTCTTATGTCTTTATAAAGTTTATTATTAATTTATCTGTAGTACTAGTAGCAATTTGAGAAGAAAAACAGGCCATCAAGCCTTTATAAATTGTTCTATATTTATGAATCAAGCATGCAGTTTTTTCAGTAGATATTGGTTATTACTCAGCATTTCTTATCATAGTTTACTCAGAATTACAATTTAAAAAAAATTGTTTTGGAATAATTTATTTCTTTTTACATTTTATTAAAATCTATAAATATTTTTCTCATTTTCAGACTCATCCATGGCTACTCCAGTACACCTAATGAATTCTGCCAATTCCAGAGTTCTGGCAAACACCCCTGTTGATCCAACTCTGTCGGAATTGGGTCAAGAAAACAGCCTGTTGGCTGTCCCGCAAACTGCAGGCAGGATTGATAATGCTAGAAACAGCAGAACTACTTGTGCAAGGACTAGACTGAGTCAAACCACCCTCACTAAAGAATTATTTAAAATTTCAAAAGGTCTGCCGACACGGCATAATCCCCAAAATCAAGCTCGTCTAAGGCCTGTCGGTTTGCTTGCCAGTCAGAATCTGTCTGCTCGGGAACAACCTTCTACTTCTTCCTGTTCGGACCAAATCGACGTCACAGCTAGCTGGAGTGAACCTGAACCACAGGCTGCTGATGGTGGTGATAGGGATGATGATAATGGCGATGGTACTGGTAATAACGATGTCACCAATGACTTTGAAACTAGTGGGGCAGTTGACGAAACCGATGAACTGATATCTGTGGGATCACCAGAAAGAAATGTGATATCTTCTGAACCTTCTCAAAAGAATGTGTGTGATATGTCACAGAAAGTGCAAAGTTCAGCAGCCACTTCAAGTGTTCATAGTACAGTGCGAAGGTCATTGACCTTTGCTGGTGGTACGCCTAGTTGCAGTGCAAATGCAGTTTGTGATATTCCTTCTGCTGGTGCCTCTTCCTCACATGCCTCAATAAACATTTCAGGTGGACCTTTTGTTGAGCACAGGGATCCCAGGAGGCGTGTGCATTCTAGGTAAGCAATCAAAGTTTGTTTTCATTTGTAAACCTTGCACCAAAGCAAGAAATTGCAGCATGAAAAGGCCTAGAGGGACGTTTGAGAAAGAATGTCAGTGTTTGCGTTTATAACTTATAATCAGGCATGCTACTTTTCCTGGAATTCCAGGAATTCCTGGAAATCGATCTTTGGCTTTCCTGGTGATTGAAAAATTTCCTGGAGTATTAAAAAAATCTGTGTCAAAAAAAAAAGCAAGCGTTCTTATCACGGTAGGCGATATCAGCGGGATTCGTCTGCTAGACCGCCATGACAGTCAATTTAATGATCATATCAAAGCGGCGTTGTGATTGGCTAGCTAAATTTATCTCATTAATCAGATTGCTTCTCTCTTACGTGATTCGCTCGTGTTATAGCCAGTTGTTTCCGTTTGATTTTTGACAGTCTTCACCACGATTCTCTGTTGTTTTTTTTTAAGTTTGATAACGTGTGGAAGCGTTTTTGTGATGATAAATACTACTTATAGTAGCATAGTATCAAAATGTTTCGAACCGACATTGTAATAAGAAACACAGTAGGAGACTGGGACAAAGGTCTCAAAAACAAGTGGCGTTGGGACTGGCTGCAGAGAACACTGGATTATCATTATGAAGTAAAAGGTGTTCGAAAAGAAAAAGAAAAAAAGAAGTACATCGAGAAATTTGGCGACCACATCGAAAAGCTTAAGGTTCCGGGCAAAGCTTACTGTACACTGTGCCGGACTGATATAAGTTATGGCGGTTCTGACTTGTAGCTTGGTAGCTGACTTGGCAGGCCATCTTAAGTCCAAGAGGCACAGAGAGAAGAAGATCGAATTGGAGAAGTATACTCATCTTCCATTTTACAAAAAGCAATCGAAGAAAACATGACTTTGTAAAAAGAACACTTTTAAACTCAAGGTTAGTTTATTTTGTTCACTCTTCTGAGGACTGATGTTATTTCTAAATGACAGACTATAATACAATAATGTTAACAGACATGTAGGCCTACCAGTGTCATAGTTAAAACTAAAATGTTTTTGTTTTTTTCGTCTTTGTTGATTGATTTTTCGTCTCTTAAAAAGTGCTCAGAATGTGCAAGATTGCACAGATTTTAACTTTTAAAAAAAAAATTCCGGGGGGGGGGGGGGCATGCCCCCGGACCCCCCTAGGGGGCTCGCCTGCTTTGCAGACTCGCTCTCGGGGCTCTGCTAATCCTTCCAAAATTTTCCTGGAAAACAAAATTTTCAGAGTAGCATGCCTGTATAAGGATGGCATTCTTTGGTAGATTACAAGTTTTTTCACTTTCATGGTCTTATGGACCAACGTTCTTAGTTTGAGCTCTGGCCAGCCTGGGTGAACTCGTTTATATAAGAATCGTGCTATATAAACAAGTCTTTAATTATTTTTCATCTTATTATTATTATTATTAGTTACACTTACAATTACATCACTGCGTGTAAATACTGCCTTCCAAGGGGAGGGGAGCTTTGTTGATATAATTTATTTTGTTAAAATACTGCTGTAATAAGACCTTTTGCCACCGAAGACTTATAAAGTTGTTTTGTAGTTTGTGCGAACACTGTTATACTAGATTAGTGTTGTTTGTGTGTGTGTTGTACTATACTGCAATCAGTCTATCGTATAGCTATGACTTATTAAAATTATTGTTGATATTACTAAATATTACTTTCATTGTGACTGCCTGTACTTTAACTGAGTGAGTTTAAGTGAGACCTCTGTGAAGACAACCGTTGGAACTGGTGAGTATAGTAATGACTCACACTAGAAAACCCCGAATTCACTGCATTTCTTTTATCAATCTAATCATGAAAGCACAAATACAACGTGGTGCGATTCAAGATGCACTTTGACTAATCACCAATTTCAAAACCTTTATGTCTTTCAAACTATGCTGTCAATCAATAAACATTCAAAGGGGTTTGCCAGCAAGGTTAAACCTAAGAAAAGAAACAAAAATGCTTGTTAACAATAATCACATGAACATGCTTACTAGATACTTCACACTCACATACAACTTGCAAATCCAGTGAGCTTTCTGCTTCAACAGTTATTGTTACGAACGCTAACATCATTCAAGATGTCTTACAATTTACAACTTTGAGACTGAGTTGTAGAAGACAAAAACCACACACGGATTGATGAAACGACTGTCCACCGAAATTTACTTCCATAAAAATAAGTGGTCATTACGTACCGCTAAAAATTATTATAAATTAATCTTTTTGATCAAGAAAACTTTAGCGTTAACTCGCAACTTCCAGTACAAAGGAAAAACAAACTAATCTTCCAAAGCCGACTTGAACAAAAGCAAAACAACTCGAGGAAATCAGTCTCAAAACATAGCTCAGTCACTCTTGCTGAAACAGCTAAGGGGTGGGAAATTCATTATGAAGTGAACTCTGAAAATACAGAAAACAAAGAAAACAATGAAAAAGTATTAACAGTGCAACGTACCTTTGCTCACTCATGGCTGCCGCTTCACACAAAAGGAACACTCTCTGATACAGGTATAAAACCATTCCTTCCCTGCCCTCAATCGTCTTTTCCAACACACGCTCCATCAGGCTTAAACCACCGAACTTCAACTTTGACGAACTGGCAGCCAACGCGCAGTTCATGAATGAATATAATACGAATGCGAGTCTACTATGTTTTTCTGAGACGTGGTGGGACGATTGTATTAGTGATGAAAGCGTGCGTATCGACGGCTTTGGCACGCCCTACCGTGGAGATCGAGACAGACAGCTGAGTGAGAAAGAAAGGGGTGGTGGTGTTTGTATTTATGTCAATGAAAATTATTGCAGTCGTGCCAATGTGACTGTTAGAACGATGATTAGCACACCTGATGTTGATTTGTTGAGTCTTTCATTCAGGCCTATGTACCTGCCCCGCGAGTTTGGTAATGGTTAGGGTTAGGTTAGGTAGGTAGATTAAAGTCCCGCGTCACATGAGCGAATAGGGGACTGGGGGGGGGGGGGGGGGGGTGGGGGAGGGGGGAATCGGGTTCTAATCACTTGAGTTTGGTAATGTTTTTGTAACAGCTATTTATAGCCACCCTAAAGCCCACCCTGCGCGTGCGGCCGCTCAGATTGTTGATGTTGTAAATTCTTTGCAAATGATTTCTCCTGAAGCACTGAATTTTATATTGGGCGATTTTAATTCTTGTGATCTGAAAAAGGCACTTCCTTCTTTTAAACAATATGTAAAATGTGCTACCAGACTGAAAAATAACCTTGATCGTTGCTACGGCAACATACCAAATGCTTACAAGGCCTTTCAACTCCCTAACAACGGAAAATCCTATCACTATGCTGTACATTTGGTCCCTGCATATAGGCCTATTGTTCAAACAAACCCTGTTGTCACTAAGACTGTCAAAATCTGGTCGACAGAATATGTTGAGCAACTTCAGGGTTGCTATGAATGCACAGACTGGAATGTATTTTTAGACTTCCGATGATGTCGGTGAAGCTACGGATGTTGTTTCTAGCTATATAATATTGTATTTTGTGAGGATATGATTTTACCTACCAAAACTGTTAAAGTGTTTCCTAACAATAAACCCTGGGTCTCCGGGTCCTTGAAGCACCTGATCAATAAAAAGAAGATGGCATTTCAGTCAGGAGATAAAATAGAGAGAAAAAGGGTTCAAAAGAAGCTGAGGGATGAAATTAGGTTAGACAAGCAGGAATACAAACGGAAAGTAGTCACAGATTCAGTCAGGCAACACGAGGGATGCATGGAGAGGGTTGAAAGAGTTAACGGGTCAAAATAGGTCACATACTACAGTTTCAGGCATGTCAAAACAAGAAAACACAGACTTTGCTAACAAACCAAAGACTGTATGAACAATAAGAGGCGGCACTTCATGAGAACAGCGTTCCGTACGCAGGAGTTTTTCCCCTTAGCCCTATCTTGCTACAACATGGCAGGAGGAAGGCGATCGAACAAAACAAGGAGGTGACTTTTGCTCGGCAATTCATTGCAAGAATGCCAGATACAAGCTGAGCTGCAAGGGGAAGTCCTTTTACCTGTATCCGCGGGATGAGTTGATTTAACTGCTCTGAAAAACCCAAAGTTCACACGCTCACCCAGTCGGACTTCTTGAAGTTCACTGAACTTTCACTTTCGGTTCAACGTCTTGATTTACTTCAAGAGTAGACCGAGTCGATTGCAGGCCTAAACCCAGTAAACGTGTTTTTTCCAGGTGAAGAATTTCAGGTAGAGAATTATTTTCCTGACGAAATTTAAAATTAAACAGGGGCAACTTTAAAATTTAGCAGTGGAAAGCCAGCAGGGCACAAATTTATTTCTCTGTCAGTCTCACGGACTGGTTTGGGTGACTGAACTGGCAGATTTGACACAATGATCTGAAGTGATGATGGGTTTCAAAAAGAAAGAAGGCAAGGAGAAAGAAAAAGAAGGGATCTGTGACCAACAAGGACATGTACGCTTGTTCGCAAATGTGCGCATGCATTTTTTGTTGAAGCAAAGTAGCGCATTATTTTCAGAGAAATATACCAAGCGAAATCACAAGCTCATGAAACTCAGTTATGTGTAAATTATAAACAAAATTCAGGAAATTGTGAAAAACCACTTTCTGCTGCAGCTTATTCAGTTGAACATTTTTTGTTAGCATTCACCTCTGCCAGTCATAATTACAAATTATGATATACAAGTCAGCACATTCACTTTTGCAGTAGAACTTGAATTTGCTTGCTTGTTGTATTTGTTGTCTTTTTTTTTACTCAGTCGTGACATACTTCGGATTACTCCAACTTTGACTGGATTCCCAACAATTTTGGTCCTGGATTTTCTTTCATTTTCTTCTTCCATTTCCATGCAGTTTTGGACTTTGGAGACCAATTTGGAGATTTCAGACTTTTCTGATTGTGTTGGATTTTTATATGATTTTCTTCCAAAATTCAATCTCACTGAAAACAAGAATAAAATTGAATGGTTTTGATACAATGAACAATTTTTTTTGTTGAAGTATGTAACTTCGACATGTACGTCTGTCTGTTTCCAGAACACTGAACTGTCCTGTCAGTCTCAGCTGCTATTTTGTGTGTGCTGTTGTTGTTGTTGTTGATGGTCTATTGCACACGCAGATCACTATCGATGTCATTTCGGAAACAATTGCTTAGTTCCGTGTTGGAATAAAGCATTTTATTACAAGAGATTTTGTACACGGAGAAAAGACAGTTTTTACACAATGGCATCGTAGTGTGCAAAGATGTGAAAATGTAACCTTTGCTGTGGTGTGCACCAGAATTTGGATTTTTTTTTTCTGGACATTTTTTTTATGTCGGTCGCAAAAAAACGTTCTATTTGAGGCTCTTGTATGAAAATAGTATGCACTGCATTTGAGCAACACACACACAAACATGAAAATAAAACACTAGTACTTGCCCAATTTTTATAATATTACGGAGTCATAGAAGGAAAAAAAGTGTGAAACCCAAATTCCATTTAATTTCACTGGTTTATTGTCTATTTAATCGGACAGCCTCCACATAGGTCTAATTAAAGAGTGCCGCCTCTTATTGTTCATACACTCTTTGTAACAAACTCAATGAAATTGAATTTTATTGCAGATTTGAGCGTAATGACCTTCAATCAGATCTGACCAGTGTCATTTTGGATTTGGAGGGTAGGATTGGGGAGGGGGGTGCTTCGGCGGGCTTGGAGATCGAGGGCAGTGCAGTCAAGTCGCTGTTCAGAAATCCGCAAAGCTGTTAGCCCTGACCAGATAGGTGGACTCCTGTGCCTCTCAACTTTCCTCTGTCTTTGCTCTGCTCTTTTCCTGGTCTCTTCGCTCCTGCACTGTCCCTCTCTGGAAGTCTTCTACAATCTGTCCTGTTCCCAAGTCTAAAAGCCCTCCTGAACTCAACGATTACCGACCTGTTGCTCTGACTCCTATCGTCTTTAAATGCTTTGAGCGAATCGTTCTGGGCCAGCTTAAGCAGCAAACATAGCATCAACTTGACCCACACCAATTCGCATACAAGCAAAACAGATCCACTGACGACGCAACACTGACCCTACTCAACAATGCATACAATCACCTAGAAAAAGCTGGCTCGTTCGTTCGTTGATTTCATTGATTTTTCTTCTGCATTTAACACTATTCAACCTCACCTGATGGCAATGAAGCTCCTGGAGCTCCATGTCAACCCTAAACTAATTCTGTGGATCACCAGTTTTCTCACCAATAGAACTCAAGCCGTTTCCTTTCAAAACTCTCTCTCGGGCACCCTAAAAACTTCTACTGGCTCTCCTCAAGGTACTGTTCTGTCACCGATTCTGTTCACCCTCTACATTAATGACTGTACTGGCTCACCTCTCATCAAATACTCCGACGACACCGCTCTCGAAGACTTTTCCAATTCTGACATTGTCTACTTTCAACAAGTCAACCTCTTCTGCACATGGTGCAAAGACAACTTTCTTGACCGTAACGTGACGAAGACAAGAAATGACGATCGACTTCCGATGAGACCCCGCCTCCATCCCCAAACTGTACATAGACGGTGCAAAAGTGGAGAGAGTGACAAACTACAAATACCTGAAGACGATTCTCGACAGCAAACTGTCCTTTGACCAAAACACAGCTGCGATAGAAAAGAAATGCCGACCTCGACTGTACTGCCTTCAGAAACTCCGTTCTTTGAACATCAGCTGACCCATTCTTTCCTCTTTTTATCGCTGTTTTATTAAATCAGTTTTGACTTTTGGTTTTATCTGCTGGTTTGGAGGGCTAAGTGTATAGAACAAGAGGATGCTTGACAGATTGGTGAGTGTGTGCGAGAGTGACGGGTGAAAGACAAAACAGTTTGAGAGAACTGCATGAATACCGTGTGGTGAGGAAGGCGGGAGTGGTTATGAAAGACACTTCGCATGTTTTAGCAAAGTATTATGAAATGTTGCCCTCTGGTCGCAGACTGCGTGTGTCTAAATGTTCTCTTGTAAGAACGAAAAACAGTTTTATTCCAAAATCTATTGAGTTTTTAAATAAGCACTAAGTAATATTTTTGTATATAAGATTTTGATGTTTGAGATGTCTTTTAATACTGGAAATTTACTATAGATGTAGACTACTGTGTACTTGTTTCATCTATGTATGTATTGTTTTAATGTTTTATACCGATCAGCAATTGTATGTCATAATTTCTCTGTTGAGATAATAAAGTATTCTTGAATCTTGAAGGTTCAATCATTGCTAAAGTTCAAAATGAAAACCTGACATCGAGGAAACAGCTCACTGAACTACTGCACACTATGTAGCAGAGAGATGACTTCTCCCATCAACTAACAAAAACAGACTGCTGAAAAGTTCACAAAAAATAATATATCTTTAAATCTTCAATTTCTATCTTCTAATTGATTCAAACCAAAATAGGAATAACCACTAAACACCACGTCTTACAACCAGAAAAATCTCTAACCCAACAGCATTCACTTTACGAAAATTTGTCTACTAACCGGTACAAAGGGCTGGTGCAATTATTTGAACACGGTGATGACAAAATATACACAGCATAAAAGGTTTGGGCAAAGGAGTAGATAAAACCCGACTGGCAATAAATTTTCGTGACAAACAAAAAACTCTTAGTTCAAATCAGTCGCCTGCAGTACTCTGAGCTCAGGCAGAAACAGTCATTATTATTATACATTACATGTGCTAGTTTTGTGTTATGACTACAATTACTTCCCTTGATTATCATAACTGCTTTCTATGATGAAAACAGCTGGCCTATGATGGGATTGTTCGTAGTGATAGAATTTTAGCATGTGCGTCATGTAATATGAATAAGTTTAATTAAGAATGATTTTTTAATGAAAATAACTTACATAAACATAAACCATAAACTAGCTTCAATACTAGTATGTTCATACCCTCAAATCATTAGAATAAATGGAAAGTTATCTTAATTGTCTGTGCATAATATGATAATGAATGGTTCTGTCAACCGAATAAAATTAACTGTAAATTTGTTAAGTGGGCAGTGTTCCCGATTACGCACAGTAGTGCGTCAATTACGCACAAACTATGAGAAATGACGCAGAAAAATTTGCATGTGTGCGTCCTGTGGACGCACAAATTTTTTTTCGAATCGCTGAAGTCAAAAATACAACCAACGAGTGGCGAACTAATTCACGGCATAATCAGAATCAGAACCCAACTGAGACTGCCATTGCAGACAATTAAAGATTATATCGGGAGTTGTCGTCCTTAAAAATCGCATGCGCGTGCATTGTAAACTTCCTCCAAGCAATCCATTCACTGAACAGAAGAAATCTTCGTGAAAGAGCCTTTTCAGTTCAGAACAGTGTCATGGACAAGAAAGGGAACAGAATGTCTGTTCAAACCCTGAACAATAAAATGATGATTTTGGCAGACAAGAACCCAGAAGCTGTTGTGCAGGTTGCTCTGAAGGAGTTTGCTGCAACCAAGCGACTCAGGCTTAAATAAACATTTATACATGTTTTAATTTTTTGGTTTTATATGATTATGATAACTAATGTGACGCTTTAACAAAGTATAAAAAAAGAAGTGAGGCTTGGACTTGTTTTTACTTTTTTTTTCCCGATTTGGGGACTCTCAAAATTTGCACAAGGACTCTTAAAATGTTATACCTGTGAGTCCCAAGGACTCTCTTTTTGTGTGTGTGGAGGGAACACTGAGTGGGTGTATTTGCGTTAGTACTAGTAGTAAAAAAGAACTGGGAGAGATTGTGTGTGATAATGATTTTATGTATTATTCTAATTTGTTGTTTTAGTTTTTTTTTTCCTGTTTTTAATCTTATTTTCTTATTGGCTGAGATGCAGTGTGCTGTATGAATTCTCCATTGTGGGTAAAAACCATTTGTTGACTTGACTTATTCATTGCAGTTTGTTCAATGCAGTTTGCTTGTTCTGTCAACCTTGGTCAGTATTATATAAACATTTGTTGTCATTTCCGACCTCCGAGGGTGTTTTATTTTAATCTGATTGTGTTTTGTACTGCAGTACAGGACAGGTAGTGTTCACAAAGCCAGGACAGCCTGTGTCGTCAGTGGCTCAGGTAGTGTCCACAAAGCCAGGACAGCCTGTATCATCAGTGGCTCTTACCACTCCCAGCATTGTCTTGTCAGATGGAGATTCAACGATATCTTCACACACTGTTCATGTTGACACTACCTCCATTACCAGGCTGGGAGCAGCCAAAAGAAAGTAAGTTGTTTTATTTTCTACTCATCCTAATGTTATTTTTGTGATCTTAAATTATGGTAAAACTCAGTGGTGGATTAGAGAACTATTCTTTAGGTATTAAAGGGTAATGCTTATTCAGTTCAAAATGTTGTTGATTATTCATACTTTTGACCGTGAATACAAAGTGTCATGACTGGACACCATGTGCCCCCACGGGCTCGGCTCCGCGCGCCGGGGGTGGACCCCATGCCTCTCTCTGGCTGGGTGACCAACTTGCCTACCCCTTTTTCTTCTCTTTTGTCTTGTTTCTGTCTTATTGGTCCTTTCATCTATATTCTCTTCACCCTTAAATTCTCCCAATATACTATGCAGTTTTGACTCCCTTTCTTCTGCCTTACCGGACTTTCCCTGTCTTCTTTTTCCCCATCATTCCTTCTTTTTCTACCCTTCTTTTTCTCTGTGGCCTTCTCTTGGCCCCCTGCGTTTGCCGTGCAGGGCAACCCGTGTCGGGGGAGAATGGGATCCTGGAGGTTGAGGTCCCTGAGGGACTGCGGTCCCTCACACTAACACACCTCTTTGGCCCGGACTTCTCCTAGACGGGAGGCTGGCGTGGCCCGCGTCAGTCAAGCGGCTGGTCGTGTATTGCCCTAGCTCTGCTAGAAGGCTGCGGCTCATGGGTCAAACTTGAACAAAACCGTAGTGGCAGTGCGGGATTGTCTGGGTGTATATCCCCCCTGTAGCCCTGGTGCGCTCCCTTGCTGGATTTTCCGCTTGGACGCATCCCCTTGTTGGACTCCGTGGTGGGTGGGGAGCAGGGGGGATGAATTCATAAATTAATAACATGGCTTCAAACAAAAAAAAAACGACTTCACGGTGACGACTCTGACACGGATACGGACAGTGACATGGAGACGAGACAAAAAGCTTGTGCATCGGGGGTGGAAGGGGCCTGGCCTCGTTTTTTGGTTGTAGAGGGGGCGGATCCGGCTATGCCACTAGGCAAGCTGTCTCCGTTCGCCATCCATAAGGGGTTCCAGTCCGTTTGCACAACGGGTTTCAAGGACGTTAAAAAATTGAGATCTGGGGCCTACCTGGTGGAGTGCTCAACCAAAATGGCATCGGATTGTCTGCTGAAGAGGGATTCGACTGTCTTCGTTGATAGACAAATCAAAGTTTCTGTGCATGGACGGTTGAATTCCTCCAAGGGAGTCATCCGATGTCAGGATTTGATCGACATGTCAGAATTGGAAATCCGTGGTGAGCTCTCCAGCCAGGGGGTCACAGCAGTCCAGCGGGTCTTCGTCACCAAGGGATCCCAACGTATCCCCACCAACACACTTTTTGTGACCTTCGCTATGGCCAAATTGCCGGAGTCACTCAAGGTGGGGTACCTTAGGGTGAAGGTGACGCCGTTTGTACCATCACCGTTGCGATGCTACCGTTGCCAAAGGTTTGGTCACGGTAGCAAGACCTGTAAAAGCAAGGAAATATGTCGTGATTGTGGTAAAGAGAAACACGAAAACGAATGCAAAAATCCGATTTGCTGTGTGAATTGCGCCGGGAATCATTCTTCCAGCTCCAAAGACTGTCCTCAGTGGCAGTTGGAGCTGGAAATCCAAAAGGTGCGGGCCACTGAGAGTTGCTCCTTTGGCGACGCAAGGAAAAAAGTTCTTGCAAGTAGGCCGGTGCTTAAAGAGAGGTCCTTTGCGGCTGTGGCGGGTTCCACATCTCATGTGGAACCTAGCGCACACCCGACAGTGGACACTGCCATGAGTAAAATAACACAGGATTTTGGAAACGTTGTGCAAACGGATGGATGCTTTAGAAAAGATGCTCGTGTTGTTTGCCCAGAAGGGGGTTTCTCCAGCCCCACCGATTCCACTGGAGAACGTGCCGACGGGCACGTCAAAAACCGTCACTCCAAGCGCGCAGACGGCCGCGCCAAAAGCCGTCACTCCTGCCACGAAGGAGGTTATGCCTCATGCCACCGCACCAGCAACGACCGGTTTTAGCGACCGGGTAGTTGCTGGGGCGACTAAAATCCTAATTACCCAGCAGAAGAGCGTCAGAGGAGGAGAGGGAAAGATTGGCAGGGGTGAAGGGGAGAGGGAAGATATAAAATCTGGTGCTGGGGAGAAGGGGAGGAAGTCCGCTGGCAGTTCGGGTTCCGGGGCTTTGACAAAAAATCAAAGGCCCGGACCCCTTTCTTCCAAGCCCCATCAGCCTCTCGAAACGGAGAACCGTTTCGGGGGGTTGATGGAACATGAAGAGATGGACGAGGGTCCAAAGATACAGAGACGTAATTGTGCTCTCGGAGATGAAAATTTTAGCATTCTTTTACTTCATTTTTATGTCCATTTTACAATGGAACATCCGAGGGATAAGGGCAAATTATGAGGAGCTCTGCTGTCTGCTGACAGAGCATCGACCTGAAGTGTTGGCCCTTCAGGAAACTCTCCTGTCAGGAAAACATCCTATAGATATTACTGGTTATTCCTCTCTAGACTGTTTATCTTCTAGAGGCGTTTCACTCTTTATTCATAGAAATGTCCCATTTAATCCAATTTTACTTAATACAAGTTTACCAGCAGTTGCAGCTAGAGTATCTCTTTTTAAATCCCTCACAGTCTGTTCTCTATATTTGACACCATCAATAAATGTAACTAAAAGTGAACTTGAGAATTTGGTCCAACAGTTACCTCCCCCTTTTTTGTTGTTGGGAGATTTTAATGGACGCTCTCCCCTGTGGGGTAGTGATCGTACCGATTCTCAGGGTAAAATAATTGAAGACATTTTAGACTCGTTAAACCTAGTAACTTTGAACGAGGGTGCTCCAACTTTTTCCTGTTCTAGAACTGCTTCTTTGTCCCACATTGATATATCGATCTGTGATCCCTCCTTACTTTTGGATTTTAAATGGACAGTTTTAGAAGATCTCCATGGCAGCGACCATTTCCCGGTTTTATTAAAACATGATTCAGATAACCTTGAGCAAACTCATGGCAGGTGGAAACTGAAACAAGCTAACTGGAGTCTGTTTTCTAACCTGTCTGAGGCCCAGCTACGTGCTAAGAAACAGGAATTTTCAAATGCCTTAGATCCAATACAGCTTTATACTGACATAGTTATTAACAGTGCCAAGGAGTCCATTCCGCAAACTTCGTCAAACCCTCACACACTTAAAAAACCCTGGTTTGACGATGAATGTAGAAAACTTCAGCAAGCTCGTAAAAAAGCTTTAAGAACTATGTTTTTACACCCAAGCACTGAAAATAAACAAAACCACCAACGTTTGCGAGCGCAATGCCGACAGCTCTTCAAAAGAAAGAGAAAGGAATCGTGGAGAGGTTTCTGCTCCACGCTTAATTCAAAAGCGAAACTGTCGAAGGTGTGGAAAGTAGTCCGCAAACTCAAAAATAGAAGTAACAAACAGGTGAGCCCATGCCTTACTGTGCAGGGTGACGTAATCGGAGATAAAAAATTAGTAGCTGATCTTTTAGCTTCTTCTTTTGCTGCAAATTCTTCCTCTGAAAATTATTCTGTCCCTTTTCAAACAGTTAAAACCCGTAAAGAAAAACAACAGTTACATTTTACCTCCGATAATTCTGAAGATTACAACATTCCGTTTTCATTAGTCGAACTTGATGATGCAATTAACAAAAGTGCAGATTCAGCAGTTGGACCGGATGATGTACATTATCAATTTCTCAGACATTTAACAAGGTACTCACGGTCTCAACTGCTGGACATCTTCAATCAGCTCTGGATCACTGGCACCTTTCCTCCCTCCTGGAGAAAGGCCATTATTGTACCCATCCCTAAACCTGGCAAAGACCATACTAACCCGACAAACTGTAGACCAATAGCCTTAACGTCTTGCTTATGCAAGACACTGGAAAGAATGGTTTATTCTCGTTTACTGTGGTATCTCGAAACCAATAATATCTTATCCAACACTCAGTGTGGCTTTCGAAGTGGTCGAAGTACTGTTGACCACCTGGTGCGACTGGAAACTTTTATCCGTAATGCGTTCGTCCAGGGTGAACATGTCGTTGCCATCATGTTTGATTTGGAAAAAGCCTATGATACCACATGGAAATATGGCATTCTTTCAGATTTACAAGAAATGGGTTTGAAGGGACATTTACCTCTGTTTATATCCAATTTTCTAACAGACAGAATTTTTCAGGTTAAGGTTGGGGGATCCTTGTCAGATACGAGAGAACAGGAGATGGGAGTGCCTCAGGGTAGCATCTTGTCTCCCTTGCTGTTTAATATTAAAATAAAAATAACATTGTTCGTTCCGTTAAACGGGGAATTGACAATTCTTTATTTGTCGACGATTTTGCATTGGTAGCCAAAGGTAAAACTTTGGCATCTGCAGAACGTCAGCTACAGTTATGTGTCAAGGCCGTTGAAGACTGGGTTTTACAAAATGGTTTTAAATTTTCTGAAGCAAAAACTGAATGTATTCACTTTTCCCAGCACCGGGGAATTATTCAAGACCCTACTATTCTCCTCAATAAAACTCCAATAAAGGCGGTCAAACAAGTCAAATTTTTGGGTGTTATTTTTGATCAAAAGTTATCTTTCATTCCTCATCTGAAAATTTTGAA
>CM072515.1:47591533-47644968 GCA_036898135.1 Oncomelania hupensis | reverse complement strand
TGGAGTTGTTCCTTCTTTTCCTTCTGGTGAGGCTGAAAGTCCTTTGCCTTTTGAAGGAGTTGAAGATCTTTCTTTCTCTTTTGAAGGCGAAGGACCTTGTTTTCTTGTGGAAGGTGTCAAAGGTCTTTCTTGTTCTTTTGAAGACTTAAAGATTACTTTCTCTCTCTCTTTCAATGGTGTAGAGTTTATTCCCTTTTCTCTTGGACCTGCTGATATCTCTTTCTTTGAAGTTTTAGCCATATCTTTCCTTTGCACCGATTTGGAAAATTTGGATGGAACTGTATATTCTTCTTCTTTAGGACCCTTGGACGTTGAGCCATTCTGAGCACACTTTGGTGATGTAGAGGTTACATCATGGCATACAACTGCGAGGTTGTGAAGCAAGTCTGTTCCTGAAGTGTGGTCTTTTGCATTATCAGCGTTGAAAGCAGACTGGATTGGAACAGAAGACTTTTTAGCAAGGGGACAATCTGCAACATCATAACTTTCAGTGTCACTGCCCATTCCAGAAGTTTGAAAGTTGTTAGCATAACATGTTTGCCTTGAAGCTGCAGGAGAAGACTTTCTACCAGAAACAACAGTCTGGGCTCTTCTACAGGCAGTCATTTGACCAGAAACTAACTTTTTGCCAGAAGCAGACCGCTTGCCAGAAACAAAGCGTTTTTTGCTTTCTTTACTCTTTTCCTTCAGAGTGTGTCTTTCTGTGTCATCCTCCTTCTCATCACAATGTTCAGATTCATGTTCTTTTGCCACTGTTTTGCTACAAACATCCTTACCACTTTGCTTGCATTTAGCAGCCTCGGAGGCCAATTTTGTTGCAACATAATTTTTAGGACGTTCGCTTCTAATTTCTTCATCTTCCTCAACTTCCACCTCTATATCGTCTTCTAACTCCTTTTCATCTTCTAAATATTTTTCTTCATCATTGTTTTTTTCTTTTTCATCAACGTCTGACTCTGATTCTGTGTAGATTTCCTCATCATCTGAAAGAGTTTTCTTTGTCTTTCGTAGTTTTGTTCTTTGCTTTTTGGGTGACGTCTGTTTAGTTGCTGTCTTTCCTGCAATTGTCCTTTGTGCTGCTGTCCTCTTTGCTTGACACTCGGAAGTGACAACAGTTTGTTCAGCGACAGCGCTCTTCCTAGGCCTCAGCACGCGAGGACTGAAATTCTCTTCTCGCTTGCTGGCATTACTGCTGTTTCTAGATCTCGGCCTAGAAACTGCTGCCGATGACCTGGTGGCACTACCGTCTTCTTCTTTTTCACATTCTGCGCCTTTTCCTTTCTTTCCCGTTTGCCTCTTTCCTTTCTTGTTTGCCATTCCCGTCTCATCTACCTGTACAATCTCCACTGACTGGCTTTTTTCTCCAACGGCCGTCTGCGTTTTCTGCAGGCATTCATTTTGATGGCAGATACTTTCTCTTCCAGACAATGAAGCCTGCTGACAAATTTCAACACTTATCTGCCGTGGTAAAGCAGACGATGAAAAATCTGCGGATGCTCTTTTCTTGGGAATGAAAGCCTTTCTAGGATGCATGTTCTTGTCAGGGCTGGGGTTAGGAGTCTTGCTGGGGGATGCGTGGGCAATGAGGTTGCTGCTCTTGGTTGGAGAGGTGGACAGATGGTTGAGAAGGGTGGTATCGGAAGTCAAATCAGGAAGCGTTAGCAGTCCAGTTTCAATCTGGTGGGCCAAAAAATGCTGCACATTCATAGGGAGGATGTTAGAAATAGCGGTGTGTTGTGCCATTTCATCACCTCCTACTCCTGCTCCTGAACTGATAAACATGTCCCCTGGGGACGACAGACCTTCTCTGTGACCAAAAACACGCTGTCTGGCTTTTTCTTTGGCAGAAGTATCCACACTCTCCCCGCTACTGCCTGACACTTGCTGCTCTCCCTCCACAGACTTATTCCCCGCAAATGTTGATGTATTCCTTTGAATTGACGAAGATTTCCCTTGAACTGAGGAGAGGTTCCCATGATTCAGTGCACTGCTAGCATGTGGGTGATTTGAACCCCTGGATACAGAGAACCCACCAGCGGCTGTAGTTATAGGTACTGACTGACCGGAGACGACAAAGCCACTTCCACTGTCTGATGTTAATAGTGGGGCAGAAACGTGAGGTGAAGAATGGTCTATGATGCCAACCACCCTGAAGTTGTCCAGCCCGCTACTGCCGGAAGACAATGAGTGGTTAGAATCTGGCTGGTGAGCAAAGGAGTGGTGTGAAGCTTCGTCAAAGACAAACCTGGAACAAAGCAATAGAAAATAGCAAATGACTGTCATAAAATTGTTAGCCTCAAAAACAACAATAATAAAACTGCAACATGGTGAACACAATGTAACAGCAGCTTCCAATAACACACTGCAGAGAATATTGTAAGATTTTTCAATTTCAAGCACAAACACCAAATGTGAGAAAATAATGTGAATTTGTTCAGATAAAAATAATGTAACATTCACAAATATTTTTTAGACTATAATTGTGATAGCATAATCCATGCCTACAAAGAGGGTTAAAGCCCACTGCCGTAGTTCAATTGGTACAAGTACAAGTACAAGTTTATTGCTTTAGGTCCAGCGGACTCTTCCGAGCCAAATCAGGACCAGAGAGACGTTATCTTAAAATATTATAAAATGATTCAAATCTTAAAAAACAAACCTGTTACTCTTAAATACTCAAACAAACTTTCACACGACACCTCCTTAAGAGTCTTCTTTAAAACTGATGTATTAAAAATATAATCTCTTTCTTCAATCAAATCACTAAATTCAGTCCTATCAATAAAATCCAAACTAAACAAAACATGTCGATATGATTTATATGCGATAAAACAAACCAACATCATGTAAAAATTGAAACAGATGTTGACCATTACATACTTAAAAAATCTCTTTGAAAGGTATTGAACCAAAATATGTTTCTCTTTCCTCAATCAGATCAGCACACTCAGACATGAAATGGCGAACGGAAAAAGATTTATCACATGCAAAGCACCATGGAGTTCAATTGGTAGAGCGTTCACTTGGCATACAGATGACCAAAGTTCGAATCCTGTGGTGGGCGGAATAAAAAGTGGCAATTTTTCACTGTCCATTTTGGCAGAATGATTGCTCTGATGTTTTAGTGTAGATTTATGTCCCTATCCCATGTTCCTTTGAATGATTATTCCCGTCTGCCATCTCACCAATGGTGGGTGTAGACATTAAACCTCAATGTTCATTCAGGGTTTTATGGAAGCAGAATGATAAACAGCAAAATCATAGTAGAATTTTGGAAAGAATCAATGGACCTCCTAGTGTAGATGTTAAACCTTAATATTGATTCAGGGTTATGGAAGCAGATTAATAAACAGCATAATGATAGTAGAACTTTGGAAAGAATCAATGGACCTCCTAGATCCCTGATGCCAACAGATTACATTACAATCCAGCCACATAAAGCCGATTTCGCAACAGACTATTAATTGTGTACTGTGGACACCAGTTGATCATGCATTTTAATAGGTAGAGGAGACCAGAGATCATACCTGTCAAGTGCTACGGATTTTTGCGTAGCGCTACACATTTTAAACATTTTCCCATTGCTACGGCGTATCACAAAGCTGCTACGCAATTTTTCAAAAGTGACGATAATATTTCTTAACCAAGGGGGTTTTTGCGCGAAAGTAGTCTGTTCCGGTCGAGTCCGGTTTAAAGACACTTAGTAAAAGCACCGCACTTCCGCAACCTGTGTTCGTTCATAACTTCAGTCTACGACCAGTCTTTGTGAGGGAGAGACAGACGGAGTTGAACAAAGAAAATGGCAAAGTCTCCACCTAAAAAACTCAAACGACCAGGAAGGCACATGCCTGAATGGAAAACCGATAAGGATTTTGAAGGCCTAGTGGAGAAGTCAAAAGAAAGTGAAGAGTTTACATTCTGTAAAGCCCTTCCAGAAAGATGTGCGTGTCACAAGACCTTTTTTTTTTTTAAATTGGTCTAATTAATGATGACATTTTTGCAAAGTAGTGGGTTTAATTATAAATATGCTTAAACATTCATTTGTCAGCTTAGACTGGGATTTATTTAGGCCTAAAAACTTTACTTAAGTACTATCTGTAGTAAGCCTATTATCAATATTATTTAATTTTTTTTTTTTTTTTTTTTTTTTTTTGCATTTTCACTTTTATTTTGAAAAACGTACATAAAAATGTTTATAATGATAATGGTAATACTAGCTAAAGTGGTGTGCATTAACAAGATTTTACAATAAATTTGTAAACACATTGGATGTGTGTGTTTATATTGGATGCAGAAGTTTCCAGTTTTGTTGCGAATCGCGTGATTCACAGTTAGTGCTACACCAAACCTCCATTTGCTATGGGTTTTCTGTTAAATTGCTACACCACAACCTGAAAACCCCTTGACAGGTATGAGAGATAGCTAATCATGTAGACTATAGCTGTGGTAACCCTTGACCAGTTTAGTCCTACTTCAAATCTACAGTTAAAATTGCAAATCCCCTCAACAACTATACTGTAGGAGCCAGAATGATCAAGGCATTGATCGTGGGCCCTCAACATCAAGAAGATGAAGATCTCTGATTACTGAAAGCTTAATGAACTACATCAATAACAGATATGCACACATACATGTTTCTTTGAACTAAAATTACTGCACGCAAAGAGTGAGGAAAAATTATTGAAAAGACAGACAAAACAGCTTACTGTCCAGAGATAACAGAAGGAATATCAAAGGCTTCGTCATGGGAGTTGGGTGTGATGATGGAGAAGCCGGCCAGAAGATGATGAGCTGAATGTTCCACAGTTTCTTTTCCTGACTCGCCTGCCAGGCTGCTTGCAAGCTGCCCCTGCACTTGAACCACTGCAGAGTTATGACCAGGTGGAGCAATTGGCGAATTATGATGGTACTGAGCTATCTGAGAGTCTTGATGGTGCTGAGAAATCGGAGAGTTAGGATGGAGTTGAGCTATTGGAGAGTTAGGATGGAGTTGAGCGTTTGGAAAGTTATCACCATGCGGAGCAATCGGAGAGTTTTGAGCAAGTGGGGATCGTTGAGCATTTGGTGAACTAGTAAGTTCTGATAATTTTGGCACTGCTGGAAAGGACCTCACAGAATGCTGAGATTCTGATGCTTCTGCAGCTTCTACGTGATTACAAATGGTGGGAAGCTCCTCTCCACCACAGAAAGTCGCTTGTACATCAGCTTGCACTGTGAATGTTGTTACTTCTCCGACCAACTGAGCAGCAACCCCAGTATTATTAACATGCACTGGGTGACTCACTGGCGGTGATGCTAAGGGTGAATTCTCCAAGTCTGACTGAATGCTCTCCAGCCTGGCAAGGCCGCGAGGGGTGGTAGCACTGTGATGGGAGTACGGAGAAAACACTCCAGAGAAAGATGACTCAGAATGTCTGGAAATCTCTTCCAGGACTTCCTCAGGTATTGGGTCGTTCAAAAGGCGCTGTTTGCGAGGGCTGAAGAAGCGCTTGGTTGGAGTTTTGTGAGGGCTGTACAATGGAAACTTCTCTGGGCTCTTCCCAGGTGTGCCTCTTATTGACTTTGAAGGAGTTTTGGGTAACTGCAATGGAGTTTTGGATGACTTTGAGGGAGTTTTGGGTGACTGTAAGGGAGTTTGGGATGACATTCTGTCTGGTCTTGTTGGAGTAGTGGGGTACTGACACTCAACAGATGTTCTTCTTGATCCTAGCTCTTGACTACCATTATTTCTCTCTGTTTCAAGGTCCAGACTTTCACCAGACTTTGTTGGTGTGCTAAGAGTTCTAGATGTTCTGGGATCCTGACTACTGATAGTTTTTGTTGCTGTAGTTGGATTTTCATCGCCATCAGATTTCCTCGTCCTTGTTGAAAACTCACCCTCTCCCGGTTTTATTACTTTTGTGAATATCCTGGATGATGATGAAGGTGAATACCGATGCCTACTAGACTTAGCAGATTTTCTTCTTAGTCTGGAGTCCTGTTGTCTGCCAGATCTTTTCGGTAGTGTTGTGTTTTGTTTTTTGCCAGCTTTGTTCACTATTGACGTTGTTGGCTCTTTGCATCCATCTACCTTATTTGGGTTGTGGGGTTGAGATTGGGTCACTGAATGTGATGAAGTGGAGCCAGCAGATACAGCAGGTGTTCTAGGAGACTGACCACTCTGACTCTGAATTATATTCTGACGCAACTTCAAAAGCAAAGCAGCCAAACCAACAATCTCCTCTGCATCTACACTCGAGTCAGAAGACTGTTCGCATTGCTCTGATCTAGAATCTTGTTTAGATTTTGGTGACTCTATCAGTCTTGGTGAACAGACAGCTTTTTCAGAAGGTGACTGTTTGTTAGTCTTACGAACCTTGTGACTGCCTCCCAGCCTTTTCACTTTGACAGACTTCTTTTTTTTCATCTCTGCCTTAGATATTGAAAAAGCTCTTGCAGAATCAGAAAGTTGTGGTACACTGGCTGTTTCGGAGGTGAATGCTGGCACTAAATTCAATGAAGAAATAGGAGATGTTGCAGAATTCTCAGAAACATAAACTATCACAGATTTTCGAGACCCTGAGGACATTCTGGAAGACACTGTGGTACTGCCACTGGAAGAGGTGGGTATGGAAGACTGATTTTGTAATGTGGAAACAGTTTCAGCACTAGAGCCACACTGTTCCTGTGACTGAGGTAGCCTGCCTACAGCAGAATTTTGTGATACTGATACACCAGTGTCTGAACTAGTCTGAGTTGAAATCACAGTGTTATTTACACAAGTTACTACACTAGGTTCAGCCACATTTGCCGTCTGCTGATCGGATACTGTTTCTGGGTCAGACGGATGCAGGGAAGAAGACAATTTTTGTGAGTCTCTAGATGCTACACCTGTGTCTGTTTCAACCATTTGTGACACCATGTCATCAGTCTGAGACACAATTTGCACAGTTTGGGACACAGTTTGTGATACAATTTCACTACCATGTGTCCCCAAATCTCTAACTTCAGGAACACTATCATGGTCTAATACACAAGATGACAGTTCTGTTTCACCGGGTTGCTCACAACATTCTTCTGTTGTCTCTGCAAGTAAGCTTTCCTTATCTAATTCTTTCTCAGTTAACAAAGTTTGTCCCTGGTCTAAATCCGAGTGTCTCTGAGTTGTCCTTTCTTTCTCAATAGATACTGTCCTTCCCTCATCTAAATGTAAGCAACTCTCAACTGTTCTTTCTTCCTCAGATAGTACTGTTTGCTGATCATCAAAATCTCCTCTTTGACCCCTGCTAGTTTCTGCGCTATTTTCATAAAGAGATAATAGTGCATCACCTCGCTCAGTAGATGAGCGTCTTTGTGAACAAGACCTATTTCCTTCATCCTTACCACAGACATCTGTTCTTTCTCTGCTAGCAGCATCTCCTCTTCTAGAATGTTCTACAGAGACCAGCTCTGTATGTTCCGACGCTTGCTGATTTTCCGATGATACTGTATGGAATAGACTATTCTGGCTGGAGTCAGAGTCTGGCGAGAATGAGTTTGTAAGTACTGAATCTTCAGAATCTGAGTCTGAGTGCACTGAAACTCGAGAATTTGAATCACTACATCCTGAAACAAAAGAGTTTGAATCACTACAAACTAAGTTCTGAGAGTTTGAGTTTTTACATTCCAATTCTTGAGAGTATGGGACTGTATGTACTGACTCTTGAGAATTTGAGTCTCTATGTTCTGAATCTTGAGAATGTGAGTCTCCGTGTACAGAATTTTGCGAGTTTGAATCTTTTTTTTGACTACAAGAGTTTGTGCGTACTACTCCTTGAGACAAGTCACAAAATGTGGCAATGTCAGGTGAAGGGTCACTACTACTAGCTGCTGGTGGTGGTGATGATTTTGGTAATTGTGACGATTCATTATGTACAGGATTCAATACACCTGTATCTTCCTCTACTGCTGCTAATTCTAATCTTAATGCATCCAGATGCTCAGTAGAATCGTTTGCGCCAGAATATCCCTCTAAAACTGCCGAAGATGACGACATGGTTGGGAAATTTGGTGTTGCATGGTGCACAGATTCATTGTTTATGCTCAGATGTTCCTCTGAATCCGCTGTTGATGAAGAATTTATTGGAAAACTCAATGGGACATGCTGTTTGTGTCCTTCTGAAATTGCTGTACATGATGTAGTTGGAACACTTGGTGCTGTGTATCGCACAGATTCACCAGCATGCTCCACAGAAACTGTGGATGTTGCGGGAAATCTAGACATACTGTTCATATCAATCAGAACCGTAGAGAAAGTCAGCGACTGGGAGTAGGAGTGAGGTGGTGATGTAGGGTGATGTGTGGAAGGTTCCTGGAGAATGTCGGAATGTTCCTGAGTAGAAGCAGCAGTGATGATTGTAGGAGGACTCAGTCTGGTAGCAAGGAAATTGGGGAGTGAGTGAGGGTCATCAACAGGTGGAGGGGTGTGGAGGTCAGCATGGGTCTCTGAAAAGACAAAATGGTCACATTCATCTTTCCGGTAACACAATAAATTATGTAACAACCTACTGAAAGGCAGAGCTATGTTCCATGAATTACAGTCAAGACTGTTGCCACAGGCTTTGCTTTCATCAGTGGCTCTCCTATAATAAGTGAAGGAAAATATATTCCAGAGAGACAATCACCTATACCATGAAATCAGCATGACACTGTCAATTTTTATAGGAAATATTCATTAAGACATTGTTATCAATTCCCTTTCTAATGCCCTCTGCCTGATTTTATACATTGTTATTCTGCCAACACACATCACTAAATATTTTCAAGGTAAACTGTGACCTTACCATTATCTTCTGTGATTGGTATGCTTCTTGGTCCAAACTCATGCCGACATAATGCAGTCCCATCTGAAAATAACAATGATGCATTTTTACGTTTCTAAACAATAAATGATAAAACAATATACAGGCGATGTATCATTTACAATCAAATTCACAATGCTCTTCATTGCGGTAGCACTCTTGAATAAGACCAAGGAAGCTAAATCAGTTACCTGTGCCAAATACTTTGAACATTTTCTGAAGGTCTGGATCATTGAGCATGGTGTTGATCATGTTGTCTGTGGCATCCTGAGGCAAGTTGCGAAGATCCTAAAATCATCAAGAAGCCCATCAATACAAAATAAATACACAAAATAAACAGGAACATTTCCATCAGTTCTGTCAATACTTAACAATAATAATAATGTTTACATAGCACAAAACCAGATACAAAGTCCACTCAAAGGGCTTTTCCCATCCATTCATCAGAACTAACAACAGCTACCACAAACACACAACAAATATGCCCATAAGAAAACAAATGAAATAAACAAAACTGTATGAACCATGACAAAGCAAGTTAAACATGTAATCTTTCATTGCAGAAAGTACCGTATTCAGAACAGCGTCCAAGGTGTCATCATTGTGGCTTAACATGCTTTCCCCTCTGCCTTGTACATCGCTTGAAGCCACACATTCTTCGCCTTCCCTCCAATCACAAGCTTCCTCTCTTGCTGTGGCTGTACATGGAGGAGGGTTATGTGACCTCTGAGTGGTGGAGGCAGTGTAGAGACTCTTGTTGATTTTGTCTACCAGTGTGGTGACAAAACGATCGGTGGTGAGAATCCTGTCAAGCTGCCGCTGTAACATAAACACTCATGCTATACTATACAATGGGATTAGAAGGAATGATCCATACGTTATTTTTACTTGTATTGTTGGTAGTACAGAGGTACTGACAGCACTCACTTGGTTGTTAAATCCGAATAAAAATTCTCTTCTCCCTAAACCACATAGTTGGCAACTTTCTCCCTACCGTCTAATGCCTCCACTCATTCTATTCTCCCTTTCAGCTTTGTTACGTTGGAGACGTGTGCGATAGTAGGCTTGCGTGTGTGAAGCGCGCGATAGATCAGATCGTTTTATTTTGCTAAGCATGCAGTAATAGAGTGTATTTATCTTTGATTTGATTTTGCGTTGTTGTTAGAAGAAGCTTTGTATAACGTTGGTAATTTTAGTTGGTCGATATTATTTGAGAATTTTCTAGAGCTGGTTGTTTACTATCGATCGAAGCGTATGGATAATTCTAGTGGTAACTATAGAAGCTTCCATTCCAAATAAGGTTGTACGACGTGAGACAGTGATGATGAAATTACTTCTGATTGGTTGTGGTGTTTCATGTGGGGTATTCTCGCCTCTTCTGGAGTATGTAGAGACTATATAAGTGCCGCACTGTTTCAAAATAAGAGAGAGTTGAAAGTAGAGAGAGCTGTTAGTTGAGAAAGTTGTAAAAAAGTGGAAAGTTGATAGTTTAGAATTGTAGAGTGGAAAAAGCGATTGAGCGATTGTATGCAGTTGTTGATGTGTGCTGAATAAAAGTGGAGAACTTCATACGTCGACTCCTGCCTTGTTGATGATTGAACGGGTTGCGTGGATAAACGAATCTGAGTTACACCTATCAGGATTTCAAGCATCAGGGCTGAATCAACTACTGATAGAAAAACAACATCGAGTGTAACAAGCTTTCATAGAATCGCAAACTGTGTTCTGTTCCGTTGTATTCAAAGTTGCTTAGTGACAAGTGAGAAATGCTGGGAGTGAGTAACTTTGCTACAGTTACTAGCCCAGCTAAAATGAAAAGTTTTCAGCACTCTGTACTGTAGTAGCAGTAATTGTATCTTTCTCAGAAGCTGAAGATGTAGCATTACATGAAAATAACGTTAAAATAAAGGTGGCGATGAAAAGAAACAGTGTAACAGTTTCATTCAAAAGTACAATACCTCATTTCCAGTGGCACTGGACGAAACCCCTTGTGCTGCTTGGTCACTTCGTCTTCTTGGTGGCTTTCTGCAGTACAGGAAAACAATGGTAACACAACTGTTAAGGTGTGAAAACTGTCTTTCATGTGTAAAATGTAGCTCTCACAAGCAGTGACATACCAGGCTGCAGAACAACTTTGAAAAATCTCTGATGTTTGGCCGGGTTCTAGGGGCCGTCTAGGCCCCTTTGGGGTCCAGGGGCAAAGCCCTGGTTAGGAATTCAGGAAAAGAGAAATGGCATTTTTTAAAGGCCATTTTGTTGTATTTCCTGGATGTTTTTTTTTTTGTTTGTTGTAGTATGAACAGGTAAAAAAAAAAGTGCAAATTGCCTTTCCATTTGTTCTAGAGGTTGCTTTCACTAAATGTCTCGCCACGATTGACAATTCTAGAAGCACACGACATTTTGAAAAAAATTTAATGAAGCGTGTTCATCACAGAAGAAGCGGCTTAGTCTAACGCACAAAATTTCAATCACAGTTCTACAATGTCTCTATTGATGTTCACAGACTTAGCGCATAGACTACAAACTCAGAGAATAGCATACGCGGGCGGCGCCCCTTTCTTTCAGTAGGTCAACAATACGTGCGAAATGTACAGCATAAGAGGCGCCCTCTAAAGTTGTAGCCTATAACAGTGAAGCAGAATTAGCGGGCGGCGCACCTCTCTGTCAATAAGACGACATGAAAATGTGGATCGGTATTCGGGAAAAAAAAAATTCTCAGAACTTTTTCTTTCGGAAATTTTTTTTTCTCGGATTTTTTAAATATTTTTACTCTGAAAATCGCGGATCTACGGAGAGTTCTGCAGCCTGCATACACAAAATCTGAAAATGGTAAATTCAAACGATGCAACAGTTTGCAGAGCATCTTCAACTAATAAAACTGAAAGAGAATACAAGTATGTGTCCATTGCAGATCATTAAGACTGATCGCACAAAAACTGGGATTGTGGGTTTTAATTTCTCGTGTGCCTTTGCACACAGGCATATCGCAACATGGTGTCCAGTCATGACACTTTGTATTCACGGTCAAAAGTATGAATAATCAACAACATTTTGAACTGAATAAGCATTACCCTTTAATACCTAAAGAATAGTTCTCTAATCCACCACTGAGTTTTACCATAATTTAAGATCACAAAAATAACATTAGGATGAGTAGAAAATAAAACAACTTACTTTCTTTTGGCTGCTCCCAGCCTGGTAATGGAGGTAGTGTCAACATGAACAGTGTGTGAAGATATCGTTGAATCTCCATCTGACAAGACAATGCTGGGAGTGGTAAGAGCCACTGATGATACAGGCTGTCCTGGCTTTGAGAACACTACCTGAGCCACTGACGATACAGGTTGTCCTGGCTTTGTAAACACTACCTGTCCTGTACTGCAGTACAAAACACAATCAGATTAAAATAAAACACCCTCGGAGGTCGGAAATGACAACAAATGTTTATATAAATTATAATACTGACCAAGGTTGACAGAACAAGCAAACTGCATTGAACAAACTGCAATGAATAAGTCAAGTCAACAAATGGTTTTTACCCACAATGGAGAATTCATACTGCACACTGCATCTCAGCCAATAAAAAAATAAGATTAAAAACAGGAAAAAAAAAACTAAAAAAACAAATAGAATAATACATAAAATCATTATCACACACAATCTCTTCCAGTTCTTTTTTTACTACTAGTACTAACGCAAATACACCCACTTAACAAATTTACAGTTAATTTTATTCGGTTGACAGAACCATTCATTATCATATTATGCACAGACAATTAAGATAACTTTCCATTTATTATAATGATTTGAGCCGGAGGGTATGAACATACTAGTATTGAAGCTAGTTAAATATGGATGGTTTATGTTTATGTAAGTTATTTTCATTAAAAAAATCATTCTTAATTAATCTTATTCATATTACATGACGCACATGCTAAAATTCTATCACTACGAACAATCCCATCATAGGCCAGCTGTTTTCATCATAGAAAGCAGTTATGATAATCAAGGGAAGTAATTGTAGTCATAACACAAAACTAGCACATGTAATGTATAATAATAATGACTGTTTCTGCCTGAGCTCAGAGTACTGCAGGCGACTGATTTGAACTAAGGGTTTTGTGTTGTTGTTGTTTTTTGTCACGAAAATTTCTTGCCAGTCGGGTTTTATCTACTCCTTTGCCCTAGCCTTTTATGCTGTGTATATTTTGTCATCACCGTATTCAAATAATTGCACCAGCCCTTTTTAGTAGACAAATTTTTCGTAAAGTGAATGCTGTTGGGTTAGAGATTTTTCTGGTTGTAAGAAGTGGTTATTCCTATTTTGGTTTGAATCAATTAGAAGATAGAAATTGAAGATTTAAAGATATATATTTATTTTTTGTGAACTTTTCAGCAGTCTGTTTTTGTTAGTTGATGGGAGAAGTCATCTCTCTGCTACATAGTCTGCAGTAGTTCAGTGAGCTGTTTCCTCGATGTCAGATTTTCATTTTGAACTTTAGCAATGATTGAACCTTCAAGATTCAAGAATACTTTATTATCTCGACAGAGAAATTATGACATACAATTGCTGATCGGTATAAAACATTAAAACAATACATACATAGATGAAACAAGTACACAGTAGTCTACATCTATAGTAAATTTCCAGTATTAAAAGACATCTCAAACATCAAAATCATATATACAAAAATATTACTTAGTGCTTATTTAAAAACTCAATAGATTTTGGGATAAAACTGTTTTTCGTTCTTACAAGAGAACATTTAGACACACGCAGTCTGCGACCAGAGGGCAACATTTCATAATACTTTGCTAAAACATGCGAAGTGTCTTTCATAACCACTCCCGCCTTCCTCACCACACGGTATTCATGCAGTTTCTCTCAAACTGTTTTGTCTTTTACCCGTCACTCTCGCACACACTCACCAATCTGTCAAGCACCCTCTTGTTCTATACACTTAGCCCTCCAAACCAGCAGATAAAACCATAAGTCAAAACTGATTTAATAAAACAGCGATAAAAAGAGGAAAGAATGGGTCAGCTGATGTTCAAAGAACGGAGTTTCTGAAGGCAGTACAGTTGAGGTCGGCATTTCTTTTCTATCGCAGCTGTGTTTTGGTCAAAGGACAGTTTGTTGTCGAGAATCGTCCCCAAGTATTTGTAATTTGTCACTCTCTCCACTTTCGCACCGTCTATGTACAGTTTGGGGATGGAGGCGGGGTCTCATCGGAAGTTGATCGTCATTTCTTGTCTTCGTCATGTTACGGTCAAGAAAGTTGTCTTTGCACCATGTGCAGAAGAGGTTGACTTGTTGAAAGTAGACAATGTCAGAATTGGAAAGGTCTTCGAGAGCGGTGTCGTCGGAGTATTTGATGAGAGGTGAGCCAGTACAGTCATTAATGTAGAGGGTGAACAGAATCGGTGACAGAACAGTACCTTGAGGAGAGCCAGTAGAAGTTTTTAGGGTGCCCGAGAGAGAGTTTTGAAAGGAAACGGCTTGAGTTCTATTGGTGAGAAAACTGGTGATCCACAGAATTAGTTTAGGGTCGACATGGAGCTCCAGGAGCTTCATTGCCATCAGGTGAGGTTGAATAGTGTTAAATGCAGAAGAAAAATCAATGAAATCAAAGAACGAACGAGCCAGCTTTTTCTAGGTGATTGTATGCATTGTTGAGTAGGGTCAGTGTTGCGTCGTCAGTGGATCTGTTTTGCTTGTATGCGAATTGGTGTGGGTCAAGTTGATGCTGTGTTTGCTGCTTAAGATGGCCCAGAACGATTCGCTCAAAGCATTTAAAGACGATAGGAGTCAGAGCAACAGGTCGGTAATCGTTGAGTTCAGGAGGGCTTTTAGACTTGGGAACAGGACAGATTGTAGAAGACTTCCAGAGAGGGACAGTGCAGGAGCGAAGAGACCAGGAAAAGAGCAGAGCAAAGACAGAGGAAAGTTGAGAGGCACAGGAGTCCACCTATTTGGTCAGGGCCAACAGCTTTGCGGATTTCTGAACAGCGACTTGACTGCACTGCCCTCGATCTCCAAGCCCGCCGAAGCACCCCCCTCCCCAATCCTACCCTCCAAATCCAAAATGACACTGGTCAGATCTGATTGAAGGTCATTACGCTCAAATCTGCAATAAAATTCAATTTCATTGAGTTTGTTACAAAGAGTGTATGAACAATAAGAAGCGGCACTCTTTAATTAGACCTATGTGGAGGCTATCCGATTAAATAGACAATAAACCAGTGAAATTAAATGGAATTTGGGTTTCACACTTTTTTTCCTCCTATGACTCCGTAATATAAACTATTGGGCAAGTACTAGTGTTTTATTTTCATGTTTGTGTGTGTCTTGCTCAAATGCAGTGCATACTATTTTCATACAAGAGCCTCTAAATTCTAATAGAACGTTTTTTTGCGACCGACATTAAAAAAGTGTCCAGAAAACAAAAATCCTAATTCTGGTGCACACCACAGCAAAGGTTACATTTTCACATCTTTGCACACTACGATGCCATTGTGGAAAAACTGCCTTTTCTCCGTGTACAAAATCTCTTGTATTTAAATGAAATGCTTTATTCCAACAAGGAACTAAGCAATTGTTTCCGAAATGACATCGATAGTGATCTGCGTGTGCAATAGACCATCAACAACAACAACAGCACACACAAAATAGCAGCTGAGACTGACAGGACAGTTCAGTGTTCTGGAAACAGACAGAAGTACATGTCTTACATACTTCCAAAAAAAAAATTGTTCATTGTTGTATAATAATAATAATAATACATGAATTTATATAGGTATAGCGCACATATCTCACACAAACGAGTGATTCAAGGCGCATTCTCCCGCATTCATACATCAAATCAATTTAAACATACACATATATATATATACACACACATACATACACACACATATATACATACATACACACATATATACATACATACACACATATATATACACATATATATATATATATATACAGGGATCAGTTTACTAGCGCGCCCTGCGCCATTGACGCATAAAAATTAAAAATGACCCATCTACAATTCTTGCCAGGGGCCGAATGGCGCTTCGATTTTTGGTACCAGTGCGCCACCACAATAACAGTGCACTGTATTGGAGGCGACAAACGTGCTTTTGCTAAGGCAAGTTCAGCGATTGGCTATGAGGGCCCGGATGTTGATCTTTCAGCCAATAAGAAGTGTTGTACGATTCTTCCAAATCAGAATTTGCTATCGTCTGCGCGTATGTTGTGTCCGTGCAAGGAGGATTTTGTGTTTTTCTTTGTGCCGCTTTGAAAATGCCCCTCCCCCCCCCCCCCCCCCCCCAAAAAAAAAACAAACAAACAAAAAAAAACACCTAAACTTGAGGTAGGACAGTCTAGACTGTCGTTTGCTGCTGTTAAACTACAGTCTACCGCCGCTAATCCTACGCAAGATGATTGTGTGAGCCCCGAGTGATCCCTTGTTTTGTTGGTAAACATGCTTCACAATACATGCATACTCACAATAATATATTTTGTTTTAATTTCTGTAATAATATCTACAGGTTATCTTTTACATGTACGTAAATTACTGCTGAAATCATGGCCCATTGAAATTTGATCTGAGGGGCCCAATGGCCCATAGCTTTTTTGTGTCAGGCTGAACCCTGTATATACACATATATATACACACACGTGCAATACATAAATTGTGATAGGTCAGTAGACGTTGTGCAAGCCGATCAGCGCTAGTGAGATCAAGGTAGCTACTACTGGGAAAACAAATGGGTTTTGAGGGCAATTTTGAAAGAAGGTACAGACGGCTTCTGGCGGAGTGAAAGAGGTAGTGAATTCCAGTTGACGGGAGCTTGGTAGGAGAAAGAGCGCTGACCTGCGGACACGAGTCTGGTTCGAGGCACTTTGAGTCTAAGGCGGTCGTCAGCAGAGCGGAGATTTCTTTTTTGTATCAAAACCATTCAATTTTATTCTTGTTTTCAGTGAGATTGAATTTTGAAAGAAAATCATATAAAAATCCAACACAATCAGAAAAGTCTGAAATCTCCAAATTGGTCTCCAAAGTCCAAAACTGCGTGGAAATGGAAGGAAAAAAAGAAAGAAAATCCAGGACCAAAATTGTTGGGAATCCAGTCAAAGTTGGAGTAATCCGAAGTATGTCACGACTGAGTAAAAAAAAAGACAACAAATACAACAAGTTGAAGCAAGCAAATTCAAGTTCTACTGCAAAAGTGAATGTTCTGACTTGTATTTGTAATTATGACTGGCAGAGGTGAATGCTAACAAAAAATGTTCAACTGAATAAGCTGCAGCAGAAAGGGGTTTTTCACAATTTCCTGAATTTTGTTTATAATTTATATAAATATAATACATAATTGAGTTTCATGAGCTTGTGATTTCGCTTGGTATATTTCTCTGAAAATAATGCGCTACTTTGCTTCAACGAAAAATGCATGCGCACATTTGCGAACAAGCGTACAACATGTACTTGTTGGTCACAGATCCCTTCTTTTTCTTTCTCCTTGCCTTCTTTCTTTCTGAAACCCATCATCACTTCAGATCATTGTGTAGATGGTCAAATCTGCCAGTTCAGTCACCCAAACCAGTCCGTGAGACTGACAGAGACATAAATTTGTGCCCTCCTGGCATTCCATTGCTTAATTTTAAAGTTGCCCCTGTTTAATTTTAAATTTCGTCAGGAAAATAATTCTCTACCTGAAATTCGTCACCTGGAAAAAACACGTTTACTGGGTTTAGGCCTGCAATCGACTCGGTCTACTCTTGAAGTAAATCAAGACGTTGAACCGAAAGTGAAAGTTCAGTGAACTTCAAGAAGTCCGACTGGGTGAGCGTGTGAACTTTGGGTTTTTCAGCGCAGTTGAGTTAAATCAACTCATCCCGCGGATACAGGTAAAAGGACTTCCCCTTGCAGCTCAGCTTGTATACTGGCATTCTTGCAATGAATTGCCGAGCAAAAGTCGCCTCCTTGTTTTGTTCGATCGCCTTCTTTCCGCCTTCCTCCTGCCATGTTGTAGCAAGATAGGGCTAAGGGGAACAACTCCTGAGTATGGAACGCTGTTCTCATGAAGTGCCGTCTCTTATTGTTCATACACTCTTTGGTTTGTTAGCAAAGTCTGTTTTCTTGTTTTGACATGCCTGAAACTGTAGTATGTGACCTATTTTGACCCGTTAACTCTTTCAAACCTCTCCATGCATCCCTCGTGTTGCCTGACTGAATCTGTGACTCTACTTTCCGTTTGTATTCCTGCTTGTCTAACCTAATTTCATCCATCAGCTTCTTTTGAACCCTTTTTCTCTCTATTTTATCTCCTGACTGAAATGCTATCTTCTTTTCATTGATCAGGTGCTTCAGGGACCCGGAGACCCAGGGTTTATTGTTAAGAAACACTTTAACAGTTTTGGTAGGTAAAATCACATCCTTACAAAATACAATATAGCTAGAAACAACATCCGTAGCTTCACCGACATCATCGGAAGTCTAAAAATACATTCCAGTCTGTGCATTCATAGCAACCCTGAAGTTGCTCAACATATTCTGTAGACCAGATTTGACAGTCTTAGTGACAACAGGGTTTGTTTGAACAATAGGCCTATATGCAGGGACCAAATGTACATCATAGTGATAGGATTTTCCGATGTTAGGGAGTTGAAAGGCCTTGTAAGCATTTGGTATGTTGCCGTAGCAACGATCAAGGTTATTTTTCAGTTTGGTACTTTGTAGCACATTTTACATATTGTTTAAAAGAAGGAAGTGCCTTTTTCAGATCACAAGAATTAAAATCGCCCAATATAAAATTCGGGGCGTCAGGAGAAATCATTTGCAAAAAATTTACAACATCAGCAATCTGAGCGGCCGCACGCGCAGGGTGGGCTTCAGGGTGGCTATAAATAGCTGTTACAAAAACATTACCAAACTCAAATGATTAGAACCCGATTACCCCCCCCCCCCCCCCCCCACCCTCCAGTCCCCTATTCGCTCATGTGACGCGGGACTTTAATCTACCTACCTAACCTAACCTAACCTAACCATACTCGCGGGGCAGGTACTTAGGCCTCAATGACAGACTCAACAAATCAACATCAGGTGTGCTAATCATCGTTCTAACAGTCACATTGGCACGACTGCAATAATTTTTATTGACATAAATACAAACACCACCACCCCTTTCTTTCTCACTCAGCTGTCTGTCTCCATCTCAGGGCGTGCCAAAGCCGTCGATACGCACGCTTTCGTCACTAATACAATCGTTCCACCACGTCTCAGAAAAACATAGTAGACTCGCATTCCTATATTCATGCATGAATTGCGCGTTGGCTGCCAGTTCGTCAAAGTTGAAGTTCGGTGGTTTAAGCCTGATGGAGCGTGTGTTGGAGAAGACGATTGAGGGCAGGGAAGGAATGGTTTTATACCTGTATCAGAGTGTGTTCCTTTTGTGTGAAGCGGCAGCCATGAGTGAGCAAAGGTACGTTGCACTGTAAATACTTTTTCATTGTTTTCTGTATTTTCAGAGTTCACTTCATAATGAATTTCCCACCCCTTAGCTGTTTCAGCAAGAGTGACTGAGCTATGTTTAGAGACTGATTTCCTCGAGTTGTTTTGCTTTTGTTCAAGTCGGCTTTGGAAGTTTAGTTTGTTTTTCCTTTGTACTGGAAGTTGCGAGTTAACGCTAAAGTTTTCTTGATCAAAAAGATTAATTTATAATAATTTTTAGCGGTACGTAATGACCACTTATTTTTATGGAAGTAAATTTCGGTGGACAGTGGTTTTGTCAACCCTTGTGTGGTTTTTGTCTTCTGCAAGTTTCAAAGTGTTTTTGTTTGTTTTAAGTTGTAAATGTAAGACATCTTGAATGATGTTAGCGTTCGTAACAATAACTTTTGAAGCAGAAAGCTCACTGGATTTGCAAGTTGTATGTGAGTGTGAAGTATCTAGTAAGCATGTTCATGTGATTATTGTTAACAAGTGCTTTTGTTTCTTTTCTTAGTTTTTACCTTGCTGGCAAACCCCTTTGAATATTTATTGATTGACAGCATAGTTTGAAAGACATACAGGTTTTGAAATTGGTGATTAGTCAAAGTGCATCTTGAATCGCACCACGTTGTATTTGTGCTTTCATGATTAGATTGATAAAAGAAATGCAGTGTATTCAGGGTTTTCTAGTGCGAGTCATTACTATACTCACCAGTTCCAACGGTTGTCTTCACAGAGGTCTCACTTAAACTCACTCAGTTAAAGTACAGGCAGTCACAATGAAAGTAATATTTAGTAATATCAACAATAATTTTAATAAGTCGTAGCTATACGATAGACTGATTGCAGTATAGTACAACACACACACACAAACAACACTAATCTAGTGTAACAGTGTTTGCACAAACTACAAAATAACTTTATAAGTCTTCGGTGGCAAAAGGTCTTATTACAGCAGTATTTTAACAAATATAAATTATATCAACAAAGCTCCCCTCCCCATTGGAAGGCAATATTTACACGCAGTGATGTAACTAATAATAATAATAATAAGATGAAAAATAATTAACCCCTTACCTGCCGTAATAAAAAAGCGCACCTGTACTCCTGTATGCCGGAGCAAAAATTTGACTTTTGAGGGTGTGTTCACTAAAACGTTAATAATTCAGGCATTTGAAATTGAAGGGATATCTCTTAGATATTTGGCAAGTTTTTTTTGTAACATCCCTGGCTTCAATTTCAAGTAAAAATAGTTTCATTTGACAAGACGTAAATTTTTGAAGTAATTATTTATTCTTGTTTATTTCCGTGGTCAAGCATTTTTGGAACATAAAAACACACATCAACACAAAAAATGCAGCACAGAACACCACATAAAACTGGTGTAACAAAAGGGCAAACATCAAGCACTCATTAAACTACTTGGAAATCAACTTCACTGCTATATCATCCACAGAAATAAGGGGTACCTGTCTATGGTATGGCAAGTCCGTATCACACGTCATACTCCACAGCTGTAGAGACTCAGCTAGTAACAAAATCACAACCCACAGAGCTGCCAAAGTCCACAAACTACTTCCAGTATATGAATTTTGTGTGATAAGGTCTTCATCATCACTTTCTTGATCATTTAGGACCTCTTGAAGCACTTCAAGTGCTGAATATCCTCTGAAAACAGACCTCGTAGTACCCCCTCATCGTCCACCGTCCGCCATTTTGGCTTCATGACTGAAGACTGAGATATACTGAGATTTCAAAATTTGCGCAAATATCAATTTTTACAATTTATAACGGTCAAAGGGAAAGAACCGTTGGTTGGAGATTTCTAGCTGCTCTGCCAACAGTTACTGCTGTTACCTCCCTTCTTGGGTGACTACAGAATGCCGATGAATAAACCCCGGACGGCCTTCGTGATTGGGCACACAGGAAGCAGAAAATCACCCCGAACGAGGTTCGGGGTTGGGCGGTTAAGGGGTTAAAGACTTGTTTATAAATATAGCACGATTCTTATATAAACGAGTTCACCCAGGCTGGCCAGAGCTCAAACTAAGAACGTTGGTCCATAAGACCATGAAAGTGAAAAAACTTGTAATCTACCAAAGAATGCCATCCTTATAAACGCAAACACTGACATTCTTTCTCAAACGTCCCTCTAGGCCTTTTCATGCTGCAATTTCTTGCTTTGGTGCAAGGTTTACAAATGAAAACAAACTTTGATTGCTTACCTAGAATGCACACGCCTCCTGGGATCCCTGTGCTCAACAAAATGTCCACCCAAAATGTTTAATGAGGCATGTGAGGAAGAGGCACCAGCAGAAGGAATATCACAAACTGCATTTGCACTGCAACTAGGCGTAGCACCAGCAAAGGTCAATGACCTTCGCACTGTACTATGAACACTTGAAGTGGCTACTGAACTTTGCACTTTCTGTGACATATCACACAAATTCTTTTGAGAAGGTTCAGAAGATATCACATTTCTTTCTGGTGATCCCACAGATATCAGTTCATCGGTTTCGTCAACTGCCCCACTAGTTTCAAAGTCATTGGTGACATCGTTATTACCAGTACCATCGCCATTATCATCATCCCTATCACCACCATCAGCAGCCTGTGGTTCAGGTTCACTCCAGCTGGCTGTGACGTCGATTTGGTCCGAACAGGAAGAAGTAGAAGGTTGTTCCCGAGCAGACAGATTCTGACTGCCAAGCAAACCGACAGGCCGTAGACGAGCTTGATTTTGGGGATTATGCCGTGTCGGCAGACCTTTTGAAATTTTAAATAATTCTTTAGTGAGGGTGCTTTGACTCAGTCTCGTCCTTGCAGAAGTAGTTCTGCTGTTTCTAGCATTATCAATCCTGCCTGCAGTTTGTGGGACAGCCAACAGACTGTTTTCTGGACCCAATTCCGACAGAGTTGGATCAACAGGGGTGTTTGCCAGAACTCTGGAATTGGCAGAATTCATTAGGTGTACTGGAGTAGCCATGGATGAGTCTGAAAATGAGAAAAATATTTATAGATTTTAATAAAATGTAAAAAGAAATAAATTATTCCAAAACAATTTTTTAAAATTGTAATTCTGAGTAAACTATGATAAGAAATGCTGAGTAATAACCAATATCTACTGAAAAAAACTGCATGCTTGATTCATAAATATAGAACAATTTATAAAGGCTTGATGGCCTGTTTTTCTTCTCAAATTGCTACTACAGTTAAATAAATAATAAACTTTATAAAGACATAAGAATTTATTCATTTTATGCACAGTTTGCGCTCAAGGCCAAAGGCTTTCATGCATAAAATGAAATTTGAAAAATAAAAATGCATTTGTAATATTGCAAGACACAACATATAATACACCCACCAAGCACTAGGTCCCATCTGCCATGACTGTGCCCAGTTGTCTGGGGTGTTAGACAAAACGCACATGCGCTTAAGGCTGTAAGTTGGCAACTCGGGTGAATCTGTTAAGATCCTGGTTCAGCCAGCATCTAGTTTAGCAGCTCTTGAACTGGTAAGCACCATCCTATCCTATCCCATAACTCTGAGGTCGTAGGGGCACCACAGATGATCGTTTAACCAGCGTACTCTATCTTTCCCTGTCCTCAGCAACCCTGATTGTTTCGCTCAGTGTCAAACCAGTCCATTCTCGAATGTTGTCCTCCCGCCTCTTTTTGGGTCTCCCTCTTCCTCTACCTCCTTGCACTGTGCCTTGCAGGATGGTCTTTGCAAGACCTGATGATCTGGTGACGTGGCCATACCATCGAAGTTTCAATTTTTTCACCACTGTGAGCAGGTCATCGTGTTGCCCAATGGCTTGTGTGATGGTCTGTCGGACTTAGTCGTTGGTGATGTGCTGGGTATAGGAAATGCCCAGAAGTCTTCTGTAGCACCTCATCTCCATGCTTTGTATTCTTTGTTTTAGATCTGCTGTGAGGGTCCATGTTTCGCAAGCATATAGGAAAATGGAGATGACAAGGGAGTGCAGCAGTCTTACCTTGAAATGAAGACTGATACAGTGATAGTCCTGTCTTTCCAAATGGGCTTCAACCTCGCCAAGGCAGCAGTTGTTTGTGCAATCCTGGAGAGGACTTCCTGTCGGGACCCATTGTCTGATACAATGGCTCCTAAATATTTGAAGCTATGCACTGTGTTGAGGGATTGGCCTTGGTAAGCACTACATAAGAACAATTATAATAATTATATTAAATATTGTGACAGCTCACCTCGCCCTTGTAACTGCAACTTGAGTCTGGCATAGTCGTTGAGTATGTCTGTGAGTGTCATGCCCATGATGGTGGTTGGGTACTTGCGTCCTCGTTTCAACAATAACTGGTACTCTCTCAAGTCTACACATTCTTTCAGGTAAGTGTCATACGTTCTGGCACAATTTCCTTCCTTTAAAAATCCTGTTTAAAAAAACACAACAACACGAACGTCAATAAATGGTTTCAGCCTATCCTATCCTATAAGTATAACTCGAAGGTCATAGGGGCACTACATATGATCGTTAACCAGCGTACTCCATCTTTCTCTGTCCTCAGCAATCCTATCAGCAAACAATATCCGTATCAGCAAATAATGTTAAAAAACAAAACAAAAGTTTTCAAAAATAACAGCAATATGAAAAATAATGTAGTAGTAATAGTAATAGTAGTAGTTGGTGGGGTGGCCTCGTGGCGCAGTGGATAAGTCGCCGGTTTCCTATGCCGAAGGTCTTGGGTTCGATTCCCGCAAGGGGCGAACATATGTGACTTAGGTCCGAGACTATTGAGGTCACCGAGGGTTTTCTCCGGGCACTCCGGTTTCCTCCCTCCCTTTAACTCTTAGCGTCCTATAGCGCGGTAATGCGCACCTCGCCCGTAATCCTGAAGCGCGGTAATGCGCGCCTCGTTAGTGCAACTTTTAGTCATGAAATCACAGGAAATAGGAACTCTCCACTGCGTGAGAGAAGGTTTAGTCAACTTCTGGAAAGGTTCCCGTGTGTTTTCCGCTATCGTTTTCACAAGTTTGACGTGGTTTTGTGTACTATTTTAACGATTTTGTTTGAGGTTTGAGTTTGCGAAATTTTCGGCCATGATGGCAGGGGTAGCTCCGACAGTAATAGTGAGTTTGGTAACCTTATTGATGAGCTTATTGCTGAAAGAGCACAAGGACTTGGTGTAGACAACCAGAGTGAGTTTTCTTGTCTGTATTGACTGTCTGTGCACACATTCACATGCAATCAACACTGTCTTGTTGTTGTTTTATTAACATAGTCCATAAAATACCTGTAATTATGAATTAATTACAAGATTCCAACAGGTAAAAATAGTACTAAAGTCAAAATGGTTCTTTGGGTACATAGAATAACCATTTTGTAAACATATCCTAAAATATGAAGTTAATGTGACAATAAATAAATTTTTTTTGCAATTTTTTCAAATTCATAACCCAATTTATTGCAATAAACTTGAAATCCTTACAGGATATAGGCGCAAATGTACAGAAAACCTTATAGGACGCTAAGAGTTAATAATGGTACAGGATGCAGTCAATATAAAAATTTCAAAAATAAAAATTCGATTTTCTTCCGTCTTCTAATAGCGATCTTCCTGCCTTTACATCACCTGTTTGAGTGATGTATGTGTATTTGGTGTGTGTGAGGGTAAATGAGACAGGTGAGCGTGTATGTTGGTATAGATCGCCGCGCTTTGAGCCTTGGGGAAAGGCGCATACATAGCATCCTGTATTATTATTATTATTAATATTATTATTATAGTAGTACTAGTAGTAGGAGGTTGAGGACTAAACAGTCTGTAAATCTTTTATGAACATTCTATCTCATGCACACTTTGCTGATGTTGGTATTACAATCCTGTTTAAGAATCTTACATTCTGGATTCCTAGTTTTATTGTGATAATGTGTTAGAAATCAATCTCAGTGATGTCCCGAGGCCTCGGACATCGGTCATGGTCCGATTCGTTTGGAAAATGACCGAATGCAAACACCTGTGTCCCGTCAAATGTCCGATTCTATTGCGAAATTAGCGGTCATTGTCCGATAGTATTATGACTAGAGCGGTCACTGCAAGAAACATCTGTATAAACTGGGGTGTCAAAGCCGTTAAAACGAGTTTGAATAGTGGACAATGCTAGACTATTATCACTCTTTAGTACATTCCGTCGAACAACAAAAGGGCCGCAACTCTCGACACTTTTGAAAGGGAAATAACCGACACCATACTTCCTCTGCAACGATTTAAAGAAGCACCATTAATCGGTTCGCTTCACAATCTGAATGTCCTATTGCTTTTATGTAGTCAGGACATGATGTCCGATTAGTTTTATGATTTAGGACATTTTGTCCTATTGCCCTCTAATCCTAGGAACACCACTGCAATCTGACCATTCTAAATCATGAATTTTATTAATATTATATATTTTAAAAGATTGAATTAAATCGCCTCTAATTCTATTTCCATATAAACTAATAAAGAATGCAGATTGAGATACTTCAGTCTCTCTGTGTAAGACATGGAATGACATTTTTCATCAACTTTGTGGCTCTTCTCTGAACTCTTTTTATAATTACTCATACTGACTACCTCTTGAGCATTGGACACTACACAACATTTGCATAGTGAGGTAAATTAATCCCTATACCGGGCTATAGTATAACTTGTCAAATGTATAGATCTTTATCAAGGAAATTAAATGTATCTCTTTACTAATCCAATAATTCTGTTCGTTTTGTTAACACAATTGTTAATGTGTATATAAAAACTAAGCATCCCGTCAAAAATTACTAGTCAAAATATATGTTCAGCTGCTTAGTCCATGTTTGTAGTCTAAGTCTTGTTGCAATATATGCCTTTCTTACTGGAGAGGTTATAAATTTTAGTATCATTAGACATTAAACGATCATCTGTGATGCCCCAACGACTTTCGAGTTAAGGGATAGAATATAGGATAGAATCATCTGCAAAAATGTTACATACACTTTGAACTAATTCAGGCAAGTCATAAATAAATATTGTAAATAAAATTGGACCTAGAAATACTGCCTTGAGGGATACCACTTAAAACCTTAGTTTATGCAGACCTAGCATTTCCAACTCTAACAGTAAAATTGCCAAATCCAATTAATGATACATCCGGTTATTCCATAAGCTGCAGCAAATTTCTTCAATGATCTCTCATGAGGTACCTATCAAATGACTTACGGAAATCTAAGTAAATAACATCTACCGGCTGCTTGTTGTCTAAATGAGTTGTTAAGTCTTCCATTACCTGTCTGAGCCGAATGACACATGATTTTCTCCAAAACCCATGCTGGCATCTTACATAAAGTTCATTGTCATTAAAATGGTTAACAATAACACCACAGACTACACTCTAAAACTTTATATGTAATGCAAGTAAGGCTCAATAATTAAACAATGAAGCAAACACATATTATAAATCAACACACAAAGTGATAAACTGAAAGAAGAAAAACCGTGCTATGTGTTGGCCAGGGGATCACAAGGGTGATCTCAAAATATAATCATTGGTAGTTAAACTATTCACTTCAAGTTTTAGAGTGGATGATCCCTTTTTTTAGTCTTCTTAGTGTTACTGTTACTAGTGTTAGTGACCAAAATAAGTAAATACGCAATTATGGGTTTGTCACTTCTTGGCACCTTTTTTGTTTGATTTTGATTGTTCCACACCAAAGATTTCATAGTGCAAGTTGCTATGAATACGATTATGATGATGCAGAATTGACTGTGACATGCGAAAGGGGGCATACATTCCTGCTCACACCGGCTCAAGTCTTTTATAAACTCTGCTCTTAGGTCTCAGTCACTAGCAGCGCACTGTGCTATTCTTGTCTGGCATCGGCACGCATGCAGCTTCCAGCATTAGGCCTATACATTGCCCTGCTATCACACAAAGCCCGCGTAGGCTGCAGACCAAATCCCTCGCACACACGCCGGTCTTCGCTGCCATGTGTAAATTCTGAATGCAATTTGTGGCAAGTGTGCATTTATTGATCGGGAATTTCTAATAGCCTCGGTTGTGGGGAGAAAATTGGTGAAGTTAAAACGCTAATGTTTCAACTATATTGTGGACTAGTTTCGTGGATTTTGTTGAGCTACTTAATTTTTTGTGAATTTTTTTTTCCTTTCATGCACACAAAGGACGAGACGCTGAGCGGGAAAAATTAGTAGAAAATCATAGCAAGCGCGAAGTTTGTAGTCTGATAGTGTGGTGTTGGTAATTGCTCAGGAATTTGTATTAACAAGAGTTTTTGGGATACATTTGGTGATGTTTGCCCGTTATTGTTTCAAGTATATTGTAGAGAAGTGTCGTGGATTTAGCTGAGTTACTTTTTTTTTGGTGAATTTATTTTTCCTTTCCTAGACTTGCAGTAATTGCAAAATACACAAAATTTCAAGTACTTTGACGAACTTGGATTATTCTGTGTTCGAGTTGGGATAGTCAAGGTATTAGTGACTCTGTGTGTGTGGTTTTTTGTGTGAAGAAACTTTAATATGTGTTCTTCAAGTTGACGTGATCTTTGAAAACTATTCGTTGCTGGGATTATGTTTTTAGTGAGTTTTTGGACTGTGGTACGTTACTGGCAAATTGTGTGCAACAGGCGCCCAATTATTTCCTTAGAGTTTACTGTGAGCCCACGCCCAGCTAGTTTTGTCTTTAATTCATGACTGTGGAAGTTCTAGTTTATGTTGTGCACTGGAAAGTTTCAGTTAGCTTTTAATTTATTGTATATATATTAAAATGGATAGTGGATCTCATATAGCTCATACCGAACAGTATCACATAGATAAGTTAAACTCATTATAAATGCAGATTGTGTGGAGAAAAATCGAAAAGGCGGAGAGAAAACATACAAAAAATTGATTCTGTAAAACCGTGGCATCTGAACTTTTGGAAATCTATGGTTTGCAGTATTCTGTTGAAACTGATGGTATAAATTATCCGGGCTACGATAAATACAACCAACAAGTACAGTTTCGTTTTGTGCACCATTGTATGAACACCAGAGGGATTCATTTCATCAAACTGTGAATTATTTAGTTCATTGCATTCCCTAGCGTTTAGTTTTTTGTCGAAGTACATAACAATACCCCTTTTGGGTTTATTATTCATGAACATATCATATTTATTAATTTGCAGCTCAGAGTCACTGACATCATAAATTTGATTTTTAGCCTTAATTTCCGTCAAGCCGATGATCTGGGGCCTAATGCTTTCTAATCGTAAAATCAACCCATCTTTCTTATTTAGAAAAGAATCGACATTGCTGTACAGAATCTTGCATGAATCAAAAGGTACCTCCGTACCAATCTTGTCTCTATTTACATGAATATCAGTATGCTTTGTACAATTATTTACATGGATGTTGCTCTGAAAGTTTTGTCAATTTTGGGGGGGGTCTGACTGAGAACTGGGCATCTCAGCCACCCCAGCGGCTGCAGTCTCCAATTTACGAGGTCTCACTGTCGCCTGGTCTGGTCTGACTGCCCGTTTAACAATGGTGAAATCTCTATAATTGACTACCCAGTCATTTTCACCCCTTCTTCTCCTTTCATCAACCTCTTCCCTCCTTGATTTTCATCCGTTCAGCAAATGTGTTATCATTGTTGATATATACACTCTATCCTTAGGGTTTTCAACATTTCTGTTTAATTTGTGTGCATTCTGCATAATTTTCTTCTTTGACTCCTCTGTCTTGACTACTGGCTTCAGGAGTCTAGGTTGGCCATTACGACCAAGCTTAATCTGGCCTAGTCTCATTGAGATGTCTATATGGTCTCTAGGTACATCTGAGATCTTTCCTATAATGTTCCTCACTTTCTCAACATCATCTTTTCTTCTGTTTTCCATAGACTCCTCTGAACTTTCAGGTATATTTGTGACAATAATATTCAGTTTTCTTTTTTCTTTTTCCATCTTTTCATCCAGATACTCTTCAACCTTTTTATCCACTGCATTTTGGATCTTTTTATCTAATTCCTCTACAGAGTGGGTGGCTTCAAGGCTAACAATTCTCTGACTAAGAGACTCAATAGCCAACAGTATCTTTCCTAATTGTACTTCCATACGTGACCTTGAATCAATATCCTCGCTTTTGCGATCCCTACAACCAACACAAAACCACTGAATGAAGTTCCCTCCCTCCTTACAACAACCAAACTGGTTTTCTGTCAGTTCTGAACAAGAACGATGGCACCATTCCTTACATCCATAACATTCAATTGCTTCATCATCCTCTCCAATGGATTCCTCACATTTAACACACACCCATATTCTGCAAGTAGGTGGCACTTTTTTCACCTTTGAAGCCCCTCCACCTTTGTCCTTTCCCTCTATCACTTTGGGATTTCTTCCTTGAGGTCATTCCAACTGCTGTATTATCTCAATATTATAATACTAGTAGTAATTATTTTTCAACAAGTTATGCTAACTAATAACAAGTTAATGCTAAACTCAATCACCACACAATTCTAATAAGTTAGTCCAAAGGGTAATTGAACCAAGTGTTAAAATATTTATAAACAAAAATACGAAATAAATCCTGTAGTTACTTGTGCAAGTATAATACGTTTTTAGCAAGTTTAAAGTGCTCACTAAAGGAAGAAAAAACTTACCTCCTTCACTACAGTGGAAGTGAAAGTTAGTTTATTACTATAATATTGTATTAGTATAAACAGTGATACTTCACTAGGCCTACTCGGCTGCTGGTGAGCGATCCCAATAATACATTCAAAAATCAACAAGGCTTATTAAGTTATTTATAGTTTGTAAAAACCAGAGGAGCTTATTTCTCTGATTATATGTTGCATAAAACTGCAATTAAGTTTGCTCTAGTCGGAGACTGTTTTAGCTATCAAAAAAGTTAACATCCAAAAGCCTGAACTCAAAAACCAGCCTCCATGTTACATGCGACCTTGACCATATCATAATCTCCCCTCGTTAACCGATTTCATGCTGTGATTCAATCAGCAAGAACTAGCAACAAAGCATAAAGTAAATAAATTAATAATACAAAAGAACAGTCAATCTTTGGAAGTCCAAAATTATTAATATTATTATGACTGTGGTCAGAAACTTGAGAAAGCATCATATTTGAAAGTGAAAGTAAATTATAAATAAAAAGAACATAATTTTTAATCGAACAAAACATAATTATTATGAATAATACGAGTTTCATGGTCTCAAAACCCTCATGATATATAATTTGAAAAATTCAAAAGGATGATTACCAACAAAACATTGAACCAAACAGCAAACTTCGGTTTTGAAAACACAACCGCACACAACTAAAAAGTTAAAGCAAATAAACTAGGGTGTTTAAAACACGCAGTCATGACTTACCGAGGACAAGACGACATATTTCTGATGGAAGAAAGCCAGAATCATCCTGCATGGTTGCAAATGAAAATTAGCAAAAGCAACTTTCTTGTTTTGTAATCTACCATTGGCAGTCTGAGATGAGGTCAATGGCGGTAAATGAAACGATTTCCGGAACGTCGTTACAAACTACTTCTTTTACCTTGAAATCACATTTTGCTTATTAATTAACTATACCAATAAAGAAAATAAACCAATGGTAATAAAAGTGTGAGCTAAGCTTTACATACACTCTTTTGTGTTGAAAAATTGTAGGCAAAAAAATAATAGCCAATGTCGTATTAAAAGGGGAGATCATTAAAGATTACGACTCCCACGTGGAGGGCAAAGGTCAATCTACCATCAACAAAAGCCAGAAATGCCAAGCTTTGTAACAGGGAAAAGGCATGGATATTCGGTTCAGTTTTCGCCTTTCTTCCCACAGAGACTTGCTTGTGCTTCTTGTGAATATTACGGAATAGCTGGTAAGTTTGAGCGGCTACCTTTTCAGATATGATCAGAAATGCCAAGCTTTGTTACAGGGAAAAGGCATGGGTATTCGGTTCAGTTTTCGCCTTTCTTCCCACAGAGACTTGCTTGTGCTTCAGTTCTTGTGAATATTACGGAATAGCTGGTAAGTTTGAGCGGCTATCTTTTCAGATATGATCAGTGGTCCTGCCAGGGATCCTGGAATTGCAAGTTTGCGGGATCTGTAGATCAAATATTTAGGAGCAGACAATGGGCCCCAACAGTTCAGTTCAGTTCAGTTCAAGGGACTATGTTAAGCTTCACAGCTTTTTTATGTCCCTGTTTTTATAGGACATTAAATTTTACGGTTAGTTTTGCAGTTGTTCCGGCATTTAAAATTAAACTGAAAATCATTTATCGAAATCAAATTTGGATTCCACAATCAAACTTACCTTTGCCAGAAGGTTTTTAAAGGTATTTAGTTGTTAGCTTTTTTAACATGCAATGGTAGTTTGTTCCAGAGTGGTGCAATTCTTGGCTAAAACAGTGCTTTCATTTTTTAGTACAACAGTCCTCTTCAGGATGGCACAAACAACTAGTTGGCAGTACTGCCCTGACAACGTTGAAGCCCATTTGGAAAGACAGGACCACCAGTCTACACTCCAAGATAAAGCGGCTGCGCTACCTTGTCATCTCCATCTTCCTATACGCTTGCGAAACATGGACCCTCACAGCAGACCTACAACAAAGAATACAAAGCATGAAGATGAGGTGCTACAAAAGACTTCTGCTGGGCATTTCCTATACCCAGCACATCAACGACGACTAAGCTTGACAGACCATCACACAAGTCATTGGACAACACGATGACATGCTCACAGTGGTGAAGAAAGGGAACCTTCAGTTGTATGGCCACATCTCCAGAGGATCAGGCCTTGCAAAAACCATCCTGCAAGTCATGATGCAAGGAGGCAGAAGAAGAGGGAGACAGAAAAAGAGGAGGGAGGACAACATTCAAGAATGGACTGGCTTGACCCTGAGTGAAGCCATGAGGGTTGCTGAGGACAGAGAGAGATGGAGTACGCTGGTTAAAGGATCATCTGTGGTGTCCCAACGACTTTCAAGTTACGGGATAGGATAGGATAGGTAGATCTGTGCCACAGACTGTGGGCACTGGTGGTTGCCATTGTGTGTTGTTTATTAGCCCTTTGGAGGCAACATCATTTTCAGAAGTCCTAGCATGAAAGACAGCATTTTTACAATTGGCAGAATTGTTTACTTTTGCCATTTGGCATGCTCTATCTTTTTAAAGGCATAGCATAAAAAGCCATAATAGGATAATAAAAAGTATAAGTATACATTTTCGGAAAGCAGAGTGTTTGAACTTTCAAAACACACACAGGCAAGCAATCAACTTCCTCCCTATAATTCCACCAATCCCCTCTAACCTGCAACTGAAATCTGTTGTAGTGTTGAAAAAAAATTGTTTTAAGGATTAATCAATACAGCTGCTGATCAGAAGGGTTCAGAGATCTATGGAGTTTACTGCAGAAATGTTATACTATTAGAGGTAGGTATTTCAAGTTGAGTTTTACTGGAGGAAGTGCATTCTCTCTACTTTCACTTTGTTTTGCAGGTGGAGGAACATTGTTTATCCTGGACAACACTCCAGATGGTGTGAGATCTATTCAAGTGTTTGAGTTTAGCGACGGCTTATTTGACGTTGCGTGGGCAGAAAACAATGAAAATGTGCTTGTAGCAGCTGGGGGAGATGGATCTATTCAAGTATGGGATGTGCTGCAGCCTAAGGTAGTCTGTGAATTCCAGATAAATAAATTATGGATAGATTTTTATGATGTATAAGAAGTTCTAAATAGATATATTAAGTCATTGAAGTCGCGGAGTGCCAGACTCGGCATCATTCCAGAGTCGCAGGATTTTTGGCTATTTTTACAAAATCACACCAAATGTGCTAGACAACATAGAAACATAAAATAAATTGCAAATGAAAGCTTAAAGTATGTTTCTTTAATTTCACTTACCACCAATCTGCTATAATCCTCCAGAAAAAAATTATTTTGCATCAAAAACACATCACTTTTGCAAAAAAACACTTTTTTTATAAGAAGCACAATACCTATATGTTGCACCCATTTTTTATATGAAAATATTTGATCCTCTTGTTTTTAGTAAAAACACAGTAGAAATGAATTTTACACACAAATAATCATGAAAGCACAATCTGAAGAGGCATTTGTCACATAACTAAAACAAAATTTTCCCAACAATCAGCGTTCATAACGGGAAGCCATTTTGTAAACAATGCGTTGCTAGCTTCATAGAAATCGCGATATCTCAAGAGAAACTTTGTCAAAAATATGGTCAAAGGGAGGCAATCTACTCTAAAAAGATCCCTTTCAAGTATGGGTATTGCTTAGTTCCCTTGGTACTCATTTTCTGTTATAAAAAAAATTGTGAACACGCGACGTACACATAGCGGCGGCACGCTCCTGTGTGGCACCGCTAGTGCCATAGCACCGTTTGCGGCACGACTTCAATTAGTTAATAAGATGAATGTACATTATTTGTTATTTTGCAGGCATGATTTGATGCACAATGTGTGTTGTGGGTTGGGAGTGTGTGGGTGAGAGCGCGTGTGTGCATGATTTGTGCTCTTTTAGCTATTTTGTCTTGTCTAGCTTTAATAGTACTTTTAAAAATTCTTAATAATCTTTTAATTTTGTATTTTCCCATTTAAATAAACTTATAAAGGGATGAGTTTTAAAAGTTACTGCTTTATTTATAGTACCAAAGTAATTAGTGAGAATGCAAGTGTGTTTATTATGAACTTTTTATTGTGTCCTTAGGCAAAATGTTTATTATCCTATCTTAATCAAGATAATGTCTGAAACTAAGAAAATATTATGTTTAATACTATTATTTGTTGTTATATTGCAAGCCAACTGATTCCAGTGCACTGTGATACCACCATGTGACATGTAACTTATTGCTTGGCTTGTTCAAATGCAATGCTTGTGTGTGTGGCGCGATGTAGAAATGCAGTTTTTGTTACACACTCTTTATACTCTACCTACATTCTTTTGATGGCCCCCGTTATTTTGATGTCAAAACAGTGTTTTGATAGGGTTAGGGCTGTGTTATGCTAAAGGTTAGGGATAGCTGAAAAAAATTGACCAATTTCAAAAAATGTCAAAACGACATATGTGGCGAATTTCATGAAAGTCATAACAACTGCATTTTCACACGGTTGTGTGTGTTTGTGTGCTTATATGTGGAATTTGTACTATTGTGTGTGAGATGATGCTTATAACTTACAAGGTGCAAGTGAAGTTGATATTTGTGTATTCTTAAATTAATATATATTTTAAACTGTGATCCTGTACTTGTTTAAGTTGTAATTCCTTTTGAGGTTATGAAGATGCGTAGTATAGTATTGTACAGTATTGAATTACAATTTTTTGTTTCACATACTGATTTAGTAAGTTATAGTTACTATTAATAGTATTAGTTTGAATGGTGAAACAAAAATGCTTTGTTGTATTATGACGAGATACACCACAGGAATCTCCCTTTAAAGAGTAATTCTATTATTGTTCAACATCTAAATTGTGACATTTTGTCATTTATTTCTTTTTCAGGGACCCTTACAAATACTAAAGGAGCACACAAAAGAAGTAAGTTAAACATTTATTTGTCGTTAACTTTGTGTTTGAATATATATATTTTTTTTTAAAGTTATTTATTCATTTCTAAATGGAAAAAGTTTTTTTTTTTAAAATTCTGTATAGTACTAGAATTTAAAACATACAAATAAGTTTTCTGTTTAAATTAAGAGCTTCAGCATTGCTTTTCAGAGGAGCTTAAACTACGAAAGCCAAACATTTCAACTCATCCACTGCAAAGGTACCTGCTCACAGTGTATTTTGCGAGTCTGTACACAATTTTCACAAAAAGTAGCTGAGCAGAGTTTGCAGTTCGGTTAAACTTGAAAGAAATATTGAAAGTAGGATGGAGAGACCAGACAGCAGCACACTTTGTTGCCAGTCTGAACTATAAGGCTTTAGTTACTCAAGGATTTTTACTAATATTTGGTGACTGAGTGAATGCTTTCAGCACCACTGCTTTTTCTATAGCATTAATATTTTGGAACCAGCATTTTTTGTGTGTATCTTTTTATCATCATCTTTGTAAGTGCGTTATATAAGATAAATCTCTTTCTTTTTATAAATTTCATGTTTTTTTGCAGCTCTGAGTCAGAAACAAATTTGTCACTTCAGAACAAAAAAGGGGGTAGGAGGAGGAATTGAGAGAGAGAGAGAGAGAGAGAGAGAGAGAGAGAGAGAGAGAGAGAGAGAGAGAGAGAGAGAGCTAATGGTAGCAATTAAGGGGGTGGTGCTGAAAACATTCATCCAGTCACCAGATGGAAGTAACTATATTTCAGGCAATCTAAACATCTCACTTGCCTATTTTGCTGCTGTCTAGTCTCTCTACCCATTCTATTTTTAATTATCCTTTCAAGCTTCCCTGAATTACAAACTGTTCTGTTATGTTTTTGGTGAAATTTGTTTAAATAATAAATAATAATAATAATGGGATTTATATTGCGCACATTTCCAACAAAGTTCATGGCGCGAAGAAAAAGAGCTAAAGGAGCACACACAGCTCTAAAAGAGCACACACAGAACAAACGACAGTACATCAACTGGGACACACGTTAATAGTCTACAGAGCACTCTTGGAAATGACTAGTTCAGTGGGGAGTAACATTTGCGAAAAATGTGTGTCTTAAGCTGGGTCTTGAAGGCGGGGTGGGATGAGAGCAATCGGAGTTCGAGGGGAAGATTGTTCCATGCTGAAGGGCCGGTGTACGTGAAGGCTCTTTCGCCAGCGGTGGTAAGTTTGGTTCGAGGAATTCTGCACAACCGTGTGTCGGCAGCAGATCGGAGGGAGCGAGACGGGGTGTAGAGGTGAAGACATTGGCTGAGATAGGCAGGGGCAGAGTTTGAAAGGCATTTATGACAGAGGCAGCACAGTTTATAGTTGATTCGCTCTTCAATGGGTAACCAGTGAAGAGAATGGAGGAGACTAATGAAAAATATTGCGGGCAAATAAATAAATTTGCAAGAGCCCATTGGACAAGTGCAAACTTCTGGCTTTAAATAGCCTTGTAAAGGCTTGATGGCCTACCACCATCCCTGCACAGGGAGTATTTTGTGAATGAGAAGAATAAAGGTGATGTGTAATGCAACTTTTTACTGGCTGTGATGTCAGAGCATTGTTCTTGTGTAAAGTTTATTGTTGTCTCTTGGTAGAATAACATTTATAATATATTTGATTTGTTTCTAGTTTTATTGGTAGTGTAGTAGGATGCTGCATGACTAACATTTTTGTTCGTTTCTGTCAGGTCAGCGCTGTACATTGGAGTCAAACAAGAAATGACAATCTGGTGGTTTCCTCATCTTGGGACACTTTCATCAAAATAGTGAGTGGATGTGATTCTCTCCCTTACCATTCACAAGAAACACACAAGTCTGTGTAAAAAATAAAATAAAAATAATAATAATAATAATCTGTTCTTGCTTGTTCAAGAATCACAACCGCAACAAAAGGGTAATTATAGTGTAAAAATAAAAATAATAAGCTGTTCTTGCTTGTTCAAGAATCACAACCGCAACAAAAGGGTAATTATAGTGTAGGGTTTTAATGAAACCTCATTAGTTTTGTTTTTCAGTGGGACATAGAACAACCACAGTCTCTGCATACATTTGGGGGTCACTCATACATTGTGTATGATGTCGTTTGGTCTCCAAAAGTACCTGCTGTTTTTGCATCTGCATCAGGTTTGATGTCAGCGTTATTCATTTGTTTGGGTTTTGTTGTTACTGTTTATGGTGCTGTCATTATCATAATCATCATCTGAACATTATTATTATCAATCAAGACAGGAAATCATTATCGTCATTGATTGACATCATCTTGTCTTTATGAAAACAGAACATTAAACAGACATTAAAATTCAATATTGAATGGAAACGATATTCAGAATATTGCCAGCCCCGTGAGCAGCTCTGAGAACTACTAGGGAATCGCTGTATATATACAAAACTATACTTTATTGAAAATAATGAAATTATACTTAGTTTTTAATTCATATTTCTTTCTCGTTCATGCTTCAGGTGATCACACACTGCGGGTATGGGACTTGAGGGCAGCCAACGGCTGTACAGTTATGATTCAGGCTCACAGTGAAGAAATCTTGTCCTGTGATTGGTGCAAATATGACACGGTATTGAAAATAAATATCTTCTGTGATTGATATAAATATTGGTTTAAAGATGATAAAAATGGGTAAACATTGGAATCCTGTAATATATCTTGTTTACTGAAGTAATAAGGACACAATGTGCCTGAAAATTATGTGTACTTGTAAACTCTAACTTTGTGTGACATTTATGGAATCAGAAGTGTCTGTCTGACCAACGCAAATTTGAATTTGGGATTTTGGTGCCTTTTTCCCCTTGGATGATACAGTTTTAAGTGCTACAGCTTCTGTAGTACATGGTGAAATGTTTATAATGTTGTTGATTGGTTTGTATTTATTTAATTTGTTGGTGTTGTTATTGACAGAACCAGCTTTTCTCAGGCAGTGTGGATGGCCTCATTCGAGGCTGGGACATTCGGTCACCCCGCCTTCCATTTTGTGAACTGAAAGGTCACCAGTATGCTATCAGGAGAATACGGGTAGAAAGAAGATGTCTCTTTCCTTCTTCTGCTTGTTTGTAATCTTCAACATCAACTTCTTCGTCTTCTACTCTATTTCCTCCTATTCCTTTTCTTTTTTTTTCTTAGTTAGCAGTGGTGAGCAGATAAATGTACTCCTTGTGCATATATAGCTTTTTTTCCTGGCTAGACTACAATAACCATTAGCTGTTATTTTTGGAGTAATGCTGGACATAAGATTTCATCATCACCATCATGAACAAGGATACAAATATCTTTATTGCCTAATGAAAGCACAAGGAATTTACTTTGGTCATTACATCATTATTATCATCATCACTATTGCCTTGGTCGTTGTCATAAAAGTTTGTTTTTGTTTTTTAAATTATTTTCAGACATCGCCATTCCTAGCAACATCACTTGCATCCACATCGTACGATATGTCTGTCAGGTAAGCACTTTTTCTTCCTATTGCAATGCAAAGAACTAAATTCAGCATTCCCAATTATATATGCACAAAAAGGAGAAAGTGTTACAAATGTCTTAGAATAGATAGTCGTGGTCAGTGGTGCAGTGTTTTCATTTGTTATTGTTGTTGTCAAAAGTAAATTTTTAAAAAAAGAATGCTGAAGGTCATATTGCTGCACGAACCAGTAAAATTACTGTCAATAGTTGGGACAGTAATGCAAATGGATGTTCAGTTTACCATTGGACTGCATTGAAGGCAAGACCCACACGGCTGTCACACACTTATTTAGCTTTTCACATTGGTACCTCCTAAAGTCCTACACAGAATGGAGGAAAGTATTCTGGAGACAACCACCTAACCCTCCCAAATATGAGGTATATGTGACATTGCTCATTTCGATGGACAAACTTTAATAGAGCATTGAATTGTCAGTTCCTTTAAATGTATATTTTGATATTTAAAAAAAAAAAATTCTGTATTGCTCTTATGTTGCAGAACATGGGACATAGCTGGGGAGCGAATGTTGGAAGTGATAGAACATCACACAGAGTTTGTCTATGGTCTTGACTTCAATCTTCATATACCAGGACAGGTTAGAGTTGCACTCATTGTTAATAAAACCCATAATATTGATAATAATAATAATAATAATAAGAAGAAGAAGAAGAAGAAGAAGAATTCATAACTTTTATAGAGGACATGAGATGAGTGGGAGTAAGGGGACATATTTTTTTGTTTTGAAATCACCCATGCAGGTGAAGTTTGGGCTGGCTACTCAGCAGTCACAAGGGCAGTGCTACCCAGCACAAAGCGTAAAGAGATAACAGTATGGCAGTACAAGATTTTGATTTTTTTTTTTAATTTGTTGACATGGGCAAAGGATGAGAGTGTTACGTTTGCGGCGCGCACGATAGTACGTGTGAGATGCGCACGATAAATCCGATCGCTTTGTCTTGCAAAGCATTCAATAACAGAGTGTATTTACCTTTGATTTGATTTTGCGTTGTTGTAAGAAGAAGCTTTGTATAACATTGCTGGTTTTCGTTGGTTGATATTATTGGAGAATTCTCTAGGGTTGCTTGTTTACTGTCGATCGAAGCTTCGCGATAAATGAAGATAGCTGAGAAAATTCTTGGACTGTAAAAAAAAGTTGTATGACGTAAGACAGTGATGACGACGGTTATTTTGATTTGTTGTAATGCGTCACGCTGGAATATTCTGACGTTATCTGGAGTCTAGAAAAACTATATAATTGATGCACTGTGTCTGAGAAAGAGAGAGAAAGTGAAAAGCGATTGTGTGCAGTTGTTGATGTACGCTGAATAAAGTTGGAAAACTTCATACGACGACTCCTGCCTTGTTGCTGAGTGAACAGTTTGCGTGGATAAACGAATCTGAGTTACACTTATTAGGAGGATTCAAGCATTGGGGCTGAATCAACTACTGATAAAAACCAACAACGAGTGTTACAGAGAGGAAGAAGAGTTTTGGTTGTGTTGTCATGCTCACATTCTGTTTCATCTTATGCCTGTAATGTTCTATACTATGTCAAATTTCCTTTTGTAAATTATTGTCCCCTATACGCAATGTGTCCGGGGACGTTAATTTACCTAATGAAATGAATGAATGAGGACAATAAATAATCTTGTTTCTTGTTCTATTATTACAATTTACATTCTAATACTCCACACAGATAATACTAATCGATTTATATGTATCGATTTAATGATTTTGCAGAGTTTGAGTATGTATCTATCTATTGCAAAGACTTCAAAAGATTCAAAATAATGCCGCCCGTCTCATTCTTCGCATTCCAAAATCTGCCCATATAACTCCTCATCTTAAATCCCTACACTGGCTTCCCATCGAACAAAGAATTGAGTACAAAATTGCTTGCCTCTGATTCAATGCTCTCTCTTCATCCGGCCCTTCTTATCTCAAAACCATGGTTAACCCCTACATATACATACCCTCTAGAACCCTTCGATCTTCTTCTGCCCAAAATCTCTGCATTCCACGAGTGAACAAGTCCTTTGGCAAACGCTCATTTTCATTTTCTGCTCCCACCGTCTGGAACTCCCTTCCCATGTCTCTCCATTCTTCCCAAACATCTGCTGCCTTTCGTTCTGGCCTCAAGGACCCATTTGTTCAAACGTTCCTTTGATGACAGCACAATTTAAATTCGTATTGAACTTGATGTGTGTGTGCGTGCGTGTTTATATTATGTAATTAAATTCTGTATGTTTTGTTTACCATGTTTTTATATTGTTATTGTTTAGTCATTTTAGTTCTTAGAAGAAGTGTCTTATGTGAATGTAAAGCGCTCTGAGCTTTCATTAGAAAGGGCGCTATATAAAATGTTAATTATTATTATTATTATTATTATTATTATTATGTATGCATGGGAATATTTTTTATGGGTGACTGTTACTAGCATACTGAAATGTTTGCAACCTATGAATCATGTGTTAGTGAGGTTGTGCATATTCATAAATATATATAACAATTTCTATGAAACTGCTCAAAGGTACTTTGCTTTTAAATGTTAAACATTTAGCCCAAAGAATTTCCTAACTATGTTTGCTTGTGTCCATGTGTTTCAGATAGCTGATTGTGCGTGGGACGGTGTGGTGCAGATTTACCAGCCTTCGTCATGCATTCCACCTTAATATTTTCTGTCCCTGCGTGCACACCTGCATGCGTGAGATAGTGAGATAGTCAGTCCTGTGATCGTGTGTATGTAAATCAGAGAGTGAGTCAAAGAGGTAGTCTGTACTGTCAATGTATGAGAGAGGCAGAATGAGATCAAGTTTGTTTTGCTGATGTATGTGAGAGTGAGAGAGACCAGAGTGCAAATGTGTGTGCCTAAGTGTAGATGCTTGTATGAAGTGCATACACAGGGTGTATATATATGCAAGTGTCTGTGAGCATGAACTGTACATAGGCGTGAACAAATGATAAATCCAAAGAAAAATAGTTTCAGGTAAAATGTGATATTGTAGCTATTTTTATTTTATTAGTTTGTAAATATTAGTATAATTTTTATTTATATATTTGTGAATGACTTTTAAATATAGCATTTGGTGCTCCACGTTTGTCCTTGATTGCATGTGTGCGAATGGTTTCGGTGGGTTGCAGAATTGACCCCAACTTAAGTCACACATCAATAAATTGAGATTCAATTTCCCAAAGTGAAATGATTTATTTATTTGTTTGTTTATTTTACAATCATTGACTTTTACTAATGGACAGTTTAGACAGAAGCTGCACTTTCCTCAAAATGGCATTAACAATGAACCTAAACATTGTCTGATTGTGCCTAAGTACATATATGTGTGTGTGTGTGTGTGTGTGTACTCAAAAGGTGCAGAGTAATAGACCATTTAAAAATCACAAAACAGTGTATAAATGGGAAAACGAAATAAATACAAATAATGATGCCATACACTAATGTATAAAGCACATAAGTATTTTAAAAATAATTATAGCACCCTTAACTGGCCAAGGTGCTGCTTCCTTCACTGTATTCTCTTCAAAGTGCACGGTTGATTGAAATAAATTCCATGGGTCACCAGTTGTGCATTACGTTCTGGTGATTTTGTTGATCTGAGATGATGAAGAAGGAAAATAAATATGTACAATATTATTCTGTTTTTTGTGTGACTTCAGTTCATTAGTCTCTCTCTCTCTCCTTCCTCTCACTCCTCTCCCCGCCCCATTTTCTCTCTCTCCCCCCCCCCCCACCCTCCCGTTATTTACATACAATCTATTAAAACGTCTTTCAAATTAAAACCATTCTTTGATTTTTTTTTTTTAAATGGGGTGTATCTGCGGAGTCTTGTGTGGTCATACCCCAAATTGTAAGTTGGGGTGAAGCCTCAGCCGTCCCTTGTGTGGGATGTCTTTATTGTAAAGTGACTGGCTGGTGGAGGGCATTCAGTTTTCCCACTAGGGTTGTTTCAGCAGATCTTTTATGCGGATTGGGGGTTGTCCGGTCCTGATTTGGCTCGGAAGAGTCCGCTGGACCTAAAGCAACAATTATGTAATGTAATGAATCTTTTACACATTTCTCCCTATCTCTGTTACCCCATCCTCACACAGACCGGGCCAAACATATAAATGTATTAAGATTAGTGATAGGGCAATCTAACTAGCTGATTACCGCAGACGAAAGGCGAGTGGGTAATAGCATTCCATTGTGCAGAGCCCAGCAACAATAGAACCCACCGTCACACCATACATGGAGCAACAAAATATCAGCACTGCGACCTTGTGTACAACTGCACACCTTAGCTGGCTCTCATACCTTCGCACCTTTGTAAAGATACGTACAATGGATATGAACACGAAATAGCTCTGAGCTTGGAGTGCCATCTTTTAATGTGACAACAATTCAAATTCCCAGGTGGACTCATCATTGTCTCACAAAAATAACAAACCATTGCAAGTCAGTACCTTAATTATTACAAAAATCAAAGTTGATACAAATGTGTATTCATAAGACTGAACATTGTCAGCGTTTGATTTATCGAAGTTAGCAGTTATAATAATGTTATTGGTCAAAACTAACATTTTTTTGTGGAACTGAAGCCTGCTTTAATTTAAAATAGAATAAAGTGATAGAAGTATTGCGTCCAGGTCTGGGCATTCAAATTCCACTGTAGTTAGTAATAGACACGGTGTTTGTTTCAGTTCTTTGGTTCATTTCAGTCACACAAGGTCCTCCAATTTCATCCATACGCTGTGGCAGTTTCTGAGAAAAAGCTATCTGTGCATTGACAAGGAGTATACATCGACCCAAGCACAGATCAAGTCAAGGTGATAGATGGGTTCACCCTTATTCAAGTTACTGCAGCACGCTATCACTGACTGCTACGCCTATTAGACTGATGCAGAACTGTTGCTCATCAGTATTTAATATTGAAGTCTGATTACTGCATAAGCATCATGTTGGAGAAACTTTGCCTGGCGCGTGAAAGTTTGGTGCCGTAAGTCCTCCCTCCCTCTTCCAACTGCTATAAAACATAAACATGTAGTCTCGTAAAATGTTTAATTACTTATGTGTCTTTGTTAACATCAAATGACCAAAGTAAAGCTTTTATTTGCTTTTGGAACTATTGCGCTGTAGTCCAGGTGCACTTTCCAGCTCATGCATTCGGGCCCATTTGCAGAAGTCAAACATTCTATCCAAAAATCCTGTATTAAAAACTAGCCCTAGAAAGAGGAAGGAAAGGAAAATTAAAACATTAGAAAGAAAGTGAGAGAAATACGGGATCCAATAGTTTTCTTTTGTCACTTTGCCTTGATTTTGGGTGAGAAAACTTGCATCATTTGCGACCCTATGAACGCCGCCGCTTGAGTGATTATTTCACCGCCGCTTGTGTGTATTAGGGAAGTTATATTACCGTTAACTACAATTATAAATCTTCGTGGGCCTTTTGCTCCAGATCGAATGCTATTGGAATCTACTAGCGGACTTATCTCAAATGAGGAAGTTTAAAAGACACCCCAGTAGATCTATCTCGCTCATAGGTAACACACGCTCGCTTCACATTCTTTAGGAAATCCAGTAAATGGAATCGATATTTTTACCCTTCAACAATCGGACGACTACCCTCATGTTCAAAAACACAAGTTACCAAATTGCAGTGAGAAGACAGACGGAAGGAAAGGTGGGAAAGTGGATTTAACAGAGGTAAAAAAAACAACAACAAATATTCAAGTTCACCTGAAATCGAATGAAAAGGTATGTTCGTAAGAACTTAGGCCTACCTGTATTGCACATTCACCTTGGTCTAAGCTGGATTGGCAACTACCTCGTATTGTGTTGTATTGTATTGTTTGTCAGTGTATTTTGTGGTTTTGTTTCTTTTAAATAGGACAACAACTTTCCTTGGTATTTAATCTAAACGAGGCTTCAGTATTTATAAGAACAAGGCTCTCCATAAGCAGCGTTCTGGGATATTTATAGAACACTGTTTAGAACATAAACCGTTTTCTGCTCGTAGTCTACATACGCCAAAGCCTGCGCTACTGCGAAAGAAGCGATAAGAGGACTGGTTAATAACAGGACTGAATAGGTTGCGTGTCTACTCGTAAAACACACAACACCCTTGAACAAGGGATAAGAAATAGTTTAATAGTGCAGCTTATCCTCCTAAATCTATATCTACATTTACCCATGTGATTATTTGTTAATCAATAAAGATAAACAGGTAGAGTGCAATAATATTAAATAAAAACGGAAATTCCGATGGTATGGCCACGTCACCAGAGCATCAGGCCTTGCAAAGACCATCCTGAAAGGCACGGTGCAAGTAGGCAGAAGAAGAGGGAGACAGAAAAAGAGGTGGGAGGACAACATTCGAGAATGGACTGACTTGACCCTGAGCGAAGCCATGAGGGTTGCTGAGGACAGAGAAAGATGGAATACTCTGGTTAAACGATCATCTGTGGTGCCCCAAACGACTTTCGAGTTATAGGATAGGATAGGATAGATACTATTAGAATGTATTAGACTAGTCTAACACGTACGTGGGTCGATAGTTTGCCCCTGAATTCTTTTTTTTTTAATTTTTTTTTTTGGAGTAAAATTAACGTCTCCGGACACAATAAGCGTATCATAGGGGACGATTTTAGAGTTGCCCCTGAATGTCACATGCAATAGATTTATTGATTTATTATTTGAATGTTTTGTTTTGTTGTTGTTGTTGTTGTTGTTTTTTAATAAAAGGAACTAGGTTGAATGTTATTATGATGATTATTGTGAGGCGCCGTATAAGTAAAATTTTGTACTTACACGGCGCCTCATGTATTATTATCGGTGTTGTTTATGTTGTGCCTTGTTCACCAATAAAGGATCACCTCTGGGGCTGTCAACGGTGACCATTGACGCTGTGCGTGAATGTCTGCCGGTTAACTCCCTCTGAAACTGCGCTATGGAACGACTAACAGACAGTAGGACAATAATTATTGAGGTTAGTGCATGCGTGTATCGTGTGTGTGTGTGTGTTTAGGTGTGCGAGAGAGAGAGAGAGAGAAAGAGAGAGAGAGATGACAAATATTTATTGTGTTGACATATTTATTGTGTTGTCAACACAATAAATATTTGTCATCTCTCTCTCTCTCTCTCTCTCTCTCTCTCTCTCTCTCTCTCTCTCTCTCTCTCTCTCTCTCTCTCTCTCTCTCTCTCTCTCTCGCTCTCTCTCAACAGTTGTAGGTCATCGGTCCATCACAATTTTATCTCACGCATTCATTCGCATCCATAACAAACAAACACACACGCACGCGCCGGGGCATCCGTGAAATAGTACCAATATCACTACTTAGGGTTTACGACATAATTCTGACCCGAGTTGTCTTTTTTAAAAATGCACCACAAAACGTTTGCGATTGCTCCGCACGAACTTTTTAGCTTCTGACTGGGCAACCTTTTGCCATAAGCGAACGCTTTTAAAATGGCGCAGCACATGTTGACTGCACAACAGCCAATCAAAGTGAAATGACTGAAAGTGAAAGTTACTGTCGTGCAATTGCACTAACGACACAACAATACTATCAAATATAAATACTAATTCATACCAATTGCAGATAAACATAATTATTCGGACAAATAACAAGTGCACGAATCTTAAAAGAATATAACTGACAAAAAGTTATCTCTTGCTATTTCGCCGTTGAACACATCGCCATTCGCAAATCACCCACCACTCTGACCGCCATCTTTTTCTCTTCGCAAACGGCTGTCTAAATCGCTCCAGAGCGCTCTCCGCGGGCATAGGGTTGCGCAGACTTTCCGCCAAAATAGTTACGTAGCGCTCTGCCTAGGTTACTCGCGGCACTTACAGTCATGTCAAATACCTAGCTTGAAGCTTGGTTTTGATCCACCCAAAAATCGAGAGGGATGGAGGGAGGGAGAGAGAGAGAGAGAGAGTTAATGATATTTGTCCGGCCATAGACCCATAACAAATGTATTTCACAGCTACAATTAAAGTTGACAATACAAACACTTAAAGTACAATCAAAGCAATAGCAATATTGCACAACAGTAAATCACACGATTATGTCACTCAGTATTTGAGTACAAAACGCTGACAAATAAAATACAATTCAAACAGACAAAAGCCGCAGTTACAGCAAAACAACAAGATACACAACCACAAAAGCAACAGCAAATACCGCCAAAAAAAAAAAAAAAAAAAAAAAAAAAAAAACCAACAACAACACATACACACACTTCAAAATGCAGAGTTACTGTTCCTCATCACTAAGCTTAGAACATAAAGTTAGCGTCTAAACGCAAAGTCAAATCCTTTGGTGAACGCTCATTTTCATTTTCTGCTCCCACCGTCTGGAACTCCCTTCCCATGTCTCTCTATTCTTCCCAAACATATGCTGCCTTTCGTTCTGGCCTCTAGACCCATCTGTTCAAACGTTCCTTTGATGACACCACAATGTAAATTCGTGTTGAACTCTGTATAAATGTGTGGATGTGTGTTTGTGTGTTCATATTAAGGGTAAAGGTAGTCCCATAGCCTTGTGGCCGTAGGGGAGCGTGATGTTGGAGATCACACTTATCTTGGGCCATCTTCATATTATCTAATGAAATTTTGTATGTTTTGTTTACCATGTTTTATGTTGTTATTGCTCAGCCATTTTAGTTCTTAGAAGTATCTTATGTGAATGTAAAGCGCTCCGAGCTTTCATTAGAAAGGGCGCTATATAAATGTTAATTATTATTATTTATTATTATAGTGAAGGTTGGGGTTTGGAAGAGGTGTGTGGTGGAAAGGGGGAAGGAGAACAATTTGAGAACTGTATAATCCATAGGCCTAGTACAATTTGCAGAATATACCTCCCGAATGCAGCCATGATCACCTAATGAATTACTTGGAATGTTATACCGACTTGGAAGTCGTGGACATTCAGTTCAGCCCCTCCAATTCCTATGCAATGGTGACGTTCAAAGACGCGCTGACAGGTTGGTTCGTGCATGCAACTATATTTTATTTCAACTATAATAATTTTGGAACTGGAAAAGAACAAGCTTCAGAAAAGCGTAGCAAACTAATAATTTATTTCCACTGCGATACTTTTGGAACTGAAAAAAGATCAAGTTTCAGAAACCTATTTTCTATCTATCTATCTATCTATCTATCTATCTATCTATCTATCTATCTATCTATCTATCTATCTATCTATCTATCTATCTATCTATCTATCTATCTATCTATCTATCTATCTATCTATCTATCTATCTATCTATCTTTTTCCATCTCTCTCTCTCTCTCCCTCTCTCTCTCTCTCTCTCTCTCTCTCTCTCTCTCTCTCTCTCTGGTAGGTTGTACTATCTGTACCTTTTTACAGTAATAATTGTACTGTTTTCCTTGGTAAGAGACTACTAAAATCTCTTTAAAATTTATACTATTGAGTAAGAAAGTAGCAGAAAAGCCAAGCGTGAGTTAATACTACGTGATTGAGTGCAAAGGACCGATAGGTTCATATTTGAATAGAAGCAGTTTGAAAGAAACACAATATTTGATGGAGGTGTTTTAACTGCAGAAAACACTTGGACAAGACTGGCTGAACTGATGCTAAATGAACCTCTGTTGGGTCAAACGTTGACGATTGAGGTGGCTTCTGAGTATGCTGATGCCGATTTTCTGGAGTTAGCTGAAGGCTTGGGTGAGAAGATTGTGTTAACCTTCGCCTTACGAATGTTGAATGTTGTTTCTTCGGGGGATGGGAGTATTAAAATTTAATTACTCTATTAGTTCGTATTACGAATAAAATGGTCCTGATTTGGCTCGGAAGAGTCCGCTGGACCTAAAGCAATAATCTTGTATTGTATTGTATTACGAATAAAAATCGACGTTTAAATGTTAGTACACGTAAAGGAGAGTTTAAAAGAATTTGAAATTTTGGGGTAGATCAAACAAAATAAATTATTTTGAGGTAAATAAAAAAAAAAGACCCGATGTATGGCGAAACTAAAGTTTGATCAGAAGGAAAAGTACAAATTCAGTACCAAGCTTCGCTGTCTGTAAAACATCTCTGAAATAGGCCTACTCGTGTGTTATTAAAATTTTTAAAATCGCATGTCCGTCAGTAATCACTTTTTTTTGTAATGTCGTAGCCTAAATTGTACCATCTTAATACTTGCGCGCCTGTGTGTGTTTACAGTGATGCTAGATATCGATAGGGCAGCCGTGGAATATCGAGCACCATTACCACGCTTTAAGACCAGTCATAGCGTTGAAGACATCACATGTCTGGATACTTATGGCAGCGAAGATAGCACACTTGGAGCATCTCTACGTAATATCCCTTCGGGTATTGAAAGAGAAACTTCCAATCATAATCCATACAGCCGACGTTTAGCAATGTCAGTTCTGGATGTCAGGAAACCAGCGCAGCCCAAAAACAAAGGATTTTTTAATATGTTGAAAATGTTTGTGACCGGAAAAAAGAAGAAAGGCAGAAACAGCCAATACCGACAGTTCACAATTCCCATGAAAAAACATCATCAGTCCCTGATCAAGTTTGACCTACGCTTTAACGACCACGAAGTGGCGGTCACCGCAACAGACACAGAGATTCGATTCAATGGATGCCAGGAAGGATGTCTGCGTGGAATCAAACTGCTAAAAGACATTGATAAGGTGACTCATGTTTTCTTTTAATTGGACATTTGTAGGTTAACTTTAAGGCACGCTACAATGTTGTAGGATGATTCAGCGAACGGACACATTGTGCATTATTTTCCCCTTCTTTTATAAATCTTGGCACCAAGTGTTAACACGTTTGGTATTACATGTATTTGCATCCCTGGGCACAGTTAGCCAATATGGGAAGCTCTCGGAAAATTTCCGTGACACTCGTATAAGTAGTGATTGTCAAACTGTCTTGCACGATCACTTGTAATTCTGATTTCAGAAAATATTCGATGGGAGATTCACTTTGAGCAACGCTCTGATCCGTTTCCTTCAGAGTACCAGCAACGGACATTCGTGGCTGCGGAGCGTCCAAGGACGACATCAAGACTGCGCATTTGTGATAGAAGGTTGTTCACTGATATGCGCGTCATTCACAAAAGCTGCCCTGCAACGATTTAAAGAAGAAGTGCAGAATGGCCTCACAGAGGAGGAAATACTCTTGTCTGTTAGTGAGCTCTCTGTCTGTCTCTGTCTCTCTCTCTTGGACATGTTCCTATGTGCAACGGTTTGTGCGCGAGAGTCATGTTGGCGATATTCACTACCTCACACGTAGATCGAACAAGTTTAGATAGAGCAATACATCATTTTCATTTTCATTTTTGCTTCAATGTTGGTCAAGTTGGTACGTGCATGGTATAAGTTACAGCGCGCTGAAGCTGAAAATGTCATAACTGGTTGTTGTTGTTGTTGTTGTTGTTGTTGTTGTTGCTGTTTCTGCTTGCTTGTTTCTTTGCTTACTTGTACATAAACGTGTCCTAACCCTGTATCCAAAATCTTATGTTACGCATATGCTCAAATTATGAAAAGGGTGGCCCAAGTTCAGAGCAGGGGTTCGTAAATTGGACCACTTGTAAAAAATGTACGCAACAAGAATGGCAAAACCTATATGATTCACATGCTCCATATGGAACTTGCAATATAATATGAAAATAAGTGCTCAGGGAAAAAAAATGAAACGGTGGCATTAAAATGCAAAGTAATACCAATTTTGATCTTTTATGCTTCTGTCTTTGAGATGACGTTGACTCCGGTTCCAAATACACTCTTGTACGATCAATAAACTACAGCAAAAGTTGTATTATGCCCACAAAAAAAATGAAAAAAAGTTACCTTGGGATGACTTTGACATTCAGTGACCTTGACCTAGGAATGACCTTGACCTTCACTTGACCTCTGATGCTCATGTATGATCAAATAACCCAATGTTGTCGCATACTATGGGTTAAATATAGCCTATACCATTCCACTGCACGATTATCTATATTTTAAATGTTTTTGCAAGGGCAAGGCCTAAAATTACCTTGACCAAGATCTATGCAAAAACGGAACACATAATTATGAAAGATCAATCTATCATATAAATGTTGTTGTTGTTTGTAGATTATAGTCACACGACACTTTCGCATATAGGTGACTACTGGACCGATTTATACTGACACTAGCGGGCCAGTTGTTGGTAAAGGGGAAAATAATATGATCACACGTTGACCAATCCGGGATTCGAACCAGCGACCTTTCGGTTACTAGCAAGACGCTCTTACCAACTGAGCTACCCGGCCCCCTATCATATAAATACATCAAATTTGGATTTTATAGCTCTCATAATTTAGGGTCAATGCCGCTTCGAAGTACCTATACTAACCGACTTTGGACAGCTCCAGTGACCTTGACCTTAGAGTGAGGTTGACCCAATTAGCATAATACGGTTCTCATTGATATCTATCATGCGTCAAAGAATCATAAGTTCAATATTAATTTCTCAGGGGAAAAAAAGTGAAATTTTGTTTGGGAGGGGGGATGGGGGAGGGGTGGGGGAGAAATCATTTTTTGACTAACAGGCGGCAGGGATAGCTCAGTCGTCAGAGCGCTCGACTTGTGTACGCGCGTCTCGGGCGACGTGGGTTCGCATCCTGACTTCAGCAAACTATTCTGTGATTGCTGGATAGTAGGCTTAGTGGCCAGCGCTTTGAGAAGCTCTCTGAGCTTCTAAGTGCACTATATAAGAGTAATCTTTTTCTTTTTTTAACATTTGTGGACCCAGTGACCTTGACCTCTAAGTGAAGTCATTGATTCACTATTTATGAGGTCTCATGGATATACGCCATATTACCAAGTTTGGTTTTGATAGCTGAAATTGGTTCTGAGATATGAATCCACTTGCAAGTTTTTCACAGACGGCGGACAAACAGACGGACGAACGGACAATAATAATTTAAAAAAAAAAAGAACTATTTAGGTCTCATCCTGCACAAATGTGCACATCTTGATTTTTTTAGGGGGATGGAGAGAGGAGAGAGAGGGTGTGTGTGTATGTGTGTGTGTTGAAAGACTATCTGCTGTAGTTATATTACAATCCACGTCATCTGTTAGCGAACTGTATCGGGATTGGTTGTTTTATTAACGTCTTCTTCATCAAAATGATAAGACGCACGCACTCACGCACGCATGCCCACGCATACACATCACATTGAATTTAAAATTATACTATAATAATAATAATAATAATAATAATAATAATAATAATAATAATAATAATAATAATAATAATAATAACTATTTTTTAAAAACCACCAACTAATTAAATAAACATAATACACAATTAATTTAAGCTTTTGCTAACCTAACACTCACATCAAATCTTATGTTATCAATAGAACTCATAGTTTGTAAATCAGTTGGCCAAAAAGGACGAATATGATTGCATTCAAGTAATACATGCCTCAAAAATACAGTTTCATTACATACGTAGTTCACATTTTAACAATATGTTTTAATTGAGAACTGAGTCAGTAACCGCATGGGCCTAGGAGTTAAACAGTCAAACTTTACTCTTTTTTTTTTAACTCTTCCTATGTCCGTTCTTTTTCAGTTGCCTGGAGATGAGGAGACGACCAAGCATTTTCTGCAATCAAAGTGTAACCTGGAGAAAGTACTGTGTGTCTTTATAAGTCTCACACAACTTCCAGCTGGAACAACTGTTCAGCCTGTACGCGTGTGCGGCGCGAGAGCTGATGTTGAACAAGCCGTCTCTGAGCTGCAGACACATTTTACAGATCCCAATCAGTTACAGCGCAAAACGCTAATCACTTTTGGAGTAACAGAATACAAAGTCCTCCTGCAGTGGCATATTGATAAATTCGACTTCCTCAAGGAAGAAGTCATGTAAGTGGGAAAATTTAATATTGTCCATGCATTTCCAGCCACCCACCCCTTCTGTATTTTGTTCGATTTTCATCCTTTCGGTTCTCAGAACACAAGTTCTATTGCTAAAATTTATGTATTGGGTTGTTGTATATGGACTGAAGGTATGCATGGAAAGCCAAAAGGGGAAAAAAAAAGATCATAGTGGATAAATAGAAAACCGACATAATTAAAAAGCGGTCTTGCAGAGGCGTCATGGAGGGGATACTATTCCACAGGCGGATGGCAGAAGAATATTAGGAATGTTTGTGAGTCTCAGTCCAGGAGTTGGTACTTGAAGTTTCAGCGGCTTGCACCTTGGCTCGAGTTTCCTCATGCGGTGCGACCTCCACGTGGCCATCCATGATTTTGTGCATGATGTGCAGCTTGCGAAGGAAGCGACGGTGGAGAACCTTTGTCTGTCTTCTTTAATCAAAAAGAGGATCGACCACCACACCGTTCTTTCCCTTTGTTTCAAGTTCGTCAAAGAGCAGATCTCATCAACATATTTTCGTGAAATTATTCCAATTCATTATCTGCCAAGATCCTCTCAGTGTAAACTATCAACTCTTAATGTCGACAACCCTCGAAAGAAAAGCTTGGACCATAAAGCCTTCTCACTGGTCCAAAGTCTGGAACACTCCCACAAGAACTGAGAAATATAGACAAAGTAAACTGCTTCACATAGCGCTTGAAGACGCGCGTCTTAAACTGGCTGCCGCGTGGAGTGTTACAAATCTACAGCTCAATTAGGTGCTACAACATCATCAACAAAGAGAGAGAGAGAGAGAGAGAGAGAGAGAGAGAGAGAGAGAGAGAGAGAGAGAGAGAGACAGAGAGACAGAGAGAGACAGAGAGAGAGATGTTATAACGCTCTTTACAATTTTCTTAGTCAGTATAGTGTACATATCCTATCATCTTCAAACACATTTTGTTTGTTTTCCCATGTTATAGTAAAAAGGGCGGGAAATTGTCGGTCACCGAAACAGAGGATGGTCAAATGGAGGTCACCTGCCTCATTCTTCCAAGAGATTTGACACGAGTCGCAGATGAGATCGATTCCATTGCGCAGGAAATACGAACGAACTCGACAGAGCAGTTGCTCTACGAAACTAAAGGTACGAGAAACTGGAGCACAAAATGAATGGCGTTTCAGTCTTGTTTT
>CM072515.1:47546533-47586533 GCA_036898135.1 Oncomelania hupensis | reverse complement strand
CTAGACAACGGAGCACAATCATGGGCGACCTAGGATGGAAGATATGGGATCTAGTGCTTGCTGGGTGTATTGATGTAACTGTCCATGGCATGAGCGTCATGAGACCTCGGTTTATACCCTCATCCGAAAGATACGAATTGTATTAGTATCTTCCATATCTTCTTCACCATGGTTTAAGAAATAAGTATTTTATATGGTTTAGTCCAGTATGTCTTTGCGCTGGGCGAAGTCTTCTTACATAAAGCAGTCTTAAAATGTGACTGAGTAATCATAATCATGATCGTCAGTACAGTGTGGTAGTTAGACCTTAGAGCATCCGAACACGTAACAACGACTGGGCTTTAAATAGGTATGAAATGAGTTGACCCAAAATGATTGGTGCCTTGAGCTGATTTGCCAGGGACAAGCGTGAAAAATTTCCCCTAAACATTGATCTTAATTCAAAGTAGAAAACTGAAATCCTCCTTCGGGATCTTGTCATCCTTCAAAACTATGTCACATTGTAGACTATTAATTTTCTTCTGCCCAAAAACTGGATGCTATAACATCAGCTCTGCTTCAACAACAGCAAAACTGAAACATTTGCATTGAACCACGTGATTGAACCTGCATATTATTTTTTCTTTTACGCTTGAAAGGTTTTGATGCTTGAACTAGAGATAAACTCCCATTATTTAGGGATAGTGGGTGTATCATTAATTCTATTCCTTCAGACCATAAGCAAATTATTAAATTGTGTTAGTCTGAAAACTTTGAACTTTAAAAGGTTTAGTAATTTGTATGTGCTACATAGTACATAATTACGCAGTCACATTAAATTTTGTAAGGAATTCACATTAGGAAGAGACCAGTCTCAAATTTCAAACCAACATTTGAATGGCTGCTTTCCTCTACATCAGCTCCTTTGCCAAATTTACAGAGGCAACAGTGGCAGCGGGAAGACTGGCAGCGACTCTGTATGCTAAAAGCGCCAAACACTTGTGCAAGGAAACCATTGAATTCCTGCTGGAGGAATTGAAAAATCATTTCATTCAACAAGACACAGTGAAGCTTCCCAAGTCAGCAATGCTCATTGAGGAACTGTGCAAAGTCAACCAGCTGGTATACAGAGAGGCCAATCAAAGCGCAGGTAAACTCTTGTAACGTATAATCATAATGTGCCTCTGTGTGTGTGGGGGTGGGGGGGTGTGGGTGTGTGTGTGTGTTTGTGTTTGTGTTGGATGCATAGTTATTACAGTACTCTGTTAACGTCACTACCGTTTACGGTCACAACGCGGATAAGATCAATCAGGTTGTTGGTCCCGGCCAAACACCTTTGTACCATTTAGAATTCATCGCTTAGCGTCACCTCGCATAAGGGAAAACCTCGGATAACGTCAACCCCGTTTTGGTTCCCAAATGGAGGAGACTACTGCTTAAGAGAAATTGATGTCACAGATGACGTCATTTATGAGGTCACTTCCTGTTTTGAGATGGAATTCCATCCCAGAACACCTGTCACGTCCAGCCAGCATCCGCGTTATGCGACACTCTGCAATATACACGGGAACCACTTTGACAGAGTGCGACCCATGGGCGATGTAGACAGGTGTAACTGTGATCTGCCGTGTCCCCTCCTAGCGGGACGTATTGCCATAGTGGACCTTACCCTGAATTGACTTCATTCACTAGCGATAAAGCATGTGCCGTGACGTAGACAAAGTGAACAATTCGTTAAACTTGTGTAAGGTTTTCTGCAAATACACCCAGTAACTGTCTTGGTGCATACTTTTTATTTTTTATTCTCATTTGCGTGCGTGCGCGACAATGTGTTTGTGTTTGTGTGTGTGTGTGTGTGTGTGTGTGTGTGTGTATGTGTATGCATGCTTGCATCCGTGTGTTTGAGTGTGTGCTTATCATGCATCATACACACGGACAAAAAATACATATACAGTAATGCATACATGCATACGCGCGCACCAACGTGCACACATGTACACACACACGCACACACACACAACTGTCACACGACACAAAAATTTAGCAACTCGTATAAGATCAAGTATTTTACTGGTAGTTGATCTTATCAGAGGACTGTTTAGAGTGCCCCTCGGATAAGATCAAACAAAAATTTGGTCCCGTGGGGGGGTCACCTTAAGAGAGAAGTACTAATAGGAAGTTAGTCTTCGTTAATCAATATCACTACTGTGATTAGATGAAATGAATTTGAAGTGAAGAAATATATTTAGATGATTAATGATTAGACAATTAAAGATATGGTCATATTTGTGTTGAATGTTCGCATTCGAGAACCACTTGATTATTATAGGAGATCAAATATGATTTTATTGCAGACGGACAGATCAAGATACAGCTGAGGGGAGAAAAGACGGAAGTGATCAAATTGAAGGCTGCTCTTCACCATATAATTGCCAGTCGTGTGGAGACTGTGCCGGGACCCAAAGACCAGACAATTTTCTACATTCCCTCAACTTGGAACGTGAGACGGGAAGAATAAGTGGAAGAATATTGTAACTCACAATAATGATGATGATTATAATAATGACGATAACCACGACGATGATGACTACCATAGCGATGTCCAATTAGCACATCAAAATCATATTCAACCGGTCAACTTCAATTTCTGGAATCTAAATAAGAATGTACAGGATTAGAACAGGCTTTTTCCTGCATGAATGAACTGGCAGTTTAATGAAAAACAAATTCAATTCAACAAATCTTTATTACCCCTTACAATAAGTTATGAAAGGCATTACACACTGCTCAAATAGGTAAAAGATATTCAGACTTGAGGTGCATAAGGTATCAAATGTAAATAGAATGGCAAAGTCCATATGACTCACATGCTCCTTTTGGAACCAGCAATATTTAGGATGAAAATTAGTGCTCAGGAAAAAAACCGAAATGAAACGGTGGCATTTAAATTTAAAGTAATGCCGACTTTGATCTTTCGATGCTCTTGACCTTGACTTTCGGCTCCAAATACACTCATGTACGATCAAATAAATTACAGCAAAAGTTATTTTATGCAAAAATAACAGTGATCTTGGGATAACCTTGACCGTCAGTAATTTTGACCCTGGTGACCTTGACCTTCACGTGACTTTTAATGCTCATGTATGATGAAAATAATAACTCAATGTTGTTGCATAAAATGGGTTAAATAATGTTATTAATCCATTCCAATGTACGATGAGAAAAATTGTAATGTTTTCGTAAGGATGACCTTGACCGTCAGTGATCTTGACCTTGGGATGACCTTGGCCTTCACGTGATTTTTTATGCTGACGTATGATTAAATTAATAACTCAATGTTGTTGCATAAAAAAGGTAAAAAAAAGGTAAAGGTAGTCCCATAGCCTTGTGGCCGTAGGGGAGCGTGATGTTGGAGATCACACTTATCTTGGGCCAGCGTAATGAGGGTGATGCCCAACTCTCTCCCTCGCTGCTTTACCTTCCCCACCCTCAAGAGAGTAGGTACTCAATCACAGTTGAGTCAACTGGGGGCGTTGTTGTTTGTCGCTTCACACCTTAGCGGTCACCCATCCAAGTGCTAACCGCACCGGACGGTGCTTCACTTTCGACACAGTAGCGAGTGCTCCAACCACTGCACTATCCGACACCCCAATGTTGTTGCATACAGTGGGTAAAATAATTTTATTAAGCCATTCCACTGTACTCCCCCGTTGGGGTGCCGGGGATTTCAGTATAAATAGTATCCACACTTTCTGGAAATTTAGTGCTTTAAATTCCCACTATCGCTGTGTTTCTCATTTGTTCTTTCTCATTCCTACTCTGTTCTATCAATCTGCTATACTATCGTCTTCTTCGCTAGACCAGTCTCCTACCTTTTTTCTTGAAAACTCTTCCTGGACAAGACTCCTTATTTGTGTATGAGGTCTGTTGGATCAGCTTGGGAATATTGGACGCTTTCTGCCAGGTGGTCGCTAGGGCTTCCTATGATGTTATTATTTAGCAATGTAGGCATTTTATATGTATGCGTTTTCTTGATAATTTATAATGATGTTTGTATTCTATTTTGTTTTTGTAAACGGGGGTTCGATAAGTTGGGGTAAAGCCTCTACTATCTTCTTCTTCGCTAGACCAGTCACCTACCTTTTTTCTTGAAAACTCTTCCGGGACAAAACTCCTCATTTGTGTGTGAGGTCTGTTGGAATATTGGACGCTTTCTGCCAAAGGGTCACTAGGGCTTTCTATGATGTTATTATTTAGCAATGTAAGCATTTTATATGTATGTGTTTTGTTGATATTTTATAATAATGTTTGAATTCTATTTTGTTTTTGTAATCGGGGGTTCGATAAATTAGAGTATAGCCTCAGAATCCCCTGCGTGGGGTGTCTTTATTGTAAAGTGACCGGCTGGTGGAGGGCCTTCAGTGTTACCACTAGGGTTGTTTCGGCAGATCTTTTATGCGGATCAGCGGTGAGTCCTCTTTCAGCGAAGTTGTGGTCTTGATTTTGTGGTCCTGATTCGGCTCTTTGGAGTCTGCTGGACCCTGTAAGCAATAAATAACTAATTCCACTGTACGATAAGAAAAAATTTAATATTTTCGTAAGGTCTAAAATGAATTTAACCTTTAAGATCAACGCAAAAGGCGAACGAATATAAAAGATCAATCTATTTTCTCTAAAAACAACAAGTTTGGACTTTATGTCTCTCATAATTTTTGGTCAAGCTAGGTCACTTCAAAATACCTATACGAACCGACTGTGGACAGCTTCAGTGACCTTGACATTGGTATAAGATTGACCAAAGTTGCGTATTGTATGTTTCATTGATATGCATGAAAGAATCATAAATACAATTTTTTTTTAATTAAAAAGAGAGAGAGAGAGAGAGAGAGAGAGAGAGAGAGAGAGAGAGAGAGAGAGAGAGAGAGAGAGAGAGAGAGAGAGAGATTTTGTGGAAATTTTTCATTTTGGACTAACATTTGTAATTGTTTTCCCAGTGACCTTGACCTTGATGTGAATTCATTCCTTCACTGATCATTTATGAGGTCTTACAGATATGCACCATTTTACCAAGTTTGGTTTTGATAGTTAAAATAGGTTCAGAGATATTAAGCCACTTGCAAGTTTTGCACAGAGGGACGTCGGGCGGGGGACAGACAGACTATTTAGGACTCATCTCGCACAGATTTGCAAATATATGGATTGTATTTTATTTTATTTTTAATTTTTTGTGAAGGTTGGAGGGGGTGAGTACATAGACTCACATTGGTCTGCGTTTGAGTCAAATTTGCATTATACACACATAAACACACTGTCATCTTCACACGCTCATATACCCATGCATCTAGGATATTGTCCGACGCAGATTTGCGAAAAGCTGTAAAACTTGAATGTTTTGTCGAGTATAACTGACTGTTCAACAACAGGATAAACGTAGTGTCAACGTTTGTAGTTTGGTGATAATGATACATGGCAATGGTGATTATGTTTCAGCTGGCACAAGGTCGCCAGATGAAGTTGTCAGATGCTTTGGCCATTCCTAAAAAGTCAGATGCCGACAGTGCAAAATACGTTCTGGAGGATATTAGCGCTGATCTCAGTTTAATGGCAGATATTCAGCACCTCATCGACAGAACATGGAAACAAAAGTTCGTTGGGGTGGGAAGAGATGGCCACAAGCTGAACCACACAAAATTGAAGGTGAGGCTGGTTTAAAAAAAACTTTTTTAAAACTTTATCAATCAAGTGTATACGTGTTCTGTGTGCGTGTGTGTGTGTGTGTGTGTGTGTGTGTGTGTGTGTGTGGGTGTGTGTGTGTGTGTGTGTGTGTGATTGCACGTGTGTTGTCAAGCGCGGCGAGCTCGCTTTCCTTACCGTTTGCGAGTTACCGCGCGATACAAATGTACTGTATTATTATTACCCTTATAATAATAATTTTAAAAAATAATAATGATGATAATAATAATAATACTAATGCTAATAATAAAAAATAACAACAATAATAATAATATTATTAATATTATTACTACTAACACCGCCAACACCACCACTATCATCACTGTTATTATTATAACAAGAATATAATAATATTATAAATAAATAAATAAATAAATGTGTAATAAATAATAAAAATAATTACATGAAAAACTGTGTCATCAGATCAAAATATATTACTTTTATAATTAATTTTGCAGATGCTTACATAGGTTGTTTTTGAAAGAAAATATTGTGTCGCAATTTTTATACTCCAGAGAGAAAGAGTTCCATACAGCAGCTCCATTAAATGATAGGCTATTTTTGTAGAAATCAATGCGAAGGAGGGGTAGTTTATAATAATTATGAAGTCTATGCTTAGTAAAAAAAAAAATCAAGATAAGCAGGTGTTTCTCCGTGTGTAATTTTGAACATAAGGACAGCTGTATTAAATTGTTTTTGAAGTGGTAGTATTCGGAGTTCCTTGTATTTCTCATTAGTTGTAATATCTATATATTTATATTTTAAGACTTATAGAGTATCTTGATTGCTCTTTTATGAAGAATGTTTATCTGTTCATTTGCGCGTCACTTGCATTACACCAAATAGTTGATGCATAATTAAAATGAGACATAAAGTGGGCATAGAAAAAATATTTTAATGAACCAACCGTAACAAAATGTCTAAGTTTGTTTAGAAGGAAGAGGTATTTAGATTTTTTTTTCAGATATGGTAAATGTACGTGTGACTGCCAGCTAAAATCATCATCAATGATTATGCCTAGCACTTTATGTTCACGAACTTGATCAATAATGTACGACCCTTAGTTTAGTTAATCGAGCAGTGTAGCTAGGTCTTCAATACTCTTAGGCACAAGAAAACTACTGGCGACAGCATTTAGGATATAAAGATTACGAAGCAGATGAAAATGGGACAGATTGTAGGAAGTGGAGGCAAGCAATAGATATCGTGCATTCACGGCTTAGTCTAGCAGCCAAAGAAGTCTTCTAATTCTGAGCGGGTCAAAATTGCATTCTGTTGCTCAAGCTGCCCAAAAAACTATCAAAGGTTTAAGGCACAAAGAGCACCCATTTTTACTTAGGAGAGTTCACTGACAATAAATTTAACGTTTGCACTGCTTGCCATACTACTAAAACAACAGAACGTTCCTGAAACATTAGTGAACAAAATATTCACTGCTTATATTTTCCAGATTGAGAAACTTGAGCGACTGGAGAACCTTGACTTATGGGGAAAATATGCCATGAACAAACTGGAACAACAGAGAAGAAGCAAGGAAAAACGTTTTGGGGATGTGGGAAATCTACCACACAGCACAGGGCCTGTTCTTACCACGTCTCAGATTCCCCCCAGAAGCAAGCTTTTGTCTGACATGCACCCACAGGTATTTGTTCAGGCACACCCAGTGTTGTGGTAGACAATCTCTATGTAGGTCTCTCTTTTTGGGTCTCTAAGTATGTAACAATTTAGACCTTAAGAAAAATAAAGTTATTATATATATTTTATTGTGTGCATAACAGCTCAAATAACTGTTCAAAATGAAAATTCATGCTCCAGCATGTCTGGTCTATTAATATCAGCGAAAATTACAGCGGCTGTATGTTTTATAATATATTTAAAATGTCTTCCTATCCTATCCTAACCAATCCCGTAACTCGGAGGTCGTAGGGGCACCACAGTTGATAGTTCAACCAGCGTACTCTATCTTTCCATTTCCTCAGCAACCCTGATGGTTTCGCTCAGTGTCAAACCAGTCCATTCTCGAATCATGTCCTCCCACCTCTTTTTCGGTCTCTTCCTTCTTCTACCTCCTTGCACTGTACCTTGCAGGATGGTCTTTGCAAGACCTGATGATTTGGTGACGTGGCCATACCATCGGAGTTTCCGTTTTTTCACCACTGTGAGCAGGTCATCGTGTTGTCCAATGGCTTGTGTGATGGTCTGTCGGACTTCGTCATTGGTGATGTGCTGGGTATAGGGAATGCCCAGAAGTCTTCTGTAGCACCTCATCTCCATGCTTTGTATTCTTCGTTGTAGATCTGATGTGAGGGTCCATGTTTCGCAAGTGTATAGGAAGATAGAGATGACAAGGGAGCGCAGCAGCCTTAACTTGGAATGTAGGCTGATGGTCCTATTTTTCCAAATTGGCTTCAACCTCGCCAGGGCAGCAGTTGTTTGTGCGATCCTGGAGAGGACTTCCTGTCGGGACCCATTGTCTGAAACAATGGCTCCTAAATATTTGAAGCTATGCACTGTGTTGAGGGATTGGCCTTGGACTTTGATGTCCATGTTGATGCCATTGGTGTTGTTGTCATCATTTTGGTCTTCTCTGCACTTATTTCCATTCCATAGGCTCTGGAGATGGTGTGGTGTCAAGCCTCTGTACCAGCTGTTCAAGTTCTTGTTCCTCTCCAGCCAATCCATCAATGTCATTCGCAAAACGAAGGTTGGAGATTGCTCTACCCCCTATGCTGACTGTGCCTTCGTGATCTGCAAAGGCATCTGACATGATGCGATCTAGGAAGATGTTGAAGAGTGTTGGAGAGAGTAGGCATCCCTGACGCACACCGATTGTTGTTCTGAACCAGTTTCCGATGACGCTGTTATGCACTGGTAGCCTTGTCATACAGGCTTTTGATGACTTCAATAATTTTGGGGCTGATGTATTTTGTACACTCTCATGGTTGCCCGCAGAGCTGCATGCCAGACTCGGTCAAACGCCTTCTTCAAATCTACGAACACATAATATAGATGTTGTTGGTGCTGTAGGTATTTCTCGCAGATTATTCTGAGGTTGAAAATCTGTTCAGTGGTACTTCGCCCTGCCATGAATCCTGCATGTTCTTCAGCTATGATTTGTTCAGCTTGGGGTTTCAACCTGAGTATTATTTTCAGGAGGAACTTGCTGGGATGGCTGATGAGGCTGATGGTGCGGTAATTTTCATATTCTTGAAGGTTACCTTTTTTTGGGAAGAGTGGTGACAAGCGACTGGGTCCATGGTGTAGGCCACTCCCCACTCTGCCAGATCTTATTACAGATAATGGTGAGAGCGGCAATCATCGCATCTCCTTCTGTTTGAAGCAGTTCCGCGGGTATGTTATCCACACCGCTGACTTCCCTTTCTTCAGTGATTGCACTGCTGCCTCAACTTCTTCTCGGAGAATTGGGAGGATTTCTTCTTCTTCTCTGTTCTCAGGACATGGTAGAACTGATGGGTCTCCATTTGGTGTGTGGTTGTAAAGGTCAGAGCAGTACTCTGTCCATCTGTCCAAGACTTCTTGTTCTTCTGTAAGGCATATGCCAGACTTGCTTTGGATCGTGGAGACCTTGGGCTGTTTAACACTTGTCAGCCGCTTCACAGTCTGGTAAGCCTTCTTGCTGTTGTTCTTGTTCTTAAGTTAACATATGTTTGTTTTTTGTGTCTAAGATAAATTAACAAATACTTTTGTTTGTTTGTTTCTAAGATCAACGAACATTACCTGTTCCACGGCTTCGAATCTAACGCGAAGATGTCAATTGCACAAACAGGCCTGGACAACAGACTTTGTAACACACAGGGAATGCATGGTCAGGGAATCTACACTGCAGAAAGCTCTACCAAGTCAGATAATTACACAGGTAGGCTGCCATTGTTGCAATGATGTCGTTGTTATCTTAGCATCCTAGATGCATTTTGGGTCTTGACTTACTTATTTTCTATCACGACGACCGCTTGGTGGCGCTAGCAACTTTTTGTTTCTTGTGTCCGGGAGTTACGCTCCTTCTTTGTAAAACTAAATTTCTTTGCATCCAGGTATGGAAATAAAATTCATATCAAATTCCAGTCATATCCGCTGGAAATGAATCCAATCTACTGCCACAAAAACTAATAAAAACATGTTAACATTACATCATAAATCAATTTGCAACAATAATTTTCATCCACAAACCTCATTTAAGAACTCGTTTTGCACAAATGGCATCCTTACTTTTCAACCGGTGGCGTTATATTATATACATATATACTATATAACATAGCAAACTATTTTGAATGTCATATGTGTGGCTTCCGTAAGGGGAAACCACTGCTTGTTTGATAAATTCGCTGTTAGCCTATTATGAAGCTTTTTTTTCATTTGTGGAAAGGTAGGATTTGTGGTTATTTGGGGTCTTGTTTGATTGGAGTCACTCACAGGTCAGTTTAAAAAAAAAATTAATAAATATAAACCGCTGTTTCAGGCAGAACAGGTGGCACACTACACATGGCGCTTGTTCGCGTTCTGCTTGGAAGACCGTATGTCACGACAGACATCAACCCCAGCAAGTATCGGCGTGCACCTTGCACCCGTTGTTTTTTGGAGGTATGCAGATGTAATGTCGCCTTTTTCGATTCCGTCATTGACAACTGCCCAGCCAGAAACTTTCGAGAATTCGTCGTGTATGACAGGCATCAGTGCTACCCGGAATTTTTTATTACTTACAGGAGAGTTTAGCAAAGAAGACTGAAGAAGAAAGGTCCTACAACAGGCGCCTAAATGTCATGCCCCATTTACACAGTTTAACTAGAATTTTGTGAAGTTCTTTCTCCTGTGGAATTAATGATCTTGATTAATCTTAGTCTACCTACCGTGTCGGCCAAAATTCAGGTAAATTTACATCCCCACCTCCACCCCACCCCATTCCACCTATCCTCCCAAACACACCCACTCCCCCTACCCCACAATAAATAAATGAATGAATGAATGAATGAAGTAATAATAATAATAATAATAATAATAATAATAATAATAATAATAATAATAATAATAATAATAATAATAATAATAATAATAATAATCCTGCGAAAGTGAAGGGAGGAAGGCGGTGTGATTTATTCTGACAATTTGAAGGCTTCATTAGGCTTTTGGCCACTCTTTTGCTTAATTCCTTGAATTCCGCGTGGAACAAAGGGCCTCCACAACAGTTCTCCAGCGCACTCGGTTCTGGGCAGCCTTTTTCAGTTCACCCCATGACAGGTTGCAGCTCTTCATCTCCTCCTCACAGGAACGCCTCCAGGTCGTCTTGGGACGACCAACCTTCCTCTTCCCCTGAGGATTCCACTGTATTTTTTTATTTTTTTTGGGGGGGCCACTCGCAGTCTCAAATTGTTGTAAATTTAGGCTGTACTTGAAGCAAGTTACCCAAAATATTTTGGTGAGGGGAAAAAAAAGAAAAACATTTTATTCCAGAAGGTTTTGCTCTGAATATCAGACTTACCCGGTGTCACTCACGACCGATCGCTCAGCGATCTCCAAGCAGTGCAGCATTGTAAATCAGAGTTGTTACTTTCACTTTGTTCACATTTCGTTGTTTTGCACCTTGCACTCTATTTAAGGTAACACTTTTTCTTCCTTTATGTGTTTAAATACTTTGTAAAAAAATTTTTTTTTTACATTGTTGTTGTTTTTATGCGGGGAAATGGCGGGGAGAAAGCCGGTGAGTGCTAGGAAGAAGAGCCAGGGGATGGGGGGGAGGGGGGTCCAAACCAGAGGAACAAAAAGGTACACTGTTCATATGCCCGAAACGCAATGATTCCATTCCTGGAGACGGTGTGGTCCAATGCCACGATTGCAAATATTGGTATAAACAGTGCACTAGCTTGAGCAAAAGTGAGTTGGCCTTTCTGGCGGATAGTGGAGACAACATACAGTGGCTATGTGAGTTGGCCTTTGTGGCGGATATTGGAGACAACATACAGTAGCTATGTGAGTTGGCCTTTGTGGCGGATATTGGAGACAACATACAGTAGCTATGTGAGTTGGCCTTTGTGGCGGATATTGGAGACAACATACAGTAGCTATGTGATTTGGCCTTTGTGGTGGATATTGGAGACAACATACAGTGGCTATGTGAATTGGCCTTTGTGGTGGATATTGGAGACGACATACAGTGGCTATGTGATTTGGCCTTTCTGGCGGATAGTGGAGACAACATACAGTGGCTTTGCGATTTGTGCAAGGATAGGGGAGGGAAGAAACAGACCAACTTGGAGGTCAAGTTGGAATCATTGATTCTGAAAATAGAAAGCATGGAGGCAAAAATTGCCTGTGCCAATAGCTACCAGCACCCCAGCCAAAAGCAATACATTATTGTGCACGCAGTGTGGTTGGAAACCAACATTTTCAGACCAACAAATCTGCATAAATCTTCTATAATATGAGGGGCGAATTAAGAGTGGAAGGTGTGAATATGTAAAAATAATTCCGCTGCATTTTTAGTCATGTTCAGCTGAAACAGTGTTGCCATAGAATTCGGAAGTGGCCGAGCATCGCAATCGGGGCTTTTGTGGCGGGGTAGCCGACTACAGATTTGAGTTTTGTGGCAACTGTTTACAATCTAAGCAAAGTTTGGGGAAAACGGAAACAGAAACGAGAAGCCCAAACATTCCTTAGTTGGGCAAATACTATATGAGGACTCAAACGAATCAGCGAATAGGAAAATGTTTGGAGAGACACTCGCCGCGATTCTGCGTGGAGGCGGGAAAAGTAATCAGTGACGCAACATCCAAGCCCATTGCATGAAAACAAGCTCGCACGTGGTTTATAATATTGATCAATTGGTTAAACGGTGAGTTTAATCTTAAAATGTGTTTCAAAATACAGTACTGAAAAGCATCCATATATACATTGTCATACTGAAAATCGTTAATGTCATACATACCCTCTCCCTCCGGGGGCCGGGAGTTTCTGTATAAATAGTATTCCCACTTTCTGGAAATTAATTTAGTGCTTTAAATTCCCACTGTCGCTGTTTTTCTCCTTTGTTCCTTCTCATTCCTACTCTGTTATATCAAGCTACTATAAATCTTCTTCGCTAGACCAGTCACCTACCTTTTTTCTTGAAAACTCTTCCGAAACTCTTCATTTGTGTATGAGGTCTGTTGTGTCAGCTTGGGACTATTGAACGCTTTCTGCCAAATGGCCATTAGGGCTTCCTATGCTATTATTTAGCAATTTAGGCATTTTATATGTATGTGTTTTGTTGATATTTTATAATGACGTTTATATTCTATTTTGTTTGTAACGGGTTTCAATAAATTAGTGTATTGCCTCAGCTTCCCATGCGTGGGATGCCTTTATTGTAAAGTGACCGGCTGGTGGAATGCCTTCAGTCCTACCACTAGGGTTGTTTCAGCAGATTTTTTTATATGGATCAGGGGTGAGTCCTCTTTCAACCAAGTTGTGGTCCTGTTTTTGTGGTCCTGATTTAGCTCTTTCCAGTCAGCTGGACCCTGTAAGCAATGCATAACTAACTAACAAACATGACCCCCATACCTTGTCCCTTCTAAAAGACTTTTGAACGGAGGCCGCCAATGCGTTGCAATTCTTGAATTCTTTGATAATACAGATTTTTGTTTGCTATTGTTTAAAATAAACAGTAATTGTGATATAAATATGGTTTATGACTTACCTATGTATTACATCATGCATGTTCTGTTTATTTTGAGAGGTGGCATTGACTGATCGACCTTGAGATTTTGTTGGACTGTGTTAGGTATAAATGTTCATTTATAAAGTGTAACTTATTTTACCACATGATGATACAATAATAAATACAATTTAATTGCAAGATCTATGCTTTATTTTTAATATATATATCTGTTACACTCCGTTTGATGTTGGTGTTTTCTATCAGTAGTGGATTCAGCCCCAATGCTGAAGTACTGATGAGTGTAGCTCAGATTCGTTTATTCACGCAACCCGCTCAATCAGCATACAAGTCACAAAGTCGACGTATGAAGTTTTCCACTTTTATTCAGCACACATCAACAACTGCATACAATCGCTTTCCACTTTCAACTTTTACTTTCCAACTCACTATTAACAACTTTCTCCACTTTTTTAACAGTGCGGCGCTTATATAGTCTCTACATACACGGGAACAAACGAGAATAATCCTACATAAAACACCACAACCAATCAAAATTAATGTCATCATCACGTGACTCACGTCATACAACCCCATTTGGAATGGAAGCTTCCATGGTAACCAACAGAACAATCCACACGCTTCGATCGATAGTAAACAACTAATTCCCGAAAATTCTCAAACAATATCGACCAACTAAAAACACTAACGTTACACAAAGCCTCTACTAATAACAACGCAAAATCAAATCAAAGATAAATACACTCTTTTACTGCATGCGTTGCAAAATAAAACGAACAGATCTATCGCGCGCGTCACACACAAGCCTGCCATTGCACGCGCTTCACACATAACATCGTGCGCATTTCATACGCACCATTCGCGTTTCAACGTAACAATATCTCTCTCTCCCTCCCTCCCTCTCTCTCTTTCTTTTTTTCTGGAAGGCTAGCTTGCGGGGTGATGGTGCTTGTTAAAAAAATCATTGTCAACTTATGTACATAGAATAAGCACTGAGATAGAGAACATTGTTGTTCTAAAGCTTAATAAAATCGTAATGAATGTGGACAAGGATGTAATTCTCCTAGCCTGCTATCTTCCCCCTAATGATTACAATTTCTGGAACATATCATAAAACGGTATTGGTCTGGAACTGATTGATAAATGTCTATTTAAGCTCTACGACAACCACGCTGACACTTATCTCATTCTATGCGGTGACGTTATTGTACGCACTGGAGCTAAAAACTGCAATGGTAATTCTGATGATTTTGATGTTTTGGCAAATCCCGTCGCTGATGCTTTCCCTCGGACTTCCCAAGATTCAGGAACCAATGTTTTTGGCGATCAGCTCATTGACTTCTGTAACATAACTGATTGTATAATCTTGAATGGCCTTACTGATAACGGCTTTGATAATGCATATACATTTGTTGCCCAGTCTGGTTCCAATGTGGTTGATTGTTATATTATGTCTAAAACTCTGTTCTCATATCTAAATGTAAATTCACTTTCAGTTGAAGATAGGTTGGAATCTGATCACTTGACAGTTGTAGCCTACTTTGTATTAACGTTCCGTCTGTAAAACCTTAAAAAAAAAGATCCGTTGGATCTCATTTTTGATATGATGATGATGATCATTGTTGTCAGGGTGGCGACGTGGTGATCGTCCTTAACGCTCATGCAATAGGACGTTAAGCATCGATTTCCTCCTCCTCAGCTTCATGTACCCCTCCAGACAACTCAGACAAGTTTGTTGAAAAGCTCCTCTGGAATAATGAAAAGGAAGAAGAATTCTGTAACTCTTTAAGTTCTGCAAATGTCCAGAAATATTTTGCTGAAGCGCTTGGTCCGTGAGGGAGAACGTTATGATGTATTCTGATCATTTAAACCTGAATTTGCAGAAAAAGCTTATATTGTTGGCATAGATATTTACTGCTTCAGAGTAGCCATAACTCTGCTCCGTTTCGGAGTTCTGCCAATCAACAGAATACCAACAGATACGACAAAAACGTGGGAACAAAACCCTGTATTTTTTGCAAAACTGTTGTTGAAAACGAACACCATTTTTTATATGAATGTTCAATATATGCTGATCTTAGAGACCGGTTTCTATCTAGTCGACGTCTCAGTAACCTGTTTACTTCGATGGAAAGACCCAAGTAAGGTTCGTTTAGTAAGCAAATATGTCCATCATGCTTTTTTGCGTCGCAAGAACTTGTTAGGATAGGAAAAGATATGTTGTTTTTTTTTATTAAGTTCTTCAGTTGTTTTATCAGTGGATACGGCTGGATGCGTCTCGTAAATTTTTGGATTATGTGAATATTCATCACAGGAATATCAAAAGTAACAAACAGCAGAAAAAAGATTTGAGCAGAATTATAATAACTTTTTGAAGGAGCTTTCTGCATAATAACGGTAGTTATTATTATTATCATTGTTGCTGTTGTTGTTGTTGTTATTATTATTATAATGAATCTTATTTTCATTAATATTATTCGTAGGTGTTTTTATTAATGTATTTCTATGTATTTCCTAACAGCATTATTCATCTACTGATTATATTTGTTTGTTACCAATGGCAACTGCAGCAGGATAATTATAATATCTTATATCAAATTTTATTTTAAAACCTTGGTGTTTTTTATTATTTCTATTTGTATTATTCTATATTCAATATTATTATTATTATTATTAACATATAATTCCGCATTTTAAACTAGGAATAATAAACCTTCACATCGATCAGTCTGGAAATAAAATTGGGTTGCGATTGTTGGCACACCAAAGAAATATAGTTGAAGAAGAATTGCAGTAATGAGGTACAAATCGAAAATACAAAGGGGGTTTAAATTGCACAATAAAGAAAATGCGGCTTACAAATGGAACAATCTGTCTGCAGAACTAGGATATATATATATTTTTTTTTACTCAAATGGTTAGACATGGTTTGTTCTATTGAATCAAATAGAATTCCGAAGTGCTTCACTGTTGGTTTGTGCATATACAATACCATAGAAAATTTAAATATTGTGAACAATAATGTAAAGGAATTGTGTGCTCTATAGTATTTATTCATCATTGTTATTTTAGTGTAAGCAAAGACTAGTCCGTCGTCGTCGTCGTCGTCCTCCTCCTCCTACTCTTCTTCTTCTTTTTCTTCTTCGTCGTCGTCAAAGTGGTTATCATCATCATCATCCCCCCCCTGAGGGTGCCGTGGGTTTCAGTATAAATAGAATCCCCACTTTATGAAAATTTAGTGCTTTAAATTCCCACTGTCGCTGTCTTTCTTCTTTGTTCTTTCTCATTCCTACTCGGTTCTATCAATCTCCTATACTTTCTTCTTCTTCGCTAGACCAGTCATCTACCTCTTTTCTAGAAAACTCATCCTGGACAAAACTCCTCATTTGTGTGTGAGGTCTGTTGGATCAGCTTGGGAATATTGGACGCTTTCTGCCAAATGGTCATGGGGCTTCCGATGATCTATATATAAATTGCTTAGCCGGAAGTCCTTCTTCGCCTCTACTGTAAAGTTTGTCCGGTATGGACGCTGATCTGGGCAGGTGCTGGGCGCTGCGGATCGGCCTGCTGTGCGCTCAAAACCCGCGAAATCATTATAGCCGACATTTCCTTACCGAACGTTTAACCGTTTCTGAGATAAATAAATAAACAAAATGTCCACAAACTGCAATAGCCTCATTCCGCGCGGGGTTTCGATTCAACCCGTGTCAAGAACTAATACCGCAAATACCGCAAATTTTGTTTTATTTCCATTCAAAACACTTTTGCACTCATGTCACCAATCTTACAAAATTTTGTGTTTAACTAATTAAATTTGATTAATTAAAAATCGAATCGAGGTTTTAGCATGTTTTCCCATATAGACCAAAAAATTGATGGTCTTTATACGAAGCCTTGGTAGCTCACTTAGTAATACATTCGCCTACCGTGCAAGCGACCCAAGTTAAAATCTCCCGCGGGCCATATTTTTTTATGTTATTTTTTTTAACACTACAATATGGATATTTTTCTTTTTAATTTAGGCTTTTTACTTTTAACTTATTAATTATTATTATTATTATTATTATTATTATTATTATTATTATTATTATTATTATTATTAATAAACTAATAATAATAATAATTATTATTATTATTATTATCATAATAATAATTATAATATCTTATATCAAATTTTATTTTAAAACCTTGGTGTTTTTTATAATTTCTATTTGTATTATTCTATATTCAATATTATTATTATTATTATTATTATTATTATTATTATTATTATTATTATTACCAAGGATTGGGATGGGGTGGTACCTGTAGGTAAAAGGGGGCTACGGGTAGGTTTAAAGGGGCATGGGTAGGCATAACGGGGATACGGGTAAATATAAGGGGGTATGGTGATGGTCGATTCCTTTCATCCATACCTGCGAAACGATCAACGGGGAAGTATCAAGGAGGGTACAGGTAGGTTACAAGGGGGGTACGGAAGGTATCAAGGGGGTATGGGGAGGTATCAAGTGGGTTCGGGGAGGTATCAAGGGGGTATGGTGAGGCATCATGGGGGGGACGGGGAGATATCAGGGGGGGTAGGGGTATGGTGAGGTATCAAGGGGGATATGGGGAGGTATCATCGTCCAAATGAAACTCGCAGGGTAGGGGTATGGTGAGGTATCAAGGTGAATATGGGGAGGTATCATCGTCCAAATGAAACTCGCAGACAACAGTTGTCTCTCTGTCTACATTTTAAACAGCAACCTGTGTACCCTGGCTTGCCAGTGTACAAAAACCACTCTATATGGCAATGTAGGCATTTTCTATGTATGTGTTTTGTTGATATTTTATAGTGTTTGTATTCTATTTTGTTTTTGTAAACGGGGGTTCGATAAATTAGAGTATAGCCTCAGCGTCCCCTGCGTGGGATGTCTTTATTGTAAAGTGGCCGGCTGGTGGAGTGCCTTCAGTGTTACCACTAGGGTTGTTTCGGCAGATCTTTTATGCGGATCAGCGGTGAATCCTCTTTCAGCGAAGTTGTGGTCTTGATTTTGTGGTCCTGATTCGGCTCTTTGCAGTCCGCTGGACCCTGTAAGCAATGATCAAATAACTAATTATTAACTATCATCATCATCATCTCATCATCATCATCATCATCATCATCATCATCATCATCATCATCATCATCATCATCATCATCATCATCAACATCATCATCGTCATTGTCGTCGTCACAGTCGTTATCATTATTACTTGGGACCCACAAACTAACCAGAATTTAAAGTTCAACTTATTTTATTGAGAGGCACATCAGAAACAACGAGGCCACATGTGACAAAGGACATTAGAACGCGCGCAGTAATGTTACCACTACGATAATGCTCTCTCGCCACATATACGGTCAAAGGGAAGCAACTGCCTAAACACCTCCCTCCTTTTAGAAGAATGTATACTGTACAGAGAGTTTCAACTAAAATTTGTTTCCATACCGCATCAAACTCCTGACATAATCTGAAACTTGTTAACCAAACTAAATCACTGATCATGAAGAAGTCTTTGCTTTAAAGTTATCTCAAACGCTGAACAAGTGGTGTGATTGGTCACTCCCCACTCTGCCAGATCTTGTTACAGATAATGGTGAGTGGGTCTATCATCACTTCTTCTCCTGCTTGAAGCAGTTCCGCGGGTATGTTGTTCACTCCCGCTGACTTCCCTTTCCTCAGCGATTGCACTGCTGCCTCAACTTCTTCTCGGGTAATTGGGAGGATTTCTTCTTCTTCTTCTCTGTTCTCGGGACATTCTAGATCTAATGGGTCTCCGTTTGGTGTGTGGTTGTAAAGGTCAGAGCAGTATAGCCTACTCTGTCCATCTGTCCGAGACTTTTTGTTCTTCTGTAATGCATATGCCAGACTTGCTTTGGATTGTGGAGACCTTGGGCTGTTAAACACTTGTCAGCCGCTTTACAGTCTGGTAAGCCTTCTTGCTGTTGTTCTTGTTCAGACTGCTCTCTATTTCCTGGCATTGATCTTCTATCCAGTTCTCCTTTGCTGTGCGCATGCCTTTTCGGATGTCATTGTTCCTTGTGGTAGCCATCAGCTCCCTTTTGGACTAGTCCCAGTTTAACTCTCATGTTTTGCAAGGAGCTGAGATCGCGGTTGTTCTGGAACTGTTCTGTTTTAACTCCCGACCCTGATAGCACACGCCCAATGGGCCAACAGCGGCCCACAAGCGGCTGAAGAATCGGCCCACAAGCGGCCAATAGTAGGCATGCCGACTGCACCCGGCGGTATGAGGGCGTACCGCTGTTGGCACCAGAGCGGCTGTCAGGAGGCGCGATGGTTGTCCGATGGGCGGCATTTAGTCGGCCCGACCAGGGTTTCTGATGCAGAGCCGCACATTTGCCAATGAGCCGCTTAAATGCCTCTTAACCACCGCCTGGCTGCCGCTTGACCACCGCCTGCCTGCCTCTTGACTACCGCCTGTCTGCCTCTTGATTACCGCCTGTCAGCCTCTTGACCACCGCCTGTCAGCCTCTTGACTACCGCCTGTCTGCCTCTTGACTACCGCCTGTCTGCCTCTTGACCACCGCCTACCTGCCTCTTGACTACCGCCTGTCTGCCTCTTGACCACCGCCTACCTGCCTCTTGACTACCGCCTGTCAGCCTCTTGACCACCGCCTGTCAGCCTCTTGACTACCGCCTGTCTGCCTCTTGACTACCGCCTGTCTGCCTCTTGACCACCGCCAGCCTGCCTCTTGGCCACCGCCTGTCTGCCTCTTGACTACCGCCTGTCTGCCTCTTGACCACCGCCAGCCTGCCTCTTGACCACCACCTGGCTGCCTCTTGACCATCCTTGGATATCCTCTTCCACTTAATGCCATTACCCACATTAAATACATTTTAATGAATAATGTGGGTGGTAGCATTTAGTGGAATTGGGCATCCTCCAAAGAGCGTTAAAAGTTCTATTAATAACATGCTATATTATGCTTTCAATTGGGTTCTTTTTTTCAACGCATCTGTTTAGAAACTGTGGAAGTCTGTTATTTGTGTTATAACGAATAACTGACAGGATTTCTATTTAATTAATGTGCACCAATCATTTTACCGCGTTGAAATGCATAAGTCCTAATTTTCAGCACAATCCGTTAAAAACTGAGAAAGTCTGTGATTCTCCATTATAACGGTTGGTGATAGGCTTTTTGTTTTTCTCATGTTTAGCAATAATTTTTTCAGCGTTGGAATACTTATGTGTACCCTATTTTCAGCTCAATCGGTTAAAAGCTGTGAAAATCCGCTTAATATCTGTGATAATAATTGAATGGTAAGGTTTTTGAATTTCTTATGCTCACCAATTATTTTCCTGCGTTTATATGCATATATGTGAACCAATTTCAGCTCAAGCAGTTAAAACTGAAGAAGTCCATTATTTTCCGTTAAACTTTTTGTTTTCCACGCGACTAGAAAGCTGCACAATGGACTAATGAACCCATGTCCCAAATTTTAGCTCACTACGTGTAAAAATGTGGCTTTCAATTCCTGTCAAACACACACACAAAGTCAGCCTTATGTAGTAGATCATACCTGTTTAAAATCAAACACATACACTGTAAATAAAATTTAAAAAAAACACGACATAATTTGTGAAGTGATCTATAAAACAGAACAAAACAGCTTTTGGATCTCGAACAAAATTTAATTATTATAGGCCACCAGCCCCTAGTTGGGGTCAGTAAACAGTACAAAACAGATGTACAATGACGTATAAGACCAATAACAAAAGAAGAGTATTGAAATAAAAAATACTGGACATCAAGACTCGTTAAAAACAAGTTAGGCGATGTTCTCAAGGCTTTCTATGAATTCCTGTCTGATCTGTAATTTGTTAAATAAAAAAACACCACGCTTACGAGTATCTGACAAAGAATCACTACGTAGATACTTAATGTACGATCGATGCTTTATATTCCAAAACTTATCTATGGAATTATTGTATAATGGACACAAGAATAAGATATGATCCTAATTTTCTTCTATTCTGGAAAGTTTGCACAATGTATCTTTATTATTATTATTATTATTATTATTATTATTATTATTATTATTATTACTACTATAATTGCCAAACGTTTTCCAAAAAACTGATGCACCGATGGGTAGAACAAGCCTTAGCTTAACCAAGCATTCGCAAAAAATTATGTGTTCAAAATACGTTTTACTTTCAAATGTGTTCTTAAATAGTTTATAATCTCTAAATATTTCTTCTCCCTAACAAAGCTTTTTCGAAAAAATCAGTTAACCTATCTTTTATACGAACCCATGACAAAACTGATCTCTATATGGCTACAACTGCGTTAATAACTTTTCCGCTCATTCCATGAGGCAATAAAACATCAAACAGTGGTTCTCACTGTAAAAAATATAAGGCTTTTATTTCCAGAAAGACAAACCATGTATTGAGCTTACTTCATTGTATTTTAAAAACATTTTTCAACAGAAACATTTAAAGTAAAAAATTTGATCAACAGTTGAGTAATAACAGCTTGAAACCTGCCTGTAACTCAGCTTTTTATCAGTTCATTTTACCAATCGCTTATTCAGCATGGAGGTATAACATTTGCTTAACAAGCTAGACAAAGATAAACCACGACAGTTATCTGTTGTATATACATCACTGTTTTTAAAAATCAGTACAATTATAGCCCTAGCCCACTCAGCTGGATAAATTCCGTTATTAAAAAGAATATTAAACAGTTTTGTCAGTTCCTGGAGATATTGAATGCAGGAGTCACAATTCATTCAGTGTTGCGCTGGAGTTTTGCATGTGGATGGCACGCAGGAGACGCTCTTTTCGTCCCCCGTCCCTGTCCCCAGCAGTCCTAAAATATTCCTGAGCGACTTGCTTAATGTCGTTGTCAGTCGCATCTTTTGTTGCTTTATTCTGCCGTACTGCCTCTGCAATTGAGTAGGATAATCACGATTAATGTACAATCCTTATTGATCAACATACTGCACCCTAGTAGTTATTTTTTCACTTTTCCGTTCCTCAACATCCAGCTGACTACGCAGGACGATCCACAATGTCTACTAAAAAAAAAATAAAAAAAAATCATTGAATATGTGTCAACACTCCAAAGATGGACCACGTTTACAGGAACATAAAATTGAGAGGTGCTGGAACAGTGTCAGAAATGTGTTATTAAAGAAAATAACTAGGAGGGTAAAGCCCATTTGACTAGCATGCGGTAATGGAAAACCATGAAATTAGTGTTATATTTGTCAAAAACAACAAAGACCTTGCAATGACCTTGACCCATGGCATACTCTACTGTGACTTTGACCTTCACATGACCTTTGAGGTTCATGTATTATCAAATTATAAACCAATGTTGGTGTATATTCCACTGTACAACCACAAAATTTGACATTTTTCATAAGGCCTAAAATGATCTTGACCTTCAAGATCAACATAAAATCTTAACATATATAAAAGATCAATCTAAGATCTCTACATGCACGTTTGGACTTTTTTTATTTTTCATAGTTTGTGTCAAGGTCATTTCAAAGAACCCATGTAATCTGAATTTGGAAAGCCCTAGTGACCCTGATCTTGAAGTGAGGCTGACCAAACTTGCATGGTTGGTGTGTCTCATTAATATCTTTCATGCGTCAAAGAGTCATAAGTCCTTTATTAATAACTTGTGAAAAATGTGAATGTTTAATATATATGTGTTCAAAATACCTTTTACTTTCAAATGTGTTCTTAAATATACTACTCAAAATAATACAGGGGCCACTTGGACATATGGGTCTCTCTTTAAATCAGAAACATGAATTCAATTTATGAGTTCATCATATTTTATTGCAATCATTTCTGCATCAATAACAAAAAAAAGATTTTAGACATCAGTCGCTTAAAATTTGAGTAAATTCAATTTAACTGGACATACCCCTCATTTACAAAATCAAAACGTAAGAAACCAAAAATCTATAGAGTCAGTATCGGGTGTGGCCACCATTTGCATCAATGCAGTCTTGGCATCGTTGTCTCATGGACCGTATACGGTTATGGAGGATGTTTCCTGGGATGGCCAACCACTCTTGCTGGAGAACTTGGGCCAGAACTTCAAGGTTAGCTCCTGGAGGGAGGTTTGCCCGTGTCTGTCGACCCAAGACATCCCACAGATGTTCTAAGAGGTTCAAATCGGGTGATTGAGCCGGCCAATCCATCCTTATGACGTGCTGTTGCTGCAGGAAGTCATTGACGATACGTGCTCGGTGGGGTCTGGCATTATCGTCCTGTAGTATGGCACCTTCCCCAATGGCCCGCAGAGCTGGGGGAACCCTAGGTTGTAGGACGTCATCCCTGTAGCCAATACCGTTTAAGTTGCCATGAATTTGGAGCAGGGGTGTTCTGAAGTTTAATGCGAAGCCACCCCACATCATGACAGATCCACCACCAAAGCGGTCATGCTCACGCACCGTCGCATCAGCAAAACGCTCCCGTGGACACCTCCAAACATTCACTCGACGGTCGTTGAGACAAGAAGAAACAAGACTCGTCTGTAAAGAGCACCCTTGACCAATGTTGCCTAGTCCACACCAACTGACGCCGAGCCCAGGCCAAACGCGCTGCACGGTGAGCTGGGGTGAGCAAAGGCCGTACTGCTGGTCGTCTTGATCGCAGGTTTGCCTCGTGTAGACGGTTGCGAATTGTCTGGTCGCTGACGTTAACATTGCTGGCTGTGTGAAGCTGTCTTCTGATGGTGTTTGCTGTAGCGACCTCATCCTCAGAGCTGACAGGGTGATGAAATGGTCTTGTCTTGCAGTGGTAACGCGGGGGCGTCCGGACCTTTTTGGTTCTTGGACGCTTCCAGTGTTGTTAAAGCGCTCCCACAGCCTTTGGACAATGGAGTGGGACACTCCCAGCTGCCTGCCAACTTCTCTCACCCCCATCCCTTCCTGAAGCCATGCAATAGCTCTGCCTCTATCCGCATCAGTCAATCGTTGCCTTGGGGGCATGGTTAGAAAAGCAGCAAAAGCGCTGCCATTTATACCCAGAAAAAAAGCGCCGATTGTTGAACTGAACTCAGAAAATGCAAGCCTTTCGCGTGCAAATCACTTTTTAATGTTGAAAATTTTGCTTTATTAGCTAGACAACAGTAAATTAGGGTCATTTTTTGGTAAAAATTGGGTTTGTTTTTCAACTCGGTGCAGAAAGTTCAAAACTCACACATGTGATTACTCGTCAGAATAAGATTGTCTTGAATGTTACTGTACAGGATAAGTTTTGAAATAAGCAATATAAGCGATATTATTGATAGCAGCAAAAAATAATTAAACTAAATGAAATATGAGAGTGGCCCTTCAATTATTTTGAGTAGTATAGTTTATAGTCTCTAAATATTTCTTCACACCTAACAGAGCCTTTCCATTCTGGACCATAGATGTATTTCAATTTCTGTTTGAGTAGTGAAACAAAAAAATGGTTACACCCTACACTTTGTTGCAACCAAGCATAATAATAAGGTGTCCTTTACACGAGTTACCCAGCAGATGTATTATTTATGAGATATTCAGTCTTATTCCATTCCCCTTTGTGTCTCAATGTATACTGATATCAGGCCAACTAGTCCTAACAATAACCCCATAATGCCAGATGTCAGGATGAGCAGCTATTTATAGTAGATCTGTGCTGGAGACTAAACTTCTTTTTCGAGGTGGGCGTCTAACCATCGTATGAAGGCAACTCTTGTGTTTCTGATGAGCTGATCTGAACTGATGTAGCCAATGTAATCAGATTTTAAGTAATAAATGGCAGGGTTCCCACAAACAAAATTCCATATGTAACCCTGTGTAAATATTAGAAGGCCAGGACAGTTCCCACTAACTGACTGACTGCAAACATTTATAAATTAGAGACAGAGAGAGGGAGGGAGAGCTAGTTGGAACTAGAACAGTAGAAGTAATTAAATGTATATTATAATAGTGAGTTATTCTCAAGGTAGGTCTTACTTTTGGTTAGCAGAAAGAAATTAGTCACTTGTATTTTGGAAGTCAGCAGAGAAGAAATTCTTACTTCGTTGCTTCATTTTTTCAGGAGTGATACTTATAGTTGTTTTTCCAGAATATTTAAAATAGTAGTGAAGTAAATAATATAATGTTAGATAACAAGATATGAATAATTATAGAGTTAAAGTAATTTAGAATGTATAAATTTGAGTAAGTTCATTTGTTGTAAATATGTTTAATGAAAATTAAAGAGACTTGTATTTTGGAAGTCAGCAGAGAAAGTAATTCTTACTTTGTTAATTCATTTTTTCAGGTCTTCTGTGTGTTCTCCTCAGTCCCATCCTCATCACATAGAAGAGTCCGAACCCACACTTGATTCTTTACAAACACCCCATCAAGTCTACACATACCTAATTGCTATAATTGTCCAAGACCATTATGTTCACTAACAATTGCGCACCAACTTAATGTTTTATGTGAATGTCAAAATCTGTCGTATACTTACTCATTACCACAGTCTTGAGACGTGTTGTAGAAAATGCAACCTTGCCCCCTGCGCCGGTCCAGCAGCACTGCTTTGCCAGGCTATTGGTCATCACAGCCTTCAGTATGTTGCGGGTGGTGTCTGATGTTTTATTCCCACCAACGTGTCTAATGTGATTCAACTGCAATCAAAACACATTTGTTAGTCTTGCCCCACTTTAAAAGTTATTTTTGGAAAAGGTAATAAATTACTCACTTGCTTTAAATTTAACATCTTTCCATAAAATATAAAAAAGTGAATGTCCAAAGCCCTGGACATCAATATCAGTACATTGAATAAACTTGACCCGGATCGTCCAGCTTGGCGAAGCAAGATCCCAAAGGATCCCTTATAAGACACACTGCAGACATCCAGTGAAGATGTGCTGCAGGCAAGGCTCAAGGGATCTCCACCTCCACTGCACTACCTACCCACATGTGTTGCACATGTGGGCGAGCCTTCCAGGCCCAGATCTGCCCCACTATCCATTTCCGAACCCAGTCATATCCTCAATCTAATGACAAAGTCTTGGTCTTCTTAAAAAAAATGTTGTTGTGATGATGATCGCGCAAAAGTGAAATTTTGAAGACAAATGAATAAGTGATGTCAATCTGGTAGTATTTGGAGACTATGTGCACATCAGTCTACATTCCAAGGTAAACCGTAAAAGGCCATCAGTCTACATTCCAAGGTAAGGCTGCTGCACTCCCATGTCATCTCCATTTTCCTATAAGCTTGCGAAACATGGACCCTCATAGCAGATCCACAACGAAGAATACAAAGCATGGAGATGAGGCGCTACAGAAGACTTCGGGGCATCTCCTATACCCAGAACATCACCAACAACGAAATCCGACAGACCACCACAAAGCCATTGACAACACGATGACCTGCTCACAGTGGTGAAGAAATGGAAACTCTGATGGTATGGCCCTGTCACCAGAGCATCAGACCTTGCAAAGATCATCTGGCAAGGCAAGGTGCAAGGAGACAGAAGAAGAGGAAGACAGAAAGAGAGGTTGGAGAACAACATTCGAGAATGGACTGGCTTGACAATGAACGAAGCCAGGAGGGATGCTGAGGACAGAGAACGACGAAGTACACGGGTTAAATTATCATCTGAGGTGCCCAAACTACCTTCAAGTTACGGGATGAAATAGGATAGGATAGTGCACAGATTTATCAATGCGAAAGCATCATTTAAATCGATCTTTAGCTGTAGTTCAGAAGTTTTCAAAAATGTTCTAAATAGTATTACTACTTACTACACTCGTTTCAACTTCTTTTTTAAGAAGTTCTGTCTCCAGTTCTTTAAGAGCTTCTTTTGAAGTCAATGGAAATTCTACATTGGCAGGCAGAATTAGCGCAGGCTGTGCTGCTGAACTTCCCGTAAGTTTATCCTCAATCCGCCGCACATACCCAGTGAGGTCTCTCACTTCCTGCCTGAGCGATTCAACAGCAGTGAAGATCCGAACAAAAGGATCTGAAACATGATAAAACATGCATCCATATGTAATAGATTAAAAATTTTATTGGCTTCGACTTTCAACTGAAAACATTCTTTGACAGTTTCAAGTAAGGGACTTTCTCAGTGGCTATGCCGACTTGCCACATTGACCTTTAACGGATCACGCATTAAACATTCCGATCCATATGACACAGGTTTCTCACAACCCTTACATTATAATGCATCTCTGAGAAGAAAATGTATGGGTCCTGGGTGATCCACCTCACCTGGAAAGGTATATTTACATGGGTCTTAGTGAAAATTTTGACTGAGAACAACATGTTTATACCTCTCCTGATAATGCAGATCACCCAAAACCCATAAATTCCATCACACTATGCATATACCCGTCGAATGGCTTACTCTAAGGTACCTGACCACACTCTGTATGGCAAAACCATGTAGCTGCACCGGCTTTGCCTCAATCCTCTCTGGATATAGTTTGAGTTCTAGGGCCGATGTTGTTTGATCACCTGATTACCACTCACTCCCCCCCCCCCCCCTCCCTTCCTCCCGCTTCCTTAGTTAATGAACTAACTTGTGACTAATGTTTGGAGAAAAGTGTTGACAGGGCTTCCACATGCAATCATAAACATTTCTGCAGTTATATTGATAGGTCAGACGAACAAGATTGAATTTCACATAAATTTGAAATATTTCACTAGTTTGTAAAACGCTCATTGGCTGATCTGAGTGGACCAAACACTTAATTGTTTGGCACATGCAACAGGCTCCTAAATTGTACAACCCACAATTTATTTCTGTGATTGTTGGTCAACTACAGACGACAACAAAATAATAACAACAGCAACCATTATAGGAGACTGGCCCTTATATTTATGCGAGTAGTACTAGTATATAAGAAATTGGATTATTCCACACATTGTAAAAGATATTTTATTACATTTTTGTTGTTGTGACTTCCACTTTACATTTTGTGTCAATTAAATGTTATATTGTTTGCAAGAACTGCAAGGAGGCTCTAATCTGAAAGGCTTTCATCTTTGCTTCATTGACAACTCTCACTATATTTTACATGAAAGAAAGGTCTCAAACGTCACACGCCTTGGTTTTTAACAGGACTGTCTTCAGTGTATGACATCCCTGCCCAAACAGTAAACCCAACCAAAAAGTGTGGGAAAATTGTCACACAAAACTGTGTAAAAAGCCTCAGTGGCTCTGTGCTTTAAATTTGTTAATTAAAAACTAGTGCATGACGCATCCCATCTAGCAAGATATATATTCACAAGTTTTTCTAGAAATCGGCTTTACCAATCAGTCACAATCGCCAATATCACAAAGTGTGACACATAAAGTGTGACAAACAAACAAACCGACGAGTGACAATTTTTACGTGTATGGTAATAAAGAAAAACAAAGAACTAAAAAAATCAAAATGTCTTGCCTTGCTGAGGACTGCCACAAGGAGTCAAGGGTGGTTGCACTGCCAATCCGGCACTTCGTAGTCCACTGGACCCTATAAGCATTGATATCTTATTTTATCGCTGCCAATCCAGTTTGTCTGTTCCAAATACTGGAGGCAGAGGATAACAGAGAATGTCTTTCTTTGCTATAAACATGCAGTTTTACACAATTCAACAAAATTATGATTACTCTTTATTAGAAAAGGTTGGATTGAAAGCACACTGTCTCTTAACTATCCCTATCCTATCCTATCCTGTAACTAGGAGGTCGTTGGGGCACCACAGATGATCTTTTAACCAGCGTACTCCATCTTTCTCCTCCTACTTGAAGCAGTTCCGCGGGTATGTTGTCCACTCCCTCTGACTTCCCTTTCTTCAGCGATTGCACTGCTGCCTCAACTTCTTCTCAGAGAATTGAGAGGACTTCTTTTTCTTCTCTGTTCTGGGGATATTACATTACATTACATGGTTATTGCTTTAGGTCCAGCGGACTCTTCTGAGCCAAATCAGGGGACATGCTAGAACTGATGGGTCTCCGTTTGGTGTATGGTTGTAAAGGACAGAGCAGTACTCTGTCCATGTGTCCAAGACTTCTTGTTCTTCTATAAAGCATATGCCAGACTTGCTTTGGATCATGGAGACCTTGGGGTTTAACACTTGTCAGCCGCTTCACAGTCTGGTAGGCGCGGTTTTCTTGCTATTGTTCTTGTTCAGACTGTTCTGAATCAATGATCTTCTATCCAGTTCTCCTTGGCTGTGTGCATACCTTTTCAGATGTCATTATTGATTTTTCGGTAGGCATCAGCTCCCTGTGAGGTGTTCTTTTTATTTTTCATCTCACTTCGTTTATCAAACAGATCCAAAAGTTCAAGTGTGATCCAGAAGAGGAGAAGCAATGCTTGACGCCCTCACCATTATCTGTAACAAGATCTGGCAGAATGGGGAGTGGCCTACACCATGGACCCAGTCGCTTGTCATCTCTCGTCAAAAAACGATAACCTTCAGTAGTGTGAAAATTACCACACCATCAGCCTCATCGCCATCCCAGCAAGGTCCTACTGAAAATAATACTCAACAGGTTGAAACCCAAGCTGAATAAATCATAGCTGAAGAACAAGCAGGATTCAGGGCAGGGTGAAGTACCACTGAACTGAATGATCTGAGAGAAATACCTACAGCACCAACAACATCTATATCATGTGTTCGTAGACTTCAAGAAGGCATTTGACTGAGTCTGGCATGCAGCTCTGTGGGCAACTATGAGAGTGTACAACATCAGCCCTAAAATTATTGAAGTCATCAAAAGCCTGTATGACAAGGCTACTAGTGCAGTCCTCCATAACAGCGCTATCGGAAACTGGTTAAGAACAACCATCGGTGTGCATCAAGGATGCCTACTCTCTCCAACACTCTTCAACATCTTCCTAGAGCGCATCATTTTACATGCCCTTGCAGATCACGGGCACAGTCATCATAGGGGATAGAGCATTCTCCAACCTCCGTTTTGCAGATGAAATTGGTGGATTGGCTGGAGAAGAACAAGAACAGCTAGCACAGAGGATCGACACCACCTCAAGAGCTATGGGATGGAAATAAGTGCAGAGAAGACCAAAATGATGACCAACAACACCAATGGCATTAACCCGGACATCAAAGTCCAAGGCCAATTCCTCAACACAGTAGCTTCAAATATTTAGGAGCGAGCCATTGTATCAGACCATGTGTCCCGACAGGAAGTCCTCTCCAGGATCGCACAAACCACTGCTGCCCTGGCAAGGTTGAAACCCATTTGGGAAGACAGGACGATCAGTCTACATTCCAATGTAAGACTGCTAGTGCTGCGCTTTCTTCTCATCTCCATCTTCCTATACTTTTGCAAAGCATGGACCATCACAGCAGATCCACAACGAAGAATACAAAGCATGGATATGAGGTGCTACAGAAGACTTCTAGGCATTTCCTATAACCAGCACATCATGACTCAAGCCATTGGGCAACACGATGAGCTGCTCACAGTGGTGAAGAAACGGAAACTCCAATGGTATGGCCACATCACCAGATCATCAGGCCTTGCAAAGACCAGCATGCAAGGCACAGTGCAAGGAGGGAAGAAGAAGAGGGAGACAGAAAAAGAGGTGGGAGGACAACATTCGAGAATGGACTGGTTTTGACACTGGGCGAAGCCATCAGGGTTGCTGAGGACAGAGAGAGATGGAGTATGCAGACCTGTGCACATCTACGGATTTTCCGGATTTTCTCCGATTTTCATGAGCAGAATACGGATTACTTATTAAAATAAAATTACAATTCCGAAATTCAGATTTTTTTACTTGAACTGTCGTTACAGCTTGCTACTGAAAATTTTTAAAAACTACTGAAATTTGGTTTGTTTGCTACTTATGAGCATTTTGAGTGTGCACAGGTCTGAGTATGCTGGTGAAACGATCATCTGTGGTGCCCCTACGACCTCCGAGTTACAGGATAGGATAGGATAGGATAGGTATGGAATCAGAGTAACTCTAGAACATAAGGGTGAGCGAATCAGTCTTTACCTGTTGAAATAATAAAACTTATTTTTTCCTACAATACTTATTGACAGTTCTGGTTCATGTTAGTGTCATTTGGATTTACATATGAACCGAAAAAGCCATGAGCTTAATCAATCAAATGGATGTCTTAACATAAATCATATTGTTACATGATAGGTGAAAATGGAAATAAAGGATTAAGAAAAAGAAAAAGCATACGAAAAAAGAATAAGCATCAAAATCATATGACAGAACATACCTCTGCAATGAATAGACTGTGCAGTAAACAGGGGTGGTACTGGTAGTGGCATTGCAGTTCTTTGGGTCAGGGTTGGAGTCTGAGACCGGTGATCTGCAGGGAGAACATTATATTAAACTCAATATGTAAATTGTTTAGCTCATATTATCGTCCCTGATAGTGACTACAGTTGTTGGCAATTCTTTCATCAGCGACAGTCACATGAAATATATAATCGGTACAAATTACAACTACTATTATTTTATTTAACTGACCACTGATTGTTACAGGTGAAATATAGATCCAGCCCCGATGCTTGAATCTGTGTAAATTGTATTAGAGTTTTTATACACGCAGCCCGTTTACTCATAAACAAGGCAGAGTCGTTGTATAATCTCAGCAACTTTAATCAGCAAAAGACAAACAGCACCAACTGCTTTCAAAAACTCTCACACACAGGCAAGTACTGTATATATAACACAGTACATTGTGGCCTATAAAACTTTAGAACAATCCAGAATGGTATAGGTCTAATCATTAGTCAATCAAAAAACATATCCTCATAGAAAATACACACTGTGTTACGTCATAGAATCATCTACATCATTCTGAGGCTGGCTGCTCGCCGCGAGATCAAATTGGAACTTTCATTCGGTGATAAACAATTCCAGAAATATAGATATTGCTACAACAATATTAATCAAAAGAAAACATTCTGCAAAGCTTTTCCTGCATCTACATAGAACCAGATGAAAGGTAAATAAATGCTATTGAATGCTTCACTATGCAAAACAAATATTCATAAATTATGTTTATATTCGTGACACTGAGGCAAATTTGCTAACAAAAAAAATTTATAATTTTTTTTTTAAATTCAATAAAACCTTAAGAACAACTAGATAGACACTACTCTCTAACAAACATAATCAACAATATTTATCTATTTATATATGCTAGTACATGTAGTAGTAATAATTTTAACTGTCGATCAGACAGTTCTATAAACATATTGTGACAAACGGACGATGCACCCCTGACGCTGGCTGTGTCCAGTCATCACTCCCACGCTCGCCGGCTAAGCCGACTACGCCCCGCCCCTCGGGAAATCGCTCTAAAGCTCCCACCTCGCCAAGCCTCTGGGTCAGACGCTAGCCTTCAGCCTCCGAATACACAACTGACTGCCCGGACACGTCCCATCACGCGGTGACCGCTGAGCCTCGGCAGTACTCTTGTGATTCGACCCGTTCTTAGTCAAGAACGGGCTCCTATACGGGCTCCTGTACCTGCCCCTATACCGGCTACAAGACGTACGACCCGCTGCGTGCGACCCTGACCATCCAGGGCGTCACTGAGAAGCGCACCCCACGAAGTTTCGCCATCAGCCAGCGACGTAGGCTAGATCGCACCCACTACATCGCCCCACTGGAATTGCATCACCAAGCCGATTACTCAAGACGGTGACCCAGTGCCCCGCATTGGCCACCCAGCTAACTTCTGGACCCTTTGTCTTGCCGCCATCCAGAAGCCTAAGACAACCGCCGCCCCTACGATAACCAAGCTAAGTGCCTATCCCGAGCACACCACAATTCCGAGACATTCTGGCTAAGCCACCCGAACAATCCAGATATCCTCCTGCTCAGTGATGAGACCAGTCCTCAATCGCCCTAGCATTCCCAAAGCCGCCCACCCAGAATATCTCCAAGATACTCCGAACTATTATTGATAATATTCAGTGACTCATCCTTTAGATTACTCAACTCAGCCGACCTACTTCCACTTAATAAAATTGACTAGTTATATACTGTAACCACTGGACTTCCCTTTGTTCGAATTATTTCCCAGTTTAGCCCATCTTCTTCTCGTCTGGCCTTTTGACTGTCTTTCATTCTCTAGTAACCCCCAGCCTTATTTCCTTGAATGTCACCGCAACGTTGGCCTATACAAGGGAGGCAACACAGTGCGGGGGAATAAGTGCTAACCCTCATCCCCCCAACCCCTTTATTTGTGACACATATCAATATATCCAATTCAACCCCTAAAGTTCAAGTATAAATTTTAACTTAAAAAACTATAAATCTTATAAGATCTTACAGGAAGAAGGAGTAGGTTCAATATCTTCATCAGTATTCTGCTCATCATCCAAGAAGGCTGGCCTAAAACAAAATACAATATTAAATAAATGCATTAAATAGGACTTTAAGGCCATGCTGCATTGAAGACAGAAAATCTGTTGCAGATCTTAATTCTAAATTCAATCAATTCTGGAACAAAGGATGATAGTGTCATGCAATAGTGCTATGTAAGACAGACGAGTTTGACCCGTCTCATAATTCAATCAGCATGCGTAAACTGGCTTGAATAAAGTAGATTGTCAGTCCAAACTAAAAAAAAAAAAAGGTTACATGGATCGTGCTTAGAGCTTTTAAAATTGCTTGATGTCTATGTATTGTCAATCAAAAATGGTGTAAATATTGGTGCCAATATTGTGATGAATATATTCAGATGCGATTTTGAGCAGATGTTTTGCACAAGTTTTACGCACAAGTGCTGTAAAAATGTGTCATCAATTTTGAATACACAAAAAATATGCTTTAATGCAATCCTGATGTTGGCATTATATAACAATCATATTAACATGGTCTAACCAGGGTGAATTTGCCTTTTAATATTTATGGCGGGGAAGGAGGAACCAGGTGCTAAATGTTTAAAATTAGATAAATTTAGATGAATCATCATTCCATGCGATTCAGCTGAAGATCTCCATTAGTAATAGTTATCAATTCAAAGTCTCTGGGCTGAATGTTCTTCAAAACTGTAACCATCTTTTGGACATGATAAATAAGTCAGCTTTTGTCAATTTTGTTTTGCAAAATGTTAATAATTTTTGTCGGTCAATATTGAGAATTTTATGGAATTACTTGTTTCTTATCGATCGATGCTTCTAGACCTTACGGGTAACAGCTGGTCGAATCTAAACATTACATGATGCAAGGCATTGAATAGTTCTGGTGACGAGTTTTATTTTGATTGGGTGTTATTGTGTCACTCGATCATGTTGGAACGTTCTAACGTTTTCTCGATTGTCTGCTTGTAAGGATGATCTTTGTAGTGATTTTCTAAAAGCGATCTTGTATGCAGTTATTGATGTTTGCTGAATAAAGTTGGAAAACCTTATACGATGACTCCTGTCTTGTTGCTGAGTGAACAAGTTGCGTGGATAAACGAATTTGACTTACAGATTCAAGCATCAGGGCTGAATCACCTATAGATAAAATACTGTGTAACTTATAATTGGTGTAGAACAAAATCGAATTAATCTCTCTATCCTTACCTATTATTTAAATTTAGTTGTTAGGGCGATTTTCTATCAATTTCGTAATACAAAGTGTTGAAAAGAAAACTTTGGGTACATGAATCAATAAGTTAAGTAATGAATCATTTTACCGGGTTTTACGCCTTTTTGGTCGTCTTACATCATCCTGTGTCTCATCACCAGATGTTTGCAGGTCAGACTCGTACTGAGACTTGTTCAAACGTTGCCGTACATAGTCCCAATCATCTGTTAAAAAAAAGTTAGTTATGCATTATTGCATAGAGGTTTTTAATCTTATATAGCATAATATGACTATACATATACATTTATATACATTTTGTACTAATGATAAAGATGTTTAACTTTCCCTCAATCACAGGTACATGATCAAGTCAGGGTGCATTGCTGCTTAGACATCTTTCTTGCGCAACACATAATAGAAGTTGCAGCACAGGTTTAATTTTTCACTAGACAAAGCATACTGGGCCAACAAGTTCTAGCACAAACCCCAAAATTTCAGGCGCTGGATAGGGCAGCTGCTACTGCTAGTGGAATGCCAATTATTTACTGGAAGTGGAACCAAACACATACACATTGCTCTCAAGTGGGATTTGTTTAACCCCAAAGGCACAAACAAACATGTACTGTTCTCCTAAACAAATGTGTCACACAGTGTGAGTGTGTGTGTCTATATGTTGCGGGAACCTCATAAACTTGCAAGGTACTGCTGCTGGACCTAAAGCAACAACCATGTAATGTAATGTAATGCAAGGTACTAAAACATTCCGTTATAAAAATGACAAACTAAACATAACTTCCAGCGAAAATATTCACTGAGATTGTTAGAAAGAGTACATAAATTTAAATACATAACTTCTCTCTCCTTAGGCACATGGATTAGATCAGATTGGATTGTACCCACACGGTTAAGGGTGCTGAACATTTCTCGTAATCCTATATACCTACATGTGTATGTGTTGTGAGTATAATGTTTGCTGCTTGCACTTTAAACGTTTCCTAAAAAGACAAAGAAACCAAGACTAAGTAATATGTTGCTGTTATGACAATGTAATTACCAAAGCGATGCATTAGGTCAACAACAACAAAAAGTCTGTTTATGGTAACATAGGAAAAAAAATTGTCGGTCAGTTGGTTTACTTTTTTTTCTTTTTCTAAACCCCTTTTCACATTGGGTGTGATTATTTTGGCTTATTTCTTCTTTTTTTTCCAGATATCCCCAAAATAAGTTTAGGGTCGGGCCAAAAATATAAGGTTGGTCGGGATACCGTAAACAGACATTAATTTTTTTGGTGTGGGCCTTATCTGAAGCAAAATTGAACTCACCATCGACAAAGAGTTCCCTGATAGGGTAAGCGTGCCATAAAGGATCCGGCTCTTGACGTTCTTTCACAGCTTTGTTTATTTTCTGGGAGTTTTTGTAGTTCGGCCACACTGCGCAACTATTGCCATTGCGCCAGTTGGTGGGGATAATTGCGACTTCGTTTTCATCGGTGAAGTTGACAATTGCATACATCTTCTAGCGTCTAGGCAAAAGAATTGTGTTCAGAAGTTACCAGAGAAACCAAATCATAAGAGCTGGGTGCAGGAGACATAAAACACCATTGAATACACTATTACTAAACCTTGTCACTTGATTAATTAAATACCGAAAGAATCAAACTTAAACTAATGCATGACTGGATACAGAGTTTGGGTTAATCTGGCTATTGGCAGATTTAGCAGCCTATAATAAATCCAGACTCTCTTCTTGTAGATCACCTCCAATCTTTTCCTTAATTATTTCATATACACGTGTATATATTCAGTCCATGTATTGGCTAAGCTTGTACACTAATATTTTTAGCAAGAAGTGTCATGTTACTATTCTATTCCCTGCAGGCTCACAATGCACTGTCATATCATCAAAACTGTCAACATCAGAATCAACAATCTTTTTATTAGAAGTGTCATGTTACTATTCTATTCACTGCAGGCTCACAATGCACTGTCATATCATCAAAACTGTCAACATCAGAATCAACAATCTTTTTATCCTCTACAACATTCTGTTCTTCATCCATATGAAGTGGGCGTGTCCTTTGTTGACAATGTCACAATGTGGGTTTTACAAGATTTTGCAGCACATCATGAGAACTTTCACTAGTCTATGGATGTCTTTGCCTGACACAACATCTCGAACTGGCTTGATCGCACGCGGCGTTTTTGCATTTCAGAGCCCTGGGAAATGCTGATTTCCTTCGAACTTCATCTACTTTGTGTAACAGACACATTTTCTGCTCGAAAATGGAATTGTGAGTCCAGATGCAGCGACAAAACATTCAGAAAGCAAACAGGAAGTAGCACGAGGTTTCGGGGAGCGGTTTGTATTTTGCCGTTTTCGCGGCAGTGGCTCGTTATTTTAGATTAGCAGCTCATATAGTTGGGATACCGATGTTGGGATTTTGAGGCCGAAGTTGGCTCCCCCTCCCACCCTTCCTATTATTTTAAATGGCAAATGTTTAATGTTGAAGATCTTAAAAACTAATAAACGTAGCGCCCCGTCCCCACCCCACCTCTCCACCCCCACCCCCCCAAAAATTACATTGTGAGAAGTGGTGTTTGGTCAAAACTCTAGACAGTATTGCCACCTAGCTGTCGCTTTCAGAAACCCTTCGAATTACCTGCTGAAGTGGGCTGCCTGGTTTTCTCAAAAGTCGCTTGATTTTTCCCAGAAAGTTCTCAAAATGAAAAGCAGAAAAGTGATCAAGTGGACAAAAGCGTCTATAGCCCCAGCAAGGTGCAATAGGTTGTGAAAATTGAAAGAAATTGAAAGAAATAGAATTTATGCCATACACTACTGATGTTTGTTGCAAAAAAAATATAACCAGAGTTGGTCAGCATTGTCACCGTGACTCTGGCAGTAGGCCTACACAGGACAGGCAAGACAGCACACTCACAAACAGCAGTAAAAAGTAGGAATAATTTAAACTTCTTCTGATAAAATTCCTTTGAGCGCAACATGGCCACTATACAGAAGAAACTGGCGGAATTCTGTAGCTATCTAATGATCAAGAGACTAAACTTCCATTAAAAATTCTGATGGTTGGTAGTCTTGAAAACTTAATAGAAGCTTAATTAATTGGCTTTCGTTTTCCAAAACATCAAGAGTCGCCTAACAACACCTAGACAAATACAGTGCATGTATTTAGGTGGAAACTGTGTTACCATTCGAATGGATAAAGTTTCAAGTGGGGAGGCACCAATGTGCTGTTGTGGCTGCTGTCGTGTGGCAAAATCATGGTCAGTTCTATGTTCAGCATTAGACGCAGAGAATGTCATCTTGCCTAACCACACTCCTTCCTGTGTGCAATGCTCACACGCAAACTATCCTGCATGCCCTTTAACCTGCTTGCAAAATGCACGAACAGGTGCATCACATATAAAACATTTAATATGAATTTAACAGACGCATGCATGTTTTCAACAGTCAGTGGCTGCGCCTCTAACTGATGGGGAACATCTCGTTACTCCCCCTGTATCACTACTCCCCCGGCTCGTTACTCCCCCAGCTCGTTATTTTGAACAAAGTTCGACCTATTTCGTCGCCTTTAGGAGACGAACTAGGTAAACTTTTTAGAAAAGGGTTCGGGTAAGGGTTAGTTGCAGAGCTATCCCTAACCCTTGCCCTAACCCTTTTCTCTACAAAAATCACTTTCCGATTCCTACATTCTTAAAATAACGAGCTGGGGGAGTAACGAGCCGGGGGAGTAGTGATACGGGGGAGTAACGAGCTGACCCCAACTGATGCATATATTCTCCCCAAAATCTTTAAGAAAACGATTAACAGAGGCTGGCTTTGAAGATCCACAATACAGTTCAATGATAAATGGTTCACTGATGACGTCGAGAATGGTAATTCTGCCGAGATTGGGCCAAAACTGATTGGTTGCACTATGAAACATGGGCAATCCATTAATATTTATTTGAATTCTTGTACTATCTGTTGAGCTGAACTGAGGATAGTTCTTTAAAATTATAATTTTAAAAAGAGTATAGAGTCCAAAATGGAAATATGAACCTTTAATTTAAATTTATTTGATTGCATATGTTCTTGGCGTGTGAATTAAAGTTCTTGGATCTTTTGGTAAATGAGGGTGAGCAGGGCGTAAAATAAACAATAAATCTGAAACAGCACTGTGAGAAATGTCATGACTACTCGCCCATTCTGAAATCTGGGTTGTGAAATTTTCTTCACAGTTTGCGTGTGATTTATTCTCAATCAGCGTGTCACTGTCAGTGTTACTATCAGTATCACTGTCACATTCCCTCACAAAATTAGGCTATAGCCTCACCTGACGAAGTACACCTAACGCTAGTATTTACACGATCAGTGGCATCTGCACAAGCAAGCACGACATCAATAGACGATAATCTAATATAATTATCTCCTTTAACAGCACTACATTCAGCGCTGTCGCCTGTATAAGTGTTGCTGATAGTGTTAGCAGTACTACAACAAGAAGAATCTTCCAAGACTGCATTAGTAGATCTAATTCCTATATTATTAGTAGATCTAAGAGAACAATTAATGTGCTCCTGCACCCTTTCTACAATACGTCTTCTTTTCGTACGATATGACAGGTTGCACTGATTTGTTCCTTCCATGTATGTATTACCGTATCAAATCAGATATTAATATAAAACTTACTATTTCAAAAATCAAACACCCGATTTTTTCCGTTTCCACTCGTCACCTCCAGAAGAAAATTGCGTCATTTGCTGAACCGCACACGTGTACAGATATAATTATTTTTTTAAAAGTTTTGTAATTTCTGTGATCGAAGGCGATAACGCAAGTGTAAACAATTTATAGGAATAAAACTCTTCACAATGACATATTTTTCAATCTTTATTATGATTTGACAAAAAAAAATCGGTAAAAATGTTCGCACTGAATACGAAGGGAGTTAATTTTATTTTGATCATATCTTGTTGACACTCGATATGGGATTGTCTACCTTATAGCGACTAAAATGTGCAGGCGGCCCAACGTGATAAGACAATCGGCAAAGATCGGCCGATGACGCCGACAAGTT